>CAWUFW010013280.1:0-485500 GCA_963921515.1 Calotriton arnoldi
ACATTTACAATTGGTGATTTGTGACAGTGGCCCCATTGGCCCTGTCGTGTGTAAATAGTCCCCTGTGAATATTGCCTAGTGCCAGTTGGCACACTATATATGATGTGATTATGTTTCTAAGGTATTTATGACAATACAAAGGCTATTTTTTATATAACCTTGTGTGGAGTTCCTTTTGTGGTGTGCCTAGTGTGTTGCTGCTGTGAGAGTGTGTTGCGCAAACGCTTTACACATTGCCTCCGGGATAAGCCTGACTGCTCGTGCCAAGCTACCAAGGGGGTGAGCAGGGGTTATCGTCGGCGTGTAACTCCCTCGCCCTGACTAGAGTGGTGGTTTCTGCCTGGCTTTGGCGCAAGCCTTAGCCAACCAGAAATCCCATTTCTAACAATACATTTCCCTAATATGTCACAGGTTCCACTTTAACAAGAGTGTGATGTATTCCCTTTTGTGGGATAGTTGCCTTACAGCAGAGAATATTTTCCAAAGCCATTTTCCTGAAAACTCCATGTTGGTGGATCTCTTGCTCTTTAAAAACCTTTAAACTAGTCCCTTGCTTTCTAAGACTGCAACTCCTACAGCAGAGGAATTTCAGAAACTCCCTATATCACCAAGAGAAGTAAATTAGTGAGTCTGGTGTGAGCTGAATCTAAATAGTGGAAGGTAATGAAAACAATGTCCTCCCTTTTGCAGACTGAGCACAACAAATGATCTCATGTTTTCAACTAGAAAACAATGGAAACACAGGGTGGACAACATTCTTTACAATTAGTTTTAGGTCTTGATTACTGCTTTATGAGGCTTTTCAGTTTTGAAATTAAAACATTGAGGCTGTGGGTCCAGTTCAGAACAATATGAGAAGCTTATTAAGCAGAGAAGCTGGCAGATACACAGTTGAAAAGAGAATTGCACAGGTGGGTTTGAGTGCTCTAGATTTCCAGTGGAGTGCCAGGCTACTACAATACTAATACCAGTAACAACGGTGCTTGCCACACTGCCAGCATCACTTGCTTTCTGAGCACCATCAACAAGCTGGAGACTGTGATCCACCTTAACCACCTCACTTCTTGAAACTGCTGAGACCAAGAGAGGCATAGAGTTTAAATGCGTACATTAAGAAATATCTTCTCTGGATAACATTGTAAAGACTATGACATGCTTTTGATTTTTTTAAGCTGTGCATTGGATTAACAATTGATTGCCTGTGTTTATTATTGCAAGCAACCGTGTGCTGTTCATGCAACAATGGCCACAAGCTAAAAGGCCTCAACAATCCTTTCCCTACCTCAACAAATTCAACCCCTATTTCAGAGCATATGACCTCAACAAATTCAACACCTATTTCAAAACATATGACCCTCTCAATTCCAGCTGACAATTTCTACTTTTCCTCCTTACCCCCAAAACCTTATCAGCAACCTGTCCTAAGAACTGGCTCTATGACTCAAAGTTTTGATTTAGAAATGCTAACTATGAGGTACAACATTGCCACTTCTAATTTAAGTGCATAATTGAAACTTCTTCATCCAATGAATTTCTTTTTTGTCCTCATCTCACTAATAAGCATCTGCAGATCTTACATGACGCCGTCATACCAAACTGTGCGCCCTACGGCTACTGCATTCGCTTAGGTCAAACCAGACCAGCCCCTTTGATGTTGGCTTGGTGTAATCATTGGACCAGGAAGTACCAGAGGGGATTATATCAATCTCAAATCCAGGCCCCAGATCACTAGAGCCTGCCAGATGTTCACTTCACTTTCCCTAATTTCTCCCTGATCCAAACGGGCCATAGCGAACTTAGCTTTAAGCCAATCTTCACACCTCGGAGGTCGTGGCTCTTTCCACTTCATGCAGATCTCTCTCCGGGCTAATAGAACCAGGTATAACAACAACCCTCTATGTAGCTGCAATAGATTTCTCCCGGACTCACCATCATCCCCAAATATTACCAGAGAAATATTCACTACTATGTTGGCTTTAAAGATGCCACATAGTACATCCCCCACTTCCTTCCAATAAACTCCAAGTTCAGAACATTCATAAAAAATATGTATATCATTGGCGTTAAGAAGATTGCATCTTGGACATTTGGGGGAGGAAAGAGGGGCAAACTTAGCAATTTTAGCAGGTGTGTAGTAAAGTGTGTTAATCACAAAGAAGTGGTTCTTCTTTAAGCTGGCTGGTTTAACATGTTTATACAGAAGTTTCAAGGAGGGTTCATAAAAGTCTGCAATGTTAGACTCAAAAGGAGACTGATTCCAAACCTCATGTTGCGGGGGGATTTCCATGTCGTCAGCTTCCATGAGCTTCCCATACCAAATAGAAACTTCTTTCTTTTTACAATGTGCCGTTTGCAAGAACTGCTCCATTTCCCAATCTCCTCTTATGTCTCCCTTTTCTGCTGTAAACCAAGAGGCAAGTTGCAGGTATTTAAACACCTTAATACCTCCCATGGATAAAGTCCCTCTTCGGAGACAAGCTCTGACCAAATGGTGATACCCGCCCTTTTTATTGGGATTGCGAGACTGTCCTTCAAACAAAGCGGGGTCCCCGGGGATTCACAAATGGGTGCAAAATCTGAGTAGTACCCAATCCCCCATCTGCATCTGACCTTAAACCAGATATCCAGGGCAGCCCTAAGAACCTTCAGATGCACCCATTTAAAGAACCTTGGTTCCCCAAACTTATACAGAAAGCCTTCTTCTCCACATCCACCCTCCATCATGACCATCTCGCCCAATAGCCTCCCCCATGATGACTCTTCCAGTTTTACAAGTAACATCCGGATGTTTTTAAACTGAAAGGCGATAGAATTCCAGCTACTATCTGGGAGAGCCAGCCCTCCCCTGGTGAGCCTACGTCTCAGCTTTTTCCAGGACAATCTAGCTCCCTTGTCAGCCCAGATAAAGCTTCCGATCTTACTTTGGATTTTACTGATATCCTAACTAGGGAAAGCTAAAGGGATCGTATTAAACAGGTATGTCAACTTGGGCAGGATGACCATCTTCACCAAGTTAACCCTACCAAAGATTGTCAATGGGAGGTTCTTCCATCTGGCAAATAGACGCCCTATCTCTTTACTGGTCCTATTTAAGTTAATCTGGGGGATTTTATCCAAATCCTTAACAATAATAATGCCCAGATACTTTAGCTCTTTCCAACAAATGAGCCCTACTGTGCACACCCTTTTGTGTTTGTAACCCACTTTAGTACTGGGTAAGTATAACAGATTCTCTGTTTCCAATAACAGATAAGAGTATTCTCAACAAATAATATCCGTTAAAACCATCAAACCGCATACAGAGTCCATATAAAATCCACAAATGTCAAATCTTTTGGCTTTGTTGTTTTTATTCTTGCACTTCATATATCCAGCGTGAAATCTGTCTGCCAACACATGTTTCGTCTACCCATAGACTTTTTCAAGGCTGGAACAATAGATATTAACAATATTGTTTCCTTATAAATTTTACTTTTCTTATTTACACAGGATAACTAAAGATCCATTTAACACGGTGGCTATCAACATACTCCAAATACAAGCACTATATATCATTTACATATAATTAAAAAACCCTGAAAAGAATCCCTCACCAAAAATCACCATCTGTGTATCAAAAGATATCTTTTCTTTGTGAAAAAGGAAAAGAGAAAGAACAGAGGGAAAATATATTCCCAAACTAAAAACAGTATCAGGAATAGGTAAGCAAAAAAGAACACCATTGTGTAACAGAATGATAGTCAATGAAGATAATAATCCCCATATTGATCAGAGATCAATCCCAGTGAAAAAGGAACAAAACAAACCAAGAAAAACGAGAAGCAAAGAATCTATACGGGAATGTTCACCCAAGTATAGGAAAAAGTATATAAGCCTAATAAGAAAACGGCCTAATAACCCACCGGTTGTTGTAAGAAACTATCGTAATATAAAATCTGGTTCTCGTCATAAATCTTCTCTTCCAATATGTAAACGTCCACAAACTGTGTGGAAAAATAAAGAATCGTATTATGTGTGCTCCGATCTTATTATAAAAATCCTAATTATTATGCAAAGAATCTACCCTATAAGTTTCTATCAAATGAAATGCATTAAAATATATAAGACCTATGTTGACGTACTGCTTGTTTAATTAAATTGGAAAACGTACTATATAAGCAATGTCCTTCACTAAAATAGCTTCAATTAAAACTCGCTGATTGACTTCTTTCAACCATGCAGTTCATACCCTAGTAACGGATAAGCATAGTCCCCATATATATATTAAAAGGCTGATGCGAAAAAATCATTATAAAAGGGGCACAGGACTCATTTGGAGCCACTAGTCGCGCTTCACTTTCTAAGTATCTCTTACCACAAAGTGAAGCAATCAGTATACTGCTCCCTGTATTGCGAATCTGCAGTGCTATAAAAACGAAGGTGGACACCTTGATAAGTTCCACTATCTGAAACAAAAAGATACGGAGCCAAAATAAATCCCCAATGAATATAGTATCTGACCCGTTCATTAAACGGCAAACACAATCAGTACCGCCTATCTAACCTTTCATTGTAACACTCACCGTGAAGTCCGCCGAAAAGCGTCCTCCAACGCTAATGCCTCGCTGTAGTGTGTACGCTAACACCCTCCTCATGTGTTTCTTATATTTCCTGTTTGACGCTGACGTTCTTGTCCTCTGACCCCACACGTGATCAGATCACCTGACACTCCGCCGTCTCAGCTATTTTCACGAAAAAAAATTCTCGCCATTTTGAAAGAGGAAAAGTTCTTTACAACTCCTCATGTAATAACCCACTTCTATCAGTTATTAAAAAATAAAAGTATATATTACTTGATTGTATTTTGTAATCACATCTTGTATATTACTACCCTAAACTTGAATCTCGAACGTTATTTACCAAAAGGAAGGAAAGACAGGAAAGATGTAAAGTGATAAAAAATGTGACATAAGAATCAATCCTCTATTGACACATTAGATACACTATATCAATGTACAAAAACAAGAGTAAAATGCAGCAAAAAGCACCATCACAATGACACCATTACAATAACACTCAGTCACATGTAATGTATACGAATATTAATGATTACACTTGTTATGGTATTTATTCGTATACTAATGTACAGTCCCTCATCATCCATGTGATTGCAAACCAAAATCAACATCTATACTTTAATCCTGTAAAAAAACATGAAGCTCTCTGTCAGTATTCAATCCTGAATCTACCGATCTCAATTTTAACAGCCACCTGGTTTCCAGTTTTCTCAATGCCAAAGTACGATTACCACCCCTTAAGTTCTCATCTACCTGTGCAATTCCATGAAATTTAATATTGAGTACTTCTGAGCTCTTGTGTACACTGTTGAAATGTACTGCTAGAGGGTAGTTATTATTATTATTACGAATTGCTCTTATGTGTTCTTGCACACGTTCCTTAAGTGGTCGGATGGTACTTCCGATGTAAATCAAACCACATTGGCAGATGATGCAATAAACCGTAAACTTTGTATTGCAGTTCATGAACTGGTTTATTTTATATACCTGACCCGTGTTATAACTAAAGCTGGTAATTTTGTTAAGGGCAAACTGGCACACACTGCATGTTGAACATTTATAGAAACCCACCGGTTTCTTAGGTAACCAATTAAGAGATTGTTCCGTCTTATTGGTATTTTTGATGGAAGGACTTAATATGTTCCTCAATGTTCTTCCTCTGCTGTATATCACTTGTGGTTTCTTGCTAGTATAAAGATCTAGACTTTGGTCTAGTCTTAAAAGATGCCAGTGTTTGTGTAATATCTTATAGATGTCCTGACTATGAGCATTGTATGGCGTGATGAAGCCAATCTTGTCTCTTTGTTTTTGTTTCTTATTTTTGCTCTTCAGAAGTCCTGTATGTTGTTTACCAATGATCCTAGTCTGTGCCCTATCTTAGGTGATTTCATCATAACCCCTAGTCCTAAACTGTTCTTTCATTCCCAACAATTCTTGTTGGAAAATAACATCATTACTACAATTCCTTCTCAGTCTTGTCATTTCACCATATGGAATGGCCCTAAGCTGTGTAATGGGATGTGCACTTGTAGCATGTAGAACGGAGTTACATGCAGTTGGTTTACGATACAATTTACATTCTAATTTATCTCCATCTACATACAATGTAATATCCAAAAAATCTATTTCTTTTTTATTGGATTTATATGTGAAGGCCAGATTATATTCATTGTTATTAAGATATCTGATAAACTCAGAGAGGGTGTCATTATCACCCCCCCATATTAAGAGAATGTCATCTATAAATCGCCCCCAATACATGACTGATCCAGTCATGTCATGTGGGCAACTGCGCCAGATGTGATGTTCTAAAAAAAAAAAAATAAAGATATTTGCAAACGATGGGGAAAATTTCGAACCCATCGCCACCCCAGATGATTGCCAAACCATCTACCATTATGTAAGAAATAGTTATTGTCAAGTGTAAGCCGGGTGAGCTCTAGGAGCATTTGTGTATGTTCATACAGATTGGCATCACGTTTGGAAAGAAAGTATGTTAGAGCTTCTAAACCTTTATCTTGTGGTATGCATGTATACAATGCACAGACATCCAAAGTCACCAGAGTAAAATCATCCGACCATGTCAGATCTTCTAATTTGTTCAACAAATCCTTAGTGTCTTCTATACAGGATGGTAAGTTACGTACTATTGGTTGTAGATAAATGTCTCAGCCTTTTCTTTAGTACATTTACCTCATCATAAGATAATTCATGTTTGGACAAGTTCACAATAGAGACATCTTCAGTTTTATGAATGGTAGTTAAAGATAACTCATCTGTATTGGATGGATCTATCACAACCTCAACATTCAATTCTGTTGGGGACGTGATGCTGATCTGAGCACTCTTTTTTCTGTATTGGTGTCTGTTCTTTCTGCCACCTCTTCTTGTCCTTTTGTACCTACATCTTTCTTGTGGAATCCCACTCTGTTTCCCTTCCTGTATCTTTATGTTTTTTTTTGAAGAACATCACATCTGGCGCAGTTGCCCACATGACATGACTGGATCAGTCATGTATTGGGGGCGATTTATAGATGACATTCTCTTAATATGGGGGGGTGATAATGACACCCTCTCTGAGTTTATCAGATATCTTAATAACAATGAATATAATCTGGCCTTCACATATAAATCCAATAAAAAAGAAATAGATTTTTTGGATATTACATTGTATGTAGACGGAGATAAATTAGAATGTAAATTGTATCGTAAACCAACTGCATGTAACTCCGTTCTACATGCTACAAGTGCACATCCCATTACACAGCTTAGGGCCATTCCATATGGTGAAATGACAAGACTGAGAAGGAATTGTAGTAATGATGTTATTTTCCAACAAGAATTGTTGGGAATGAAAGAACGGTTTAGGACTAGGGGTTATGATGAAATCACCTTAGATAGGGCACAGACTAGGATCATTGGTAAACAACGTACAGGACTTCTGAAGAGCAAAAATAAGAAACAAAAACAAAGAGACAAGATTGGCTTCATCACGCCATACAATGCTCATAGTCAGGACATCTATAAGATATTACACAAACACTGGCATCTTTTAAGACTAGACCAAAGTCTAGATCTTTATACTAGCAAGAAACCACAAGTGATATACAGCAGAGGAAGAACATTGAGGAACATATTAAGTCCTTCCATCATAAATACCAATAAGACGGAACAATCTCTTAATTGGTTACCTAAGAAACCGGTGGGTTTCTATAAATGTTCGACATGCAGTGTGTGCCAGTTTGCCCTTAACAAAATTACCAGCTTTAGTTATAACACGGGTCAGGTATATAAAATAAACCAGTTCATGAACTGCAATACAAAGTTTACGGTTTATTGCATCATCTGCCAATGTGGTTTGATTTACATCGGAAGTACCATCCGACCACTTAAGGAACGTGTGCAAGAACACATAAGAGCAATTCGTAATAATAATAATAACTACCCTCTAGCAGTACATTTCAACAGTGTACACAAGAACTCAGAAGTACTCAATATTAAATTTCATGGAATTGCACAGGTAGATGAGAACATAAGGGGTGGTAATCGTACTTTGGCATTGAGAAACTGGAAACCAGGTGGCTGTTAAAATTGAGATCGGTAGATTCAGGATTGAATACTGACAGAGAGCTTCATGTTTTTTTACAGGATTAAAGTATAGATGTTGATTTTGCAATCACATGGATGATGAGGGACTGTACATTAGTATACGAATAAATACCATAACAAGTGTAATCATTAATATTCGTATACATTACCTGTGACTGAGTGTTATTGTAATGGTGTCATTGTGATGGTGCTTTTTGCTGCATTTTACTCTTGTTTTTGTACATTGATATAGTGTATCTAATGTGTCATTAGAGGATTGATTCTTATGTCACATTTTTTATCACTTTACATCTTTCCTGTCTTTCCTTCCTTTTGGTAAATAACGTTCGAGATTCAAGTTTAGGGTAGTAATATACAAGATGTGATTACAAAATACAATCAAGTAATATATACTTTTATATTTTAATAACTGATAGTAGTGGGTTATTACATGAGGAGTTGTAAAGAACTTTTCCTCTTTCAAAATGGCGAGATTTTTTTTTCGGGAAAATAGCTGAGACGGCGGAGTGTCAGGTGATCTGATCACGTGTGGGGTCAGAGGACAAGAACGTCAGCGTCAAACAGGAAATATAAGAAACACATGAGAAGGGTGTTAGCGTACACACTACAGCGAGGCATTAGCGTTGGAGGACGCTTTTCGGCGGACTTCACGGTGAGTGTTACAATGAAAGGTTAGATAGGCGGTACTGATTGTGTTTGCCGTTTAGTGAACGGGTCAGATACTATATTCATTGGGGATTTATTTTGGCTCCGTATCTTTTTGTTTCAGATAGTGGAACTTATCAAGGTGTCCACCTTCGTTTTTATAGCACTGCAGATTCGCAATACAGGGAGCAGTATACTGATTGCTTCACGTTGTGGTAAGAGATACTTAGAAAGTGAAGCGCGACTAGTGGCTCCAAATGAGTCCTGTGCCCCTTTTATAATTATTTTTTCGCATCAGCCTTCTAATATATATATGGGGACTATGCTTATCCGTTACTAGGGTATGAACTGCATGGTTGAAAGAAGTCAATCAGCGAGTTTTAATTGAAGCTATTTTAGTGAAGGACATTGCTTATATAGTACGTTTTCCAATTTAATTAAACAAGCAGTACGTCAACATAGGTCTTATATATTTTTATGCATTTCATTTGATAGAAACTTATAGGGTAGATTCTTTGCATAATAATTAGGATTTTTATAATAAGATCGGAGCACACATAATACGATTCTTTATTTTTCCACACAGTTTGTGGACGTTTACATATTGGAAGAGAAGATTTATGACGAGAACCAGATTTTATATTACGATAGTTTCTTACAACAACCAGTGGGTTATTAGGCCGTTTTCTTATTAGGCTTATATACTTTTTCCTATACTTGGGTGAACATTCCCGTATAGATTCTTTGCTTCTGAAAAAGTCTATGGGTAGACGAAACATGTGTTGGCAGACAGATTTCACGCTGGATATATGAAGTGCAAGAATAAAAGCAACAAAGCCAAAAGATTTGACATTTGTGGATTTTATATGGACTCTGTATGCGGTTTGATGGTTTTAACGGATATTATTTGTTGAGAATACTCTTATCTGTTATTGGAAACAGAGAATCTGTTATACTTACCCAGTACTAAAGTGGGTTACAAACACAAAAGGGTGTGCACAGTAGGGCTCATTTGTTGGGTTTTGTATGCACATTGGCTGTCCTCTGTGCTTTTAGCATCTTTTTGGTAGTAGGTGCTTTGAGTCAAGGTAGCACCCCGAAATCAACTACGATGTCAAAAATATGATTGTATTCACACTGTATTACACTAGCAGATATTACTTTTGTTCCATTCCTTGACTGTGCGGTCATTTCTCATGTATTTGGGAACCACTACTACCAATCAAATTGTAATTACTTTAGCTCTTTACTCGTGTGGCCCTCCCAGTCATCGATATTCCAGCACATTACCTCAGTTTTGGAAGTGTTGTCCAGATAACCAGAGAGGGAGCCAAATTCCTCCAACAATGCTTCAACCCTTGGTATGACCGCCCCTGGGTTACTGGTATATAACAGCAAGTCGTCTGCGTAAAAGGCCAACTTACTACTATATTGCTGCAATTTAAAGGGGAAAAATAAGTCGTCTAGTCTTATTGCTTGTGCCAATGGCTCGATATAAATATCAAACAACAGGGGAGAGATGGGACAACCCTGTCTTGTTCCTCTTTGGATGTTAAAGCTGGAGGTCACCAAGCCATTTAACAAGATCTTTGCGGATGCTCCCTGATAACAATTTATCATAGTCTGAATAAAAATTGGGCCAAAGCCCATTGACCTAAGAACTTCCCAGAGGTATGCCCAACACACTCTGTCGAAGGCCTTTGCCGCGTCACGGGCTACCACGGCCAAGGGATCCGATCTAGCCATAGCCAAGTCAATGTTACCTATTAGCTGTTGCGTCTGCTCCTGAATATATCTCCCGGGTATAAACCCTTTTTGGTCTACATTAATCAAATTGGGGACCAACTTGACCAGTCTCCCTGCCAGAATACCCATAAAGATCTTATAATCAGCATTCAGCAGGGAGATCGGTCGGTAGGAGTCCGCCTTAAGGGGGTCCTTCCCAGGTTTCAGGATGAGAACTATGGTTGCTTCTTTCCAGGACCTAGGTACCTGTCCTGTTGAGCTGTATACTGAATTAAATAAAACACCCAATATCGGAACCAACTCATCCGAAAGGAGTCTATAGACCTCACTTGGGAGCGCGTCTGTGCCCGCAGCTTTATTATTTTTACATTTATTTATCTGATCTTTAATCTCTCTCTCTGTAATTGGGGCATCTAAGCATTCTCAACTATTGACCGTCAAAGTCGGCAAAGATTTACCTCTCAGCCAAGTTTGTAGGGCTTCGGAACTGGGCACCGTTTCTTCTTTATAAAGCTCGGAAAATAAGGAGAGAAGGCAGGCTTGCATATCAATACTACTTGACTTCTTTCCGTTTTCATTTATAATCAGTTCATTAATACTATTCTTTGATCGATCCACTCTTGCCTTCCATGCTAACAAAGCACCTGGCTTTTCACTGTACTCAAAATTCTGCATGTTTTTAGTTGACCATTGGGCTCTGCACTTCTGATCCAATCTTCCCCTATTCTCCTGCCGAGCACCTTCCAAATCCCTCTGTACTTGTGCCAACTTTTCAGGGCTTCCTTGTTTAAGACGATCTCTCTCCAGCTTTAACTGAAGGATTTTCCCCTCAATAGTCTGTAGCTCCCGGGTCTCTGCCCTATTCTTAGAGCAAATAAGACTATGTAACCGGCCCCTCAGGTTAGCATTAAAAGCATCCCAGACAAAATCCATGGTGGTCGAGCCAATATTCATAGAAAAATAATCTAGGGTAGCTAGTTTAATGTCCCTCATAATCTCAGGATCATCCAGCGCGGACCTTTTAAGTGTCCATCTGGGTTGTAAATTGTGGCTTTTTCGAGCAAAAGAGAACAACACAGGGGCATGATCGGATAAATGACTAAAACAGAATGGTATGCAGTTCCTATTAAACACTAAGGGTTGATGTACAAATAATGAGTTCAGAAAAACACACTAAAGACAGGAGGAAATCTCCTCCTTTTGGAAAAAGGACCCTCACACACCCCCCATCAGTGGGGTGTCTTGCTTCATCATCGGGTCTGCTCCTTATCGGGTCGGCGCTGCAATACCCGATCGGCGCCCTTGTTGGGGCCTTTTAGCGGAGATCTTTTTTCCTTTTTTTTGCCGTAAGGTGCAGTGCGTGTGAGGGCCCTAGTAAGTGTAGATGTGGGAGATACAAAAGTGAAGTTAAAACAGGAAGTAGAGGTCCACCCAGAACTATTTTAATGAATGTGGCCACTCTCCTGATTAAAAACGTGAATATCGCGCTCTCCTGTTATAGGGTTACAGGGGCATGCGCTGTCGGGGTCAATATGTTTCTTGCCATTATTTCTATTCGAAGGCAATTCTTCAGGACCAATACCAGATCTATCCACACTTTTTGGTTGTGGTCTCCAATTAACTAATTAAGTGACCACCATTAGAGCACCCTAAAAAGGGGTACCTGTAGATCTAGGACATCAACCTGTAGGAGACAAGATGCATAGAAATTTATCAGCACATAGCAGCAACTACTATACTAGTACCGTGTTATATTAAAATATAAGTATTCAAAGGCATGCATCACTCTAGGTGGTTGTGATCATGCACAGGGCGAATCGAAACAGCATTAAAAAAGGCAGCATTAACACCGGCAGCATTAACAAGTTTCTAAGTTAGTACAAATACTGCTCGTGTTATAGAACTCACCCCATTCGGGTCAGAATATTGCTTCATAGGTTTCACGGCAGGTGTTGACACTGAATAGTGCAGTGTCCTTTGGATAGGAGCGCCCCTATCCAACTTCGACTCTGATTTCTGGGGTGCTTTGACCATGAACAAACACAACAACATTGAGCTTAGTGAGAACTCTATATAATCATGATATAATCAATCTTTTTATCTCTCATATTTCCAAAGGACACTGCACTATTCACCTGCCGTGAAACCTATGAAGCAATATTCTGACCCGCATGGGGTGAGTAACGGTATATGTCAAAAAATTGACCAGGATCTTCCTGGGCTTCTGCTTGGCCAGCTTTCTCTTAAACGGGTCACGATGCACCCACTGTATCTCCTGTACAAGGTCAATACCGGGGGAGTTCTTCAACACTGTTTCTTTCAACAAAGATATTACAAACCCCTTAATGTCTGTTCCCTCAAGCACTTTGGGTATATTGATAAGCCTCAGGTTGTTCTTCCTCGAGTGATTTTCCAGACGCTCAAGGTCATCTTTTAATTCTTTATTCTGGGCCGCTAGCTTCGCCATATCAGCTGTGGAGCTATGTAGAGCCTCTTTAATTTTCGGGATCTCCGACTCTAATACGTCCGTTCTTAAAGAGACTTCCTCCAGTTTCTGGGCTAGTACCGCACAGGATGTTTGAATCGCTGCCTGATTTGTCTCCGAAACTGTAAACCTGCTAGCCATCTCATCCTTAAGAGCCAATAGGATGTCCGCCAAAGAACTAGACATGGCACCTGATTCGCCAGACTCATGAATGGAATTTTGAGTGAGATTTTGTTGATCTTGTTGATCATCTTGGGATGCCAGGACGGAGAACCTATTAGTTAATCCAACTGCAGGGTGAATGGCAGATAATGTGCCCTCAGAAATCACCGACTGATCCTTCGGATGGTCGGATGGCTGCATGTTGCTTTGCAAAATAGTTGGAGTAGCAGGCATATCAGACGACTTACTCTGAGTAGAATCTACTTGCTGCCTACTAATGTTACTTGTGCCGTCCTGAGAACTTTCTTGGAGGCCTCCCTTTTTAGGGTCCCGAGTTGTTGAAGAAGACATCACCTTGTAAAATGTTTTTAATGAGGGGGTTATCTTCACTTTTAAAGACAGTGCTTTCTTACCTCTGCCTCTACCCCCCTTCCCCTTTGTAGCAATATCAGGCTCTGCGCTCTCCCCATTACGTTTAGAATGTCTAGTTGAGACTCTAACTTCTGAGACAGGGGGGGAAACTCGAGAGGGAAAAATGGACTGTGTAATATCGGTATTAGAAGAGGAATGAGCTGCCCTAGCTCGCAAGGTGTATCTACTAGCTTTAGGAAGAACAATGCCTACATTCTGAACCTCACTTATCTCCATACAGTTAGAGCAGTTATAACAAGCCTCTTCCTTATCCTTGTCGGGCAAGTGAGAAATCACAGAAGTCTTCTCTTGATGGCACAAAGACACACAGTCAATAGAACAGTCCTTCAATACACCGAGCTTGCCCTTACCTCCTCTCCAGGTGACTACAGTAGCCTTGTCGCAGAGATTAAAATCGATACGCCCTACCTGAATAGTAAATTCTGCATTCCTTCCAACTTCACTGCCACTGCTGGTCCTGACGCTTGTGTAGTCACCGGTACTGACTCTGCCTCCAGTAACCCGGAGCTGGAAGCAGGCAGTACCGCTGCGCTGCCACTCGCGTGTTGCGCCTTCCCACTGCGAGGTTCGCAGCACCGTTAAGCCGCCTCTAAGGTCCGGGGCCATGCGGGAACCGCAGCACGCCGAGCCGGCAGAACGCCAAGGAGGCCGCTCAGAACACAAACGCGGAGAAAGAAGATACGGCACCTCAAGGTAGGTAGGAGCAGAGGGGGTTCCTTAATTAAATCATCTCCCACGGCCCCTTTCCAGCAGAGACCATTAAGACCATTGAAGAGCCCGAGGGAGTTGCGGCCGCGACCGTTTAGCTTGCGGCCGCCATGTTTCCCTCCATCTTCATCCAATGAATTTCAAGATTTATTTAGAAAGGGATGAACTGTTAAATTACTTTAAGGTTAAATCATATTTATTGATGGAAGAGAGGATAGTGTCACACAGCTGGCTGCCTACATCCTTCGGCCGGCAGAGCGCACAGTTATTGAGCATACACAGCGTTTCCGCCACAACCCGGAGGTCGGCCGCGTAAGAGTTTAACGTGTGGTTGCGAAACTTTGTGTCTTCCATTTTTATCCCCTGCATATGACCAATACAACTACAAATTAAAACTAAAACTGCCCCAACTCCCCCCAAACCCTCCCCGAACCGATGTGCCATATGATAGTCCTGCATGGTGTCCCCTCCGGGGATTGCGGCCCTTCCTTGTGGATCCTGAATAGAGGAAGCGGAACCAGCATATATCTCCTCCCGCATCCTCCCGTCTGGGGTCCCTAATCTGTGTAAATCAGCCTGTCTCCGGGGCATCCAATATGGAGGGCGCCTACTGCCTCTCTTGTGGGAGGGCTGCTGCCTCCTCTGGGGTATCCGTAAGTCGGAGAATGCGTAAGTATCTAGGGCATGTAAGCTCGTTCAGTTCTGTCGCTAGTAGGGACAGAAGGGGTGTCCACAGAGGTTGTCCGGAGAGAGGCGCCATTTTCTCCGGCCTGCGTCGAAGATGTTTCGGTGCCGTGAGGGGAGTTCCGCGGAGCGTTCACCCTGCTGGCGCTTCTTGGTTGGCGGCGACTCTTCCCCCAGTGAATGTGCTGCCAGCTCCGTGTGTGGGGGGGGGGTTTGTGCTGTGTTAATCGGGGGAAATGGGGCCAGGGGTGAGGAGCCTCCGAGCCGTGCGTCCGCTCAGGTCACCATCTTGGCCACCTTAAATTACTTTAAACAACCCACAGTGGCAATTTGACACACATCTTTCCCCCCACTCCCTTATCTCCATAGTTTGCATTTAATTACTCTATCAGTACAATTATCCTGTGAGCTGAGATTATAAGAAGGGTAGAGAACAAGCAAGAAAAACATTCAGAATCTAGTGGAGCCCAAACAACAAGCAGTAGTAACTGCTACAAATGGCAGCACACAGCACTGTGTGGGTCCTTTTTTGCCACTTGGAATTTCTCTCGCATTAACCACGGTCAATCTTATTTGACCCCGTGAGCATACTGAAGTGTTCATATATTATAGGAAGAACCTTCAGACCACACCCCAACATCAGTAAATATTGCCTGGCATGGAAAATAGCTTTCTGTCAAAATGTGCCTGCTATGTGACCTGCCACGTTTTCTGCCCTGAATGTCTTGCTCTTCACCTTGTCTTGGATTGCATCTCACCTGAACCCAGTGATTTTGCTTCTTGTATTTTTGTAGCACAGCATTGTCTCAATCCTTTCCTGAAGCAGGAACCATGTGGTTCTTCTGCTATGTGAGCAGCACTGCATCTCCCTTACACAAACCTAGCCTAATGGCCACAGAGAGCTGCATATGGACAAAAGTCAACATACATGTAACCCTGGGCGTAGTTCGCGTAGTAGCGCTACGCGTAACTGCGCGAAGTGCACTTCCCACTACGCGAGCTACGCGTAGCTACGCGAACTGCGTAGTGCACTGTGCAAAATGCTGTTCGCACTGATTGCACAGTGCCGGATGCTTGTCCGCACTGTGCAATCAGTGCAAACCGCATCTTGCACAGTGCAAGCGGTCGTTTTCTGCCGCTCCAGTAGATTTCTACTCGAGCAGCAGCTTTCTCAACGCGGACTGGTAGTTTCTCATCGTGAGCGGTCGCGAGCATACGCGACCACTCGCAATAAGAAACCTGACATCCCCGCGTTGAGAATCTCGCCGGGAGGTTTATTTTCCACGCTCGCGATCGGCAACTTGATGTTGCTGATCGCGAACGAGGAAAAAGTCTCGCCGGGATGTCATTTTGCTTGCTCGCGGTCGCCAACTTGACGTTGAGGACCGCGAGCAAGCAAAAAATGACCGCTACGCGTGTTTGCACTGTGCTACGTGCAATTCGCGTAGTGCGAAGTAGCGCAAACTTCGCAAACTACGCGAGCGTAGCGTAGTACTTTGCCCAGGGTTACATACATGTCCACTGACTGATAGAAGAGATAGTTGAGTTCTGGAGTCAGACGTGTATTTTTCCTGCAATGTGTACTGTTTTGTAAAGAGGTGCATCTTGAAATCTTTATTAAATTGGAGCAGCATTGAGGTGATCCTGATGGATACAGGGATGTTGTTTCCAGGTCCTGGTCCTGGGTGCATAGATGGAAAAGTCCTGCTGCCTTGTTTTTGTCTTTTTTAATCTTAATAGTGTCCTAGGTTCTGGTGTATCGAGAGCAACCAGAGATGGAGAGGATAGCTGCAAGAGAAGCGGGGTGCTGGTCATCGTGGCGTTATAAATGATGCAGCTGGTTTCAAAGACGTGTTGTAAAATATAATAGATGACAATGTACTCCTTTTTGTCAATGTTCGCCCAATACTTAGTTGAATTTAATGTGTGAAGACAGGTATCACCTAGGTGTAAGAAAACATAAATGGGCAGCACTTCCCCTGGTCGGGAAGAGCGTTTTCTTACTACACTACAAATGTTCCTCAAAAGGAGGAATTGCTCTGTGCTTCACTGGGAATTTTAATGCTAATTTCAAACATGAACTCTTGAATCAAAATCAACTAATCTTTGAAAAATAAAGCTCATATGTCTCCAATGAGTTTGATTATTTCCTTTATTTCTTCAATCAATGTCATATTCAATTGACATTATATAGTATTATCATCTGGTACATTCCAATGCATTTTGGGCCACCTTGGCCCTTCATCAGGGGATGGTAATTTTGTCCATTGTGATGGGTCCCCAGGTGGGTGGTTCCTTCAGCGTCTTTTGAAAGACATCTAGGTCAGCAAGGGGTGCAAATGGAGCTCTATCAGGATAGGGGTGAAGAGCTGATATTGCTTCAGGCCCTAGATGAGATGTGCTGCAACTTGTAGGATACCCTTAAGTGGGACCAGCATGGAATCTGGGATGCCATGAAGAAGGGCCTTACCCCTGTCCAGACTCAAGAGTATGAAGGCTTCAACAGACATTCTGAAATTACTTTCTGGAAGAAACAACTTCACCTTCTTCAGAAGAGAGTGCTCGTACAAAGCTGTATTACTTTTTTTGGCAATGAACTCCTTGAGGGTGAGGTTGGTGTTAAGGATTAATCCAAGTGACTTGCCATTTGGTGAAAGTTGGGGATTGAATAGATAAAGGATTGAACAGATCATTCTAGGTTATGTTATGGAACATTGCTGGGCAGCATAAGAAATTAGATGACCCTGATTGGCTTTCGTCACTTGCTGTGTATGATATTATAACTTTTCAGGAGACGTGGGACATGAGGGGTGGATTGCATTTAGATGGCTATGTTTCCTTTTCGATCAATGCCTCTCCTTCAGTAAGGGGAAGACCAAGCGGGGGTGTTGTGACTTTTGTTGAAGTGGATGTATGTCATGAAGTTGAAACAATTAAAGGCAACTCCTCGCACATTTTTGGTGTTCTCCTTTCTTTCATGAATAATACCAGGATCTTCTGCATTAATGTTAATAATGTGGTAGGGAACTGGAGGATGTGTTGGTTTCTCTTGATATCTACCTCCATACTTTTTGTAATGGTAGCCTTGCCACCTATACTGCACTCCTGATTATGGGGGACTTCAATTTATATCCTTGTGCAGACTGTTATTTATATGGGGTGGTAGGCTCGATGGGGGGTATTTTTTTCAGGACCAAGTCCATCTGAAATGCTGCACTCGAGGGGATAAAATGAATGAGTTGTCTGCAGAATGTAATCTGGTAAATCTTTTAAGCCAAGAGAGTTTATATAAGGATGGAATGCCTTATACATTTAAATGTATTGAGGGTGGCCCTATCATTTATTACATTTATGTCTCTGCTGGCATATACTCCTCTCAATTCTTTTCTGTTGAGTGGAGCCCACTTAGCGGCTGGTTTTCAGTGGGAAACTGATCTAGTTGAATTTTTCCATCACTTTAAGGCCCAAGTTAAGACCATCGATCAGGGGAGCAGACTGAAATGGGAAAATATCTCCCCCATGATATTTACCAACAATTTAGTCAATTCATGTCGCTCAGAGATTCAGACTTGCCTGAACAAAGAGGCTCCCAGTTATAGTATTTTACTGGCATATGACAAGGTCAGATGCTGGTTTGATAACAGCTGTACCAGGGCACGTAAGACACTTCTTGCCGAATTTTAAAAGAGCCCACCTGACGGGAAGCAAGGCAGAGAATGTAGGGTGTCAGAACTTAAGCAAGAGCTTTGGGAAGAGGTAACTTTGGCCAGATCATTAAAAGATGGTACGCGGTTCTGGAAGGTTCTTAACCATTCCTTCTTTAAAGAAGATAAAAGGACTGATTTAGCAGCTTCGATTCCTGCCCAGGTTTGGGAGGATAATTTTTCTGCCTTATATCAGGAGTATTGCCCTGCTGATGAATCTCTTCCTTTGGGTCAGGATGAAAAATTGTCATTAGACTGGGAAGAGGTTACAGATGCAATTGTATCCTTACCAACGGGCAAGGCTCCAGGAGCCAATGGGATCCCTGGTGACCTGTTTAAGACATGTGTGGATCTCTCTATTATAATGCTGTCATTAGTACTTATATTCTGAAGTCTTGGCGACATTCTATCATTATTCTCGTTTATAAAAAGGAGAGCAAAAGCCCTTCCTCCTGCTAACGGCCTATTAGTGTAATAAATATAGAGGTATTTTTTTTTTATTTTTTTTTACTTAAGAGGTTTTATATAGCGCTGGCTTAACCCTTAGGTATCAGAGCGCTTTACATTGGGAAGACGATAGCACATGGGTTACAAAAACAGATGGCAAACGAAAAGAAACATAGAGGTATGATAGGCCTAAGCAACAAAGTAAATAACATATCTTGATTATGATACACAGTGAAAGGATGAAGCTATTTACTAAGCAACATAGAAATAAAGAATTACAAATTATTAAACAGTAAAAGGAACTAGTCTCGTTATTGTCGATGCAAAGTGAAAGGATGGAGCTATTTACTAGGCCGTATATGGATAACATAGTTACAAATTATTAAGTAGTAAAAAGGAACTAAACTCATATTTTGAATGAAACGGAAGGGTTAGACGAGAGAGGAGGGAGGGGTGGCTAAATTTAAGGAGAGGGGTGAACCGAGGGGACGCAAGAGGTGTGGATGGGTAAGGTGGGGGGCTATTTGGCGTTGGTGGAGTGCAGGAGAGGTGGGAGAAAGGGGGAAGGTTGGGGATTCAAGAAGGAAGAGACTGAACAGCAAGTATGGGCATAAAATGATTATGGACCCCAATATTTGTTGAGCAGGTGCAATTTAAGGTCTTTTTGAAACTGACGTATGAAGGATTCAGTCGTAGGTCTTTTGGGAGGGTATTCCAGATGCTGGGGGCCTTACCAGAGAAGGAGCGGAATTGTGCGGCTTTCTTTTTTAGCAAAGGGGGGACGAGGAGAGAGTTAGTGCTTCTCATCGAACGGGCACTGCCCGCTTTTTTGAGTTTGTTTGAAAGGTAGAGCGGGGTTTTTTGGTGGAGGGCTTTGTGGGTAATGCAGGCTAATTTAAAGGAGGATCTGCCTTCAATAGGGAGCCATTTAAGGGTCTTTAGGGCCGGCGAGATGTGGTCAGAGCGTTTGCCACCAGTTATAATCCTAGCCGCTAGGTTTAGAACAGATTTGAGGGGGGCCAAGTGAGTTTTGGGAGAGCCGGTGAGAAGGGCATTACCATAGTGGATTTTCGAGAGGACTAGGGATTGTACAACTGATTTGAAATCTTCCGCTGGAATGAAGGGTTTGATTTTTTTGAGATGTTGGAGCGTAAAAAGTGCGCCTTTGGCTGAGTTTTTTACATGGGAGTTGAGCGTAAACTTACTGTCGAGGGTGATGGCGAGGGATTTAACCGATTCGGAGAGGGAGAGTGTACAGTTAAGGGCAGTAAGGTCAGTGATCCATGTATAGATGGGGAGAGGGTTGTTTTTAGGAGAGAAGAGAATGATTTCAGTTTTGTTAGGGTTAAGTTTGAGATGATTGGAATGGAACCAGTTTTGGATGTTAGTAAGGGCGGTGTTAAGGTGCAGAACATCAGAGTGGGATTTAATTTTATAGTAGAGTTGGGTGTCGTCAGCAAATAGGTGATAGTTAATGCCTGCTTGTTTGAGAATGAGAGTAAGGGGTTCCATGAAAAGGTTGAAAAGGGCAGGAGAGAGGATGGATCCTTGGGGGACACCAAGGGAGACTGGAGTGGGGCTAGATAGGCAGTTGCGGATTTTTACTTGTTGGGTTCTGTGTTGGAAATAGGATTTGAACCAATTGAGGACGGTGCCATTAAGACCAAATCGAGATTTAAGTGTAGAGAGTAAGGTTGAATGGTTAACTGTGTCAAATGCCGCTGAGAGGTCAAGGAGAATGAGTAGGCAGGTCTCGCCATTGTCCAGGGCAAGGTGGATGCCATCAACTATATTTAGCAATGCAGTTTCAGTGCTGCAGCCCTTACGGAAGCCGGATTGTAGGGGGTCAAGTAGGTTGTAGGTGTCAATGTGTTTATCCAGTTGCTGAAGGGCACATTTTTCAAGGGCTTTAGAGAGAAAGGGGAGGTTTGAGATGGGGCGGAGGTTGTTCGGGTCATTTGGTAAACATTATAGGCAGAGTTACACTGAACAGGTTAACCGAGTGGTCTAAAGCACAGAATATATTATAAGACATTCAGTACTGCATTAGTGAGGGGAGGGGTACTCTTGAGCAGACCCTTAATCACCATTTATCATCAATAAATATGTTAGAGCAAAGAAGGGTTCTCTTAATCTCGACTTCATGGATCACAGCTCTGTGTTTGATTTGGTTAACAGAGAGAAACTCTGGGCAGAGCTGAGATCCATGGGGTGGATGGATGTCTGGTTAATTTCCTCAGGGACCTCCATTGCGGTTTGACAGCTTCAGTGCGCTATGGTAGCAATGGCGAATGTACTAAGCACTTTGCACTCAGGAAGGGGGTCTGGCAGGGCTGTATTTTGGTGCCCTTTCTTTTTATTATGTATGTTAATCACTTTGAAAAAACACTCACAGCACAGGGCATAGACGTTCCAAGAGCCGTGGCAGATTGCTTCAATATACACAGCGCCTCTGCTGTCAGTATTATGATCAACAGTTAGTCATGCACAACATCATTTGGCCTGCTCAATCCAGTGCGTGTTCGCACAGGAGCCAGTTCTGCCCTGCCTTCCTCTACACACAAACTGAAACTACTGAGGGCAATGTGGGACTTTAGTGCCTACTAAGATTGCCTTAGAGGTTTTACTTTTGCACAACTAATTTTGTGGATAGTGCACATGCTGGGACTGCTTTCTAAACAATGGTGCATTTAAACGTTGTATGAATTGTTGACCTCCTATATGGACTTTGCTGGTGATCCAGCGCAATATTAGCCAACAACATTCATACACCATATACTCACTTGGGCCCATACATACACACATTTAACTAATACTTACGCTGGGTGTCAGATGTGCTCTTTTATCAAAGTCCCTGCTACCAATTACCTTCTGATTGAAGAGTAATAACTTACCAATGGATCCTTTGCTAATTGGGAAGTTTAAAATGAGTGACATTCATTATAGTACATAATCCTGAAATAACCACTGAGTCAGGAAGTTTTAAAATGTTTATCTAAAGTTTTTAGCAGAGTAAAATACAGAAAACACGGTACTTGATTGAAATACCCAAGAAAAAGCATAGAAATGATTTTGCTAATAAATGACGGTGTTTAAGGAAGAGGAGAAGATAGAGACAGCAGCGCAACTAAAGGTTGCAGTATAGTTACCTAAATGCGAGAACCAAGCCCCTTGGCCAAGGAGTTGGAAAAGATAGGACCCAGGAAGGATGAAGAGCAAATACTTCTTCCAGGATCAGGACAGGACCGGTGACCTCTCTACAACGACGCCTGCGCCGTTCCCCTCTCTGATACTCGATTTCTCTCGATTCTCCCGTGCCTTCCTTCTAATGGACTCCGCCGCCCCTCCTCAGGACCTCTTCTGGACAGGGATTCAGTCAGCAACCGATCAGCATGGCAGTCTGGAGCTCTTCTGTGTGTTCTGAGAGTCAGCTCTAGCTAATTAGCTAATTCTATATCTGTTATACCCTTCTACGCCCATGTACCTCCCCTTAATGTTGCTAAAATATGGGACCACTACTTCTGATTGGACAGGGACAGGGGGTGGATTCTCGCACCATATCGATTTGGCCTAAATTGTAAAGCCTATTGTCTTTACGTTCCCTCCCCTTCAGATTAATACATTCACTTTATTTCCCACCCGTCTCATGACAAATGTTATACAATTTACAGGGGAAAAGTATCATTTTTGTCCTCCGGAAACATGAAGTACAGCATCTTCGGCCAATGGGTCATGGCCTTGGAAGACGTCCAAGTTGACTTCACTTGGCAGGCACACAGGACACATGCACAGAACCATCTGTCTCTCGAGTTTCAAGTCACCAACCCAGGCCCAAGTTTACGAATTACTAAAAGTGCAAGAAGAAAATATTAAAATCACAAATAAAAAGTTTCACTGTATGTCCACTTTCCCTACTCTATTCCCAATTAATTATAATACTATCCTGCATTAGTAGCATTAAGAAAACGACAATTTAATAATGACATGAGAGCAAGCTGAAGCATGTGAAAACATTTAGCGGCCATTTTAGTGCACACTGCGCAGAAGCAGAAGTTTCCCACCAAGCAAAGAAAGACGACATGCGCATTGAGGTTCCCGTGCTTTAGCGGACATTTTGGATTACAGACAAGCGTTATTCATTAGTAAAACACATAAGCAAGCTTCTGTCCCTCTTGTGTTTGTGAATGCAAAGTTTAGTTTTGACAATACAAGTTTAATAAATTAATACTATGAGGAAGATTGCGTACAAGCAAGTTTCATTTTTGAAACCTTGCTCCATCAATCCCATCTCTGATGGCGTTTCTGAGCAGCCATCAAAAATACTACCCTCAATCAGATGCCAACTTCTAGCAATTTGTTTCATTCTCATTTTTACATTTTCTGTTTTTCACATCCCCTTTCAACTTTTTGTATAAATCACTTCTCCATTCTTCAAGTTCTATTTCATCTAGTTTTCTCTTCTTTCCTTTTCCTGTCACTTTACATGTTCCATTCTTTCTACAGCATTTGCACCATATTGTTATTGCCAATATTATTATTGCTATTCCTGCTAGGGGTACTAATATTTGACCTATAAGTCCTTTCCCTATATTAGCAAACCAGGTTCCAATTGACGCAATACTATTTGTCAATCTTTCCCATACACTATCAACTTCCAGTGGTTTAAGTTCTTTCTCAAGTTTAGTTATGTTCTGAATATACGTTCCAATTTCTGCACTCTTATCAGGAATATAAGTGCAACAATGTTTCGTCTTCAATAATTTACAGACTCCTCCCTCTTTTGCCAATAGAATGTCAAGAGTAAGTCGATTTTGCATCACCATAGATCTAATCGCAACCATCTCCGTATTAATCATTAGAAAACCTCCAGCAGTATCCGTTGATAAACGATCAACCACTGTAGACAATTTACATATTTTCCTTGAGTTCAGAATTATTCCCACTGAAGGTATCAATGCACCAAATATATCACCTACAATTTCTGAAAAACTAGCTCTTTTACTACGTATTAATTCGCTACTGTTTTCATTGCTCCCAGTGTTTCTTTTTACGTGGTATATCTTTGGAAAAACTATTCCAAAATAACAACTTCCATACCACCGTGCAGGAAGCCTAAAGTAAGCCTTATTCCCACATACATATTAGATTCCAGGAAAAACTGAATCTGTTCCTCCTTTGAGTCCCCAACCTCCAAGAATTAAAAAATTGTGTTCACATTCACTGGTACCGATGAAAACATTGTTATAATCAGTCTTTAACCTATGAAGACAAATTTTCCCTTTCTTTACGAAATCCAGAGCCATTGCAGCTTGAGCTTTACCAGGTGTATAACTCCCTTCCTTCTCCGCCCAAGGTGGCAACTGAGCCTTATGCTCTGAAGCTTTCTTTAGTAAAGAACATGTTAGATTGTGTTTATGGGCATGTGTTATGTCTATCGATTTCATTGTTAAGAAAAACTCTCCCATAAACTGTGCGTCTTGACTACTAAGCACTGGGTTCATACTCTTGCGAATCGGAACCTCAGAAAATATCACATCTAAGTTTGAATAATAATACTGTAGCCTACCTGTTCTATAAAATAAACTTGTTAATACACTACATCAGATGCCATATGTCAGTGGTAAATGATGGTATGTTAATCCTTCCTCTACTGATTCAGGTAACTTCATACAGACATAACAATTACTAACTTCCATTGTGTCTACATACTGAAACAATAACTTTGTGAAAACATTTAAACTAGTGTCATTATCAGCTATTTCATGATGAATTTCTGCCTCATCTTCTGTCATTAATTCTACTCTATTGCCCTTCATGTTTGCTGTCTTCCCTTTAGTTTCATTATTAATCTTCTTATCTATTATCATAAGGTAAGGAATTGCTACAATCAGGACTAACCATACTATAAGCACCAATACTAGACTACATATGCATATTGCACAGCATCTCCTACAACAATTTCGTTTTGGTCTCCCAGTAACTCTATCATCAGGCATTTTTCGACAAGGAAGATTGCTCTTCTTATCTCTTCTTCTTTTCTTTAGATGATTCTTTTGTTTAGTCAGGGTGGTCTTGTTTCTTCTTCGTATGTTAGTTCTGCACTTGTTCCTTCACCACCACTGTCACTTGACTCTGAGCTTTCAAAATCTTCAAGAATGATATAAGTCCAGTCAGGACCCTTGAATTTGTTATTCACAAGTCTCAGTCTTTTACTTTTTCTTTTTCCTGACTTTTTCTCTTGTTCAGTTTGACTTGTCACTTCAGGTACTTGTTCTGGATCTTCACTTCTGGTTGTTATGTGGTATTTTACTCTTTTAATGACACTTGGCCAATGATCTCCTTTTCTTGTTTTCTTGGTTGGCACTGTTTCTCTGTTTACGTCTTCAAAGATCTCGCTATTTTCACTGCTCAATACTGTTTTGTTTTCTTTGATTACTGCCTCTTTTGTTTGTTCTTTTTCAGGTCCGATTGTTTTCTCTTCAGTAGCTCCACAATGACTTTCAAGATGTTGACCTTGTTCCTTTTTTATTTCTTTATGTTCATTTGTATCAACCCCTTTTTCTTTAGTGAATTCTTCTTGATCTAACTGCTTCTGATCAGGGCTTATTGCACTGTGAACTTCTGCAGCCTGACCGGATTCTTCTAAACCTGTTTTTCCCTGTGTAAAGTCAATTAAATCTTCACTGTTTTGAGTCCAATTTTCTTTCCCTATCTTATTTTGTTCAGGATCTTTTACTATCTTTTCTTCTTGATCCTGAACTGCTTCTTCTTCACCTATCTGATCTTCTTCAATTTCTTCCAATTTAGTTTGATTTCTCGTTCTGTGGTATACTTCAGGAACTTCTACCACTGGTATCCAATCCTGACTTGTGCTCGGTTGTTCTCCGTCAGCTTCCTCGAACCTCTAACTTGAGATTCTTCTGCTGGGCAACCTTCAGCTTCTTCAGTGATTGGTGTTGTCTGTGAATTCTCCTCTTCAGGGTCTGGTACTCTCTTTGTGTGGCTTACGTGAATCCAATTAGGAAATCTTGCACACTTCACTGCTGTATTGGTGGTCAATATAACTTGACAAGGTCTGCTCCACCTGGGTGATAGACACGTTTCTCTGGTGTGATTCTTCACTACCACCCAATCACCAGGATTCAGATCATGTTCTAGTTCAGGCTGCCTGGAAACTGCGTCTTTTCCAACCTGATGAGAGACAGAACGCTCTAGGTCAGCCAATCCTTTGCAATAATCCAAAACCATATCATCAGATATATTCACCAGTTTGTTTGTGGGAACATGTGTTTGTCTCATTGCTCTTCCCATCATTATTTCATGGGGGCTCAATCCTGTCGTTCTGTCAGGTATGCTTCTTATTCCCATCAAGACAAGTGGCAATGCGTCTGGCCACTCTAATGATGTTGATGCACACATTTTTCCCAATCTTGACTTTATAGTGCCATTCAATTGTTCAACCACTCCAGAAGCCTCTGGGCGATATGCACAGTGCAATTTCTGTTTGATTTGAAATGCTTCACAGATTATCTGGATCACTTCGCTATTAAAGTGTTTTCCTCTATCTGATTCCAAAGATACTGGGAAACCAAACCTAGGTATGAGCTCACGTAACAACAGTTTTGCAACTGTAATACTGTCATTTCTCCTAGTAGGGTAAGCCTCCACCCACTTTGAAAACAGACACACTATG
Organism: Calotriton arnoldi; assembly: GCA_963921515.1. NCBI lineage: Eukaryota > Metazoa > Chordata > Amphibia > Caudata > Salamandridae > Calotriton > Calotriton arnoldi. The sequence goes on from CAWUFW010013280.1 coordinate 26,872, forward strand.
ACTAGAACATATTTTAGTCCTCTGCATGGTGGTAACTGTATGAAGTCGAACTGGAGTCTTATAAATGGGCCCTCTGCCTTTCCAATCTTTCCAAACCCAATTATCGTTTTTCTGCCTGGATTATGCATTTGGCAAGTTAGACATCTCTGGCAAAGACTCTCTGCAACAGCCCTGAATTTGGGATTGTACCAATTTTGTCTGAACAGTCTAATCATTGCATCTCTCCCTATGTGTGTGTCTCCATGATGCATTCTAGCCATTTGTGAGAGTAAACAGTCTGGCATGACTGGTCTGCCATCTGCACTGATCCACACTTCATCTTCTCCTCTTTGGGAGCAACCCACTTTGATCCACAAATTTTTCTCACATTCATCAACCTCATCTTGCAATTTCTTCACCTCATTCCAAGTATCAGGTGGCACATACAGCATAAGTTGGCAGCTGATTCCCATTCTTTCCACCCTCTTATTGACTGACGTTCTGGTTTTGGCACAATGTTGAGCCACCAGGTCTGCATATCTGTTGCCGACTACCACCCAGTCATCTCCTGACTGGTGTGCGGCACATTTCACCACAGCCAATTCTTTTGGTGATTGTATTGCTTCTAGCAATTCCCTTACAAATTGTCAATTTTTAATGGGGGATCCTGAAGAAGTCATGAAATCCCTCTGCATCCACAGTTGGCCAAAATCATGCACAACCCCGTAACCATATTGACTATCTGTAAATATGGTCACTCTCTGATTCCTCCCAATTTTGCAAGCTTTTATCAAAGCAATCAATTCAGCTACTTGTGCAGATTTGACTCCTGGTAAATAGGATGCTTCAACTATTCCAGTTAATTCACATACCGCATAGGCAGCAGTTAGTTTACCATCTTCATGTCTTTGACATGAACCATCGACAAATAGCTCCCTGTCTGGCTTTTTAAGAGGCTGTTCCTCTATGTCTGGGCGTGGTTTTGTACATAATTCTGTAATTTGTACACAATCATGTTCATCTTCTTCGTCATCTTTATTTGTTTCATGATATGGGTCTGGCAATAAAGTTGCTGGATTTATTATTGTACACCTTACCATGGTCACATTTTCAGCACCCATTATTATCCTCTCATATTTAGTCAGCCGACTAGGAGTAAGATGCTGAGTTCGGGTTCTTGTCAACAGAATCACAACTGCATGTGGAACATACACTTTTACAGGATGTCCCATCACAATTGACTCGCTTTGTTCAATGCTCAAACAAGTTGCTGCCACTGCTTTTAAGCATCCTGGCAACGCGGCTGCTACTGGGTCCAATGTAGCAGAAAAGTACGCTATAGGACGTCTGTCTACTCCATGTCTCTGAGTTAGAACAGAAAGTGCACAATTTTCTCTCTCTTGACAGAATAATGCGAATTCTCTTTTATAATCAGGCATGCCTAAGGCAGGTGCTGAACAAAGTGCGTTTCTCAATTTTACAAAAGCTTCTACACTTTCATCCTCCCACTCAACAGGGTCCTTTTCTTTCTTTTTCGTCATGTTAATTAAGGGCTTAGCTAACATGGAAAAATTTGGTATCCATTGTCGACAGTAGCCTACTATTCCTAGGAACATTCGCACTTGTCTTTGGGTTACAGGCATTTGCATTCTCTTTATTAATTCTACTCTTTCAGAGGTTACTCTTCTTTTTCCCCTCTCAATTTGATGTCCCAGATATTTAACAGCTGTCCTGCAAAACTGTAACTTTTCAGGTGAGACTTTATGCCCTTCCTCAGCCAAAAGATTTAATAATGCTATGTAATCGACAACACAGTCTTCTCTGGTGGTTGACGCCACCAATAAGTCGTCGATATATTGGACTAAGACTGAGCTTCCTGGCATCACTAGTTTTTCCAGGCACTTTTTCAGTATCTGGTTGAAGATGGAAGGACTTTCTGTGTACCCCTGAGGAACACGATTCCACACATAGACTGTATTCTCGAATTTGAATGAGAAAAGATACTGGCTGTCTGAATGCAATGGTATTGAAAAGAATGCTTGACATAAATCAATTACTGTGAACCATCCTGCATTCCAAGGGATCTGGTATAGAATTACTGCAGGATTTGGTACTATGGGACAACATGGTTCCACAATCTTGTTTATTTTACGCAGGTCCTGAACAATCCTATACTTTCCACTAGGTTTCTTTAGTCCCATGATTGGTGAATTACATGGGCTACTCATTACTTCTTTTAGGATGTTTTGTTCTACCATTCGTTTTATTTCTTCAATGACTCCTGCCTTTACTTGTGCACTCATTTTGTACTGTCTGGTATTTGGGAAAATTGCACCTTCTTTTACCGTAATTTGAACTGGATCTATTTTTGCCATAAGTCCTACTTCTTTTCCGGTGAAATCCCATACTATTGGGTTTACTGTACCTTTTAATTCTTCTGGTAACTCATCTCTTGTTATTAACGAAAACATTTCGTCTATTTCTGTACCTTGTTTTGCAACCATAATTTTATATACATGGTCCTCATCTGGTGTCTGAACTGCCACACCATCTGGCGTGCAGAAAATTGTACAGTTCATTTTGCACAATAAATGCCTACCTAATAAATTCACTGGGCTAGAATCGCACACTACAAATTGGTGCATTTCTCTGAAGTTTCCTATTTTGACTTCCATTGGTTCTGTAAGAGGCGTTCTAATTCTTTGATTAGCTACCCCTACTACTTGGATATCTTCACCAGAGAGAGGAAGGTCTGGGATATCTGCTGATCTCACCATAGACCTGGTAGCACCAGTGTCCAAAAGGAAAGTAATATCATTACCTTTCACATTTCCTTCAACATATGGACCAGACTGATCTACCTGTAAGGATGCGCCAAGTACGCACTCCTTCTTCCCCTCTCCTAGGCACCGTCATGAGTTGAATTCACAGTAATTGTCCTGCAAAAGAAATTGTGATGTCATATAATCATTCTTACCACTCCCTCCTGGGTATCCAATGTCTGTACCATGCTTTGCTCTGCTTACATTACCCTGAACAGGTGGAGGTGGCAATTGACTCTGGAGATTTACACCCTGCTGTGAGTCATTCTGCGTCTGTGGATTTAAGTTTTGATTTGGGCCATTATTATTCCGAATCTTTTTACATTCATCCTTCCAATGCCCCAATTTTCCGCATCCATGACAAGGAAATTTCTTTTTAGCTTCTTCTCTACTCATTCGTCCTCTAAATTTTCCACCATTTCCCGTATCACCACTCGTTCCAGAATCTTTTCCTTGATTTTCACTCGGATTTTCCAAATTAATTCCCTGCTTTTCTGCCATTTTCACCTGTGCCCACATCACCTTTTCTTGTAATTTCTTGTGTCTATCCTCAATATCGTCTCCACAATATTTTGCATACTTCAGAATCTCATCTATGGGCTTTCCCTTCCAACACAGCATGTGTTTTTTAATCATCTGGCAAATCTCTGGCTTCAGACCGTAAACAAACCGATACACAAACTGACTCATGTTTTTGTCTCCAATGTCCTCAAATCCACTATACTGTTTAAACACCTGCAATAAACGCTCATAATAGGAATGTACTGTTTCACTAGCTTCTTGGGTTGTTCGATCTATTTTCACCCAATCTGTTTCTTTCGGGGTATTTTCCCTTTCAGGTATGTTATCACCTGCTGATACTTTTTCATTACATCATTTGACGGGGCACCTGTCTTCGGATCTCTGGGATACTCATCACTTGACCAATCCACTGTGATCTTACAATCTGTCCATAAATCGGCAGGTACCACTATGTCAAACAAACCATCCAAATCCTTCAACAATACCTTTGACACCTTCACAAACCTTTCAACCTGCTTGTACCATTCAATTGGTTTTTCTCTCAATTTTGGAAAATCATTCGTAAATGACAAAATATCCTGTCTGCTCCATGGGACATGTACATATCCTCCTCCCGCAACTTCTCGCATTGGATACATTTGATCTGCTTTTCCTGCTTCCTTCATCACATATTCAGATGCTGTTCTACTTGTTCGTGCCTCTTCCTTTTTCTTGGCCCACCTAGTTCTCCATTTATCTAGGTCTCCCCATTTTTGTAAAACTAACATTAATTCTCTTATTTGTAGTCTTTTTCCAGAGGCATTCATATTTTCTAAGTCTTTGTCTGAAAATTCTGCTCTATAGGGTTTCTGTAGTACCTTTGATCTCCCTATTTCTATTCCCATCTGTAGTGCTAAATTAGATAATTTTTCATGAAATATCCTTATATTTCTGGTGATACTCCTACATAGGAACAATAATTCTTCTTCATCATAGGTATTTAAACGTTCTAGTCCTACATTTCCTGCTATTATTTCTTCTAATTCAACTTTTAATTTATGGATATCCAGTATCTTTGGAGGTGTGCACTGTTTAACTGACCCTTGCACCCATCTTTCTAGATCTTCAGGTGTTACTATGGTAGCACTTTTTGCTCCTGATGAAGTTACTAAACTTACATCTTTTGAACCTCCAGGTACATCTTTTCTTGGAGTACTATTTACAGAACCTCGAATAGGCAAGTCCATGAGTGATATTGTGGATTCACAGTCACTAAATTGATCCTCAATTATAACTGGAGCTTCAGGTTTGGGATTACTCACAGGAGTAGGTGCAAGTATGGGTGGTGGACAATTTCCCTGAGTACCATATAATGGAACTACTGGATCAATTGTTACAGGTATGGTCAACGAATTAGGATGTACTTTTATCTGAGTTATTTTCTGTATTAATTCTGTTCTGGTCTTTTCTAGGGCTTCTTTTTCTTTGTCATGAAGTATTCTAGTCGGGGTGAACTCATGCATTACCTGTGGCACTAATGGAGTTTTTGGTGGTGCACTTGGGGTGCATCCACTTGTCCCTTCCTGATATGGTGGGGGATTTCTTAATATTTCCTCCATAAATTCGTCTTCAGATTCCTCATTTCTCATTAAATGTTTTGTCTTTTCTGTACATTTGCCTCCTGATTTCTCTCCTTCTGTGAATAATGGATACAGTCCCGTTGTAATCATTGCCCTTCTCCATTGTTTCATCTGACCTTCTCTCGACTCACGTAAATATCTGGGGAAAAATCCTGGGTAACTCCTATTACTTCTAGATCTATCCCGCTCAAATGCCTCGGTTTCCCATTCTTCTAGAGCTTCGTACTGGGGTAATCTAGGTCTGGGTTCTAAATCATTCATCCTCAATCTCAAGTTTTGAAGAATTCTTCCATTGAAGGTACCATTCTCGGGAAATGCTAATACTCCATCATTTTTGGTGTATTCTATCCAATTCTCCATCCATACACAAGTATGATAACCTCTCTCCATCATCATAAATGATGCTGGCGTTTTAGCTGGTGGAATAATAATTCCTTCTCTAGTTTTGATTGGTTTGTCCTTTTTAAAATAATTCTTAATCTTTTGCAAAAATGACTTTTTTCTCCTTTCTCCGTACATTCTATCTAATCTTCGGTGTACAAAATTATATTCTGCAAAACCTAGGAATCTCCTATCCGGACGAGTTCCTGTTAAAGTCGGATCGCGTTTTAACATGCAATCCTTATCCACTAAGAATTTTTCTTCTATATTTTCGACCAATCAAATGTCTGCTATCTTTTATTTCCGAGCCAATCCTTGCGCGGCTTTTTGGTGACGTTTCTCTGTCAACCCCTCCTTTACAATCTGCTCTTTTCTGTCCTTGCTGGTTTAACCAATCCCAGCGCGGCTCCTGTGACATCAGTACTACTCCTGACTACTGACCCCTCCTTTACAAGTGTCTCTCCACACCCGCTGTTTCAACCTACCACAGCGCGGCGTTTTGTGACGTCAGCTCCCTCTCCGGCAACTGACCCTCCCTGTAAAAAAATTTACTCAAACTTATTTTCTCTATAAATCTTAATTAAATTTCAGTAACAACATAAAACATTCGCTATCGTGCCAGTTTCTCTAAAATAGAAAAGATAGTTTTCTCTCACACTTAGTAAAACCTTTCCGTTTACTAAACATATACTACGAGTAAAACACTTCCGTCTACTCTTCACACAAGCTCCAGAAGTACCTGTTACTTCTCCAATGTTACCCTTACTAGGTGATATAACATCCAATTTTTATTAGCGTACCCTTTTTGCTATTACTCACACGCATAGAGTCCCTAACGAGTACTTGAAGACCTGCTTAACTTCTCAGTACTATTTCTGCCTGACAGATAACCTCACTGCAGTATGGCTTCCACTTGCCACCCGCTATTCTTTTTACCCCGGGGTATTCTGGACAACATATAACAAAACTCAAAATTTAAGCGGATGTTAGTTCATAAAAATACAAATAGAATTCTCATTACCCAATTAACAAAGAGTAACCATAACCGTCCTCTGCTTACCAGAAAACTGATCCAGCGCAATATTAGCCAACAACATTCATACACCATATACTCACTTGGGCCCATACATACACACTACACTAATACTTACGCTGGGTGTCAGATATGCTCTTTTATCAAAGTCCCTGCTACCAAATACCTTCTGATTGAAGAGTAATAACTTACCAATGGATCCTTTGCTAATTGGGAAGTTTAAAATGAGTGACATTCATTATAGTACATAATCCTGAAATAACCACTGAGTCAGGAAGTTTTAAAATGTTTATCTAAAGTTTTTAGCAGAGTAAAATACAGAAAACACGGTACTTGATTGAAATACCCAAGAAAAAGCATAGAAATGATTTTGCTAATAAATGACGGTGTTTAAGGAAGAGGAGAAGATAGAGACAGCAGCGCAACTAAAGGTTGCAGTATAGTTACCTAAATGCGAGAACCAAGCCCCTTGGCCAAGGAGTTGGAAAAGATAGGACCCAGGAAGGATGAAGAGCAAATACTTCTTCCAGGATCAGGACAGGACCGGTGACCTCTCTACAACGACGCCTGCGCCGTTCCCCTCTCTGATACTCGATTTCTCTCGATTCTCCCGTGCCTTCCTTCTAATGGACTCCGCCGCCCCTCCTCAGGACCTCTTCTGGACAGGGATTCAGTCAGCAACCGATCAGCATGGCAGTCTGGAGCTCTTCTGTGTGTTCTGAGAGTCAGCTCTAGCTAATTAGCTAATTCTATATCTGTTATACCCTTCTACGCCCATGTACCTCCCCTTAATGTTGCTAAAATATGGGACCACTACTTCTGATTGGACAGGGACAGGGGTGGATTCTCGCACCATATCGATTTGGCCTAAATTGTAAAGCCTATTGTCTTTACGTTCCCTCCCCTTCAGATTAATACATTCACTTTATTTCCCACCCGTCTCATGACAAATGTTATACAATTTACAGGGGAAAAGTATCATTTTTGTCCTCCGGAAACATGAAGTACAGCATCTTCGGCCAATGGGTCATGGCCTTGGAAGATGTCCAAGTTGACTTCACTTGGCAGGCACACAGGACACATGCGCAGAACCATCTGTCTCTCGAGTTTCAAGTCACCAACCCAGGCCCAAGTTTACGAATTACTAAAAGTGCAAGAAGAAAATATTAAAATCACAAATAAAAAGTTTCACTGTATGCCCACTTTCCCTACTCTATTCCCAATTAATTATAATACTATCCTGCATTAGTAGCATTAAGAAAACGACAATTTAATAATGACATGAGAGCAAGCTGAAGCATGTGAAAACATTTAGCGGCCATTTTAGTGCACACTGCGCAGAAGCAGAAGATTCCCACCAAGCAAAGAAAGACGTCACACCATGTGATCAGGTTGCGGCATGCGCATTGAGGTTCCTGCGCTTTAGCGGACATTTTGGATTACAGACAAGCGTTATTCATTAGTAGAACACATAAGCAAGCTTCTGTCCCTCTTTTGTTTGTGAATGCAAAGTTTAGTTTTGACAATACAAGTTTAATAAATTAATACTATGAGGAAGATTGCGTACAAGCAAGTTTCATTTTTGAAACCTTGCTCCATCACTGGCAAAAGTATGTGAAATGTTTAGGCCAACTACTGCCAAAGAAATATTTCACACAGGCACATTCCCTTTTACAATCTGCGACTCAGATGACTCAACCAACTCGTGTCTGTAAAGTATTTTAGTAGCTGCACGTGTACTGCAAGGAAGGGACTGCACTGAATTGGGAATTGGGAAAATAGCTCTGATCAAAAGATTGCCATTAAGGACTTTTGTTGGGCACTGTATCTTTATGTTAAAATAGCCATTCCGAGGTAAGATTACTTTGGTAAGTTTCTGCCATGAAAACAATCTATACATGTACAGCACTACAGTCAAAAATCCAAGTGTATCTCATACAAGGTTTTAAAAAATAAAGACTTACCAATTTCAAAGCTTGAATCAATGAGCCCAGCAATCGATGCAGAAATATGAAATCTTCTCTCGAGTTGTGTGATCATACTTTTTGAGTTAGCTCCTGACATTCCTTTTACCATGTAGGCAAAGGATAGAGCCATAAGGAACACCTAAAAAGAATAGGATGTGTTACAGAAAACAATTCTATTGATCGAAATATTTTAGTTTCTCTGTTGTAAAAATACGGTAGGCCTTCGGAGAAATATAAAGATTTATCAGATTTGGCATGCAGAGTTCTGACAGACAAAGTTCAACATTTGATAAGAGTTTAAAGAGTTAAAACACCATCTGTCAGACCTGTGTTCATTCAGGATGGCAGGTTATATGTGTGAACGACTCCTGAACATGATTGAAAGACCAGGACCAACAGGCAAAGAAAGTCTTGACATTTCACAAAAATGAAATGGCCATGTGAACCCAGACATTGCTTTTACTGATTTGTACACTAAGTTCTTCTGAACCTGCAATACTATGAATTGTTGATAATTTTTCATACATCTTCTCCCCTTAAAACTGACTCTTTTCCCGTGAGAAAGGCAAGTAGCCCCCTTAGCATTTGTGTAAATGATATCCTTCGGGTATTAATAGGCTAGCAGAATTGGTGGAAGGCCTACATTTAACACACACGATATTTATCAATATCCTCAGCTGCACATATTTAGAACAAGGCTTCTTCTTTGTACGTCTGGCTCTTGGCGTGTTTATATATGTAGATGGACCCAGCTGTTTTGTATTATTTGGAGTTTAACGTTTAAATGAAGTACAAATTGCCCCCTGAGTGTGTCACAAAAATGCACAAAACTATTGGAAAGGTCAATATTTATAAGAAAGATTGCACTGTCAGTAAATGCAGACGAATATGTAAATAGCTGGAAAAATACAGCATATATTGTGAGAGTGCCATGCCATGCCTATTACACACACCTTCTTAAAAGAATTGACGTTGAGGAAAATGGAGTTTCTTTGCCTCGAAACTAGGATTTGAGATATTGACATACAATGTATCGATTTTGGCCATGCTGTACATATGAATGTTCACATTGGGTGACCGAATACATTTCTTGCAGCCTTGATTATTTCTCTTCTGGGACCCCAAATAAAGGTAATAGGGAGGGGTGTCTCAAACTTAACAGTCACAAAAGAAAACCTGCCCAGCCAAAGTTATCTTTCTGTGGATGAAGCTCTAAAACTTGTTGTAAGAAATTAGATTGCTGGTTGACTGGGGTGAAAGCCCTGGTCAAGCAGTAACCACAATCCTAGTCAGGGTGAGGCACAAGCTAACCCTAAATTAAACTGTGCTCACCCCTCTGTTAGCTTGCCACAGAGCAGTCAGGCTTAACTTGGAGGCAATATGTAAAGTATTTGTGCAACACTTCGTGCAGTGATAAAGTGAAAACACCACACAAAAGGGATCCCACACCAAGTTACAAAATAGAACTTTCTTTAATAAATCAAACAAGTACAAATTGACAAAAATCAAATCAGTAGAATAGGAGATATGTAATTTTAAAGATTTTATTAAAATAGCACCAAAAAGCACCAAGCGCCAACTGTGGATATCTGGTTGCGCCAGACCGGGACAAAGTCTCAAATTCTGACCGACCGTGATGGAGTACAGGCCAGCTGCAGGGACCCAGTTAGGCTCGCTAAACAGAGTACCTAAACCTTGGTTTGCGGAGCATTGCGAGGATCCGCATCAAAGATGCGTCGCACAGCCAAAGTGATTCATTGGTTCCGAGATGTAGCAAGGCTGCAATGCGAGGGCCTGCATCGTTGTACAGGAACCCATTGATGGGGCTTGCGTTGTGAAGCCAGGAGTCGAGGAAGTGGTGAGCAGTGGGGGCGATACCTTTGTTCTGATAAGCTGTGAGGCTCCAATGTGAAGTCTGTCATCGTCGTCGAGGCTGCCATTGATGAGGGATGCAAGGGCATGCACCACAGATGCATCCCTCAGTGGTGGTTCTGATTGGGCTGCAAAGGCGATTCAGGTCTTTGCAACAGGTCCACTCCACGCAGCAGTGGTGATGCGTCACTTCTGCTCAAGTTGTGCTGCACAACAAAGGAGAAGCGTAATTCTGCTGGATCCTTAGAGGCTGACAGAGCACCTTAAGCCCACTTCTAAGTGTCCAGGACTAGAGCGGCACCAATTGGCAGGGTAGACTCAAAGATGGCAGAGCTTAGGTGCAGGTGCAACTTTGTTGGAAGCCTATTGTGTTCCAGAGGCTTCAGATCAGGAGGCCAGCCAACGAGCATTTGGAGTCACTTTGGGTTGTGGATTTAAGAGATGCAGGTCCAGTCCTTCTCACCCAGACAAGAGGGCAGGAGGCAGCAGGTCAGCACAGCAGGGCAGCAGTCCTTCAGAGCAGCAGTCCAGCAGAGGGGCAGTCCTTTCAACAGCAGAGCAGTCCTCCTTCCTGGAAGAGTATCCAGGGGTCCAGAGGTGGTGTCTGAGGTCCAGTTTCTTATACCCAGTTGTGTCTTTCAAGTGTTGGAGAAATTTCTATAGGGAGACATTTGAAGTGCACAGGTGCCGTGCCTTACTGGTCCTGGCTACAGACTAACTACAGGGGGTATGCAGCCCTTCATGTGGAGGCAGTACACAGCCTATTGAAGTGTAAATGGGGCTGGGCCCAGCTCCTGCCTCCCATCCTGGCAGCGATGGCCCATCTAGTAACAACAAAGTTCCCCATTGTGTGTGGCTGTCTAGGAGGAATACACAAAGCTCAACTGTCAACTACACCCAGTCGTGTGACCCAGAGACAGGCTGCAGGCACTAAATGGCTAAGGCAGGGAAATGCCAACTTTCTAAAAGTGACATTTTCAAAATTGTAATTTAAAATCCAACTTCACCATAAGTTTGAATTATTCATTACACTTCCAAAGACACCAAACATGAACTGGTTTAGGGATTTGTTTTGTCACAGATCTTTCTTTTTCGGTTTTTGGCACACTGGGTGGCCATCTTCAATGATGATTGTGATTATGTTGTCTTTTATTTATATTTTTATTCATTTTTGTCTCATGTTCTTTCGCTTTTTCTTTCTAGACACATGTCTCAGTCTAGATGCACAGTTGGTGATCTTTTGGTGACGGACCGTTTTCACGCTTTTGTTTTGACCCAAATGATAAAAGTGTATATAACACTCACAAACCACCGTGTTTTATCTTGATTTTAAGCTGTCATGACATATTAAGATAATTGCTTTATAGATCAAAAAACGATGTCTTAAATATTTATTGTTCCAGCCTTGAAAAAGTCTATGGGTAGACGAAACACGTGTTGGCACATTGGCAGACTTCATGCTGGATGTATGAAGCACAAGAATAAAATTGCGGCACATTGGCAGACTTCATGCTGGATGTATGAAGCACAAGAATAAAATCGCGGCACATTGGCAGACTTCATGCTGGATGTATGAAGCACAAGAATAAAATCGTGGCACATTGGCAGACTTCATGCTGGATGTATGAAGCACAAGAATAAAATCGCCAAATTGAAGAAACTCTGATTTTTGTGGACTTTGTATGCTGTTTTATCGCTTCAATTAACACTATTTGCTTGAGAAATTGTATATGTGACGTGAGATATAGGGAATCTGCTTACTGATCCAGTACCCCAGTGGATTGTTATTATCAAAGGGTGTGCTCATTGATGCTCCATGGTTTTATGAACTGGTTATCTGTTCCCATTTGAAAATTACAGCTTATTAAATGTCATAACGTAACTCCAATGATATCCTATTGGAGAGGTAGGCCTTGCAGTAGTGCAAAATGAGTTTAAGAGTTTTTCACTACCAGGACGTGAAAACTAAAGGTACATGCCCAACTTTTTAAATACTTTGCATCCTGCCCTCTGGGCTGTCTAGGGCTTACCCTAAGGGTGACTTATATGTATTAAAAAGAAAGGTTTGGGCCTGGCAAAAGGTTTAGTTTGCCAGGGTGACATGGCAATTTAAAACTGCACACACAGGCTGCAACGACAGGCCTGAGAATGTTTAAAGGGCTACTTAAATGGGTGGCACAATCAGTACTGCAGGCCGACTAGTAGCATTTAATTTACAGGCCCTGGGCAAAGATAGTGCCCTGGACTAGAGACGTACAAGTAAATTAAATGTGACAATTGGATATAAACCAATCTTACCATGTTTTAAGAAGAGCGCACAAGCACTTTAGCACTGGTTATCAGTGGTAAAGTGTGCTCAGTCTTAAGGCCAACAAAAACGAAGTCAGCAAAACAGGAGGTTTGAAGGCAAAAGGTTAGGGGGAAAATCATGCTAAGGATGTCAGGTTTAACACAGATTTTCCACATTAAAAAGAAATGTCCAATCATAAACAATGCACATAATTTATTTCAAAGACATTACATTTACAGTTTTTATCAAATACCGTACAAAAACTTAAAGAAGCCCTCTTCCCTACACCACTCAGTCACACACATATAAAATTGATTATTGTTTCATATAAGATTCTATACAGTGAGTGTGTAGTATTCTGCTATCTCCTCTCTATGGTATGTGATTGTCTACCCTTCCTCATATCTATTGCCTCTATTGCACTGTAAGTTAGAATGTATATATGTCATAGTACAGAGGGAGTGGGAGTTGGAGTTTGGTGTCAGTTATGACTGGTGTAACCTGGATGGATGGGATCTTTCTGTTAAGAATAAACTTCAACCTCAACCTCTTGAAGTCTGGAGCCTGTTACTTCATAAATATTACACTGGTGTAGTCGGCAGTCTTCAAGAAGATCCCAACACAAAGGACAATCATCTTACAAAGCGGTGAGAGAGATAATTAATTTCTACAAGATTTACCTGATCTGATCTCATCACGCATACCCTCATTCGTTGTGCTTAGACTTAAGGGTTGGGAGCATTTCGCCACATACTCGCCCCTATTTATGGCTGGGAGTTAATCGATGTGGGCTCACTCTCTGTCTCAATGAGGTGTATGTTTTGAGGACTCAGCTACGTGTGAACAGGGGAAAGTCGCTGGACTCAGCTGCGTGTGAACAAGGGAAAGTCGCTGTGTTTTGTGTACTTTGACTGTGCCTTATACTTTCAAGACTCTGCCGCTGTGTCTTATGCACTCTGAAGACTCTTTCGCTATTTTTAAGTATTGGGAGTCTGCGCTAAGAAGTATCACAGTGCGCAACCATTGTTTAAAAGGTAATCCCTTGTGCCGCAGCTCAGCCTTATTTGTATGGATGTCGTTTATTTTTAAGTATTGGGAGTTGGTGCGAAGGGGTGGAAGCTAGCACCACATCTTTCGAAAGTAACCGCTCGCGCCTCAGCGCACTACCCATCGTTCAAAAGTAACTAACTCTCGCGCCACACCTCAACTCCCATAACAGAGTTTCCAAACAATTGACTCTCGTGCTGCGCTTTGGATTCTTGGATTCTTCATCCTAACTCTGCCTCGAGATTCTGCACTCACCATCTTCGCCACAGTTTCTTCATTACGCGTCACCACGCTGCAGCTATTTGTCATCACGCTTCTGTTGGTATCAGACGTCTTTACGCTGTTACGCTAAGACGTTGGAGGCCATTTTGTGTTTTGTCTGTTGCTGCCTAGCAACCAATAGTTCTTCTACGCTGTGGTCAGCCTCCGTGTTAATCGGTACTCAGCGATTTGCATGTTTTAGTTGGATGCGCAATTTCTACAGCGATACACACGCTGGTACTTGGTGTATCTCTTTTACAGGGTTTGTGATGTGTTAGTTATTCATCAGCGATTCGCACATTTTTCTTGGACACCCGCTGCTCGAAGGTTAGTTGTTTATATAATATATATATATTTTTTAAACTTCTTCAGCGATTCGCACGCTTTGCGTGCTAATCAATATTCAGCGATTCGCACGCTTATAGCTGTATGTGTTTACCTTTTGGATTTACCGTGACTTTTTATTACAATTTGAAAGTACCTGTGTAAGCTCATTTATAGTTTCTACGACTTACATGCTAACTTCTTCTGCAGTATATATGATTACATTGGTTCACATTGTGTTTTGATAGTTCACCTGCCCATACTCTCACTTATCTTTAATTTTACTTACATTTCAGATGGTTGTTAGATTTCAATAACATTTGGATGTTTGTGGAAACTGGTATTTAAATTTTATATTATTGCTTCTATCCTTTATTACTATTTCATTGTACATGTTTGGTGCAATGCAGAATGTAACGGCAGCTCCTTTTTTCCTTGCTCAACCGGGTGAACCCCCAATCAAATGGAAGAAGTGGAAAAGTGTTTTTGAGAGATATGCAAGGGTCTGCGGAGCTTCATTAAGTGCAGAAAGAAAAACCTCTCTCCTGCTTCATTGCTTAGGCTCTGAAGGTCAAGATGTTTTCGATCATCTCCCTGTTTTGCCAACCTCTGAAGCAGAAGGATTAAATGATTACGAAGTGTCCATCGCTAAATTAGATAAGCATTATCTTCCCAAGATAAGTACGATTTTAGAAAGATATCATTTCGGTAAGAGAACTCAAAATGAAGGGGAAACTGTAGAAAGCTACATAACTAATTTAAGGAAACTTGCTTCGTCATGTAAGTTTGAGAATTTGACAGATGAACATGTCCGTGATCAGTTCATGTTGGGTTGTAATATGGATAAGGTGAGAGAGGAATTGTGGTTACGTGACGAACCTACACTTGATGAAGTTGTTATGGTAGCAAAGAAAATTGAACACTCCTCAAGTGTGTAGCTGTCATCAAAAGAGATAGTTTGAAAGATGTCAAGGTTCAAGCTGTTAGAGAAAGAAACCCTGATTCTAAATTTAAAATGAAAGACAAATTACCAGTAGACAAGGGGAAACTTAGTAATACTGCTAATAACATGTCAATGAGCTTCAAATGTTACAGATGTGATAAGCTAGGGCATCTTGCTAATGATAGAAGATGTCCTGCCCTAGGTCATGTTTGTACGAAATGCAAAAAGAAGGGGCATTTTCAGTCTGTGTGCAGAAGTAAACCTGACCCTAGAGTTAAAAGGGTAGAAGTATATGAGGAAGAAAATTCAGATGATGTTCATGATGATTTTGAATGTGGTCAAATTGTTCTGGAAATTGAAAATGGGCCTTGTAAAAAAAACTTGTCCTTCTGATGAGATATTAGTTGATGGAGAACACACTCGTGTTCTATTTGATTCAGGGGCAAAAATTACAATAGTTTCAAGTAATTTTGATACCAATAAGTTAAAACATAAAATTGATTTACTTAAACCAGACATTACTCCATTGGCTTATGGAGGGGAACCAATTAAGTTACATGGGTATTTCATAGGATTAATTGAATACAAGGGCAGAATGGTCTCAGGTAAAATTTATGTCTCCAAGATGGGAGATAGTATAATTAGTTGGATGCATCAAGGTGATTTAGGGGTATATCTTGATCCCAATTCTAATCCACCTATTCTGTTGAAGGACAACATATGTGCTGTGGAGAAATTGTATGATGAGAAGTTTATTAATGGTTTGATGAGTGAATTTCCAGATGTGTTCAAAAAGAGTCTTGGTTGTATGAAAGGATACCAGCATAAGATCAAATTAAAGAAAAACTCTGTTCTTGTTGCATGTAAGGTCAGGAATGTGCCACTAGCTGTGAGAGATGATATGGAAAAGGAAATCATTAAACTCAAAGATAACAGCATTATTGAAGTAGTTGAGGGAACTGAATGGTTGTCTCCGGTAGTCGCTGCGCGCAAACCCAACGGAGATTTGCGCTTATGCATTGACTTGCGCCAGTTAAACAAAAATGTGGTTATAGACAGGTATCCACTTCCTAACATTGCTGAACTTATTGTTCTATTGGGAGGTGCAAAAATGTTTAGTACACTCGATTTAACTTCAGCGTATCATCAGATTGAATTAGAGCAATCCTGCAGAGACCTAACTGCGTTTATCACGCCGTTTGGCACATTCAGATTCAAAAGAATGCCCTTTGGTCTGGTCTCGGCCTCGTCCGTATTCCAGCGTGCCATGGAAAGCGTCTTGAAAGATCTAGCTGGTGTGTGCATCTACCAAGATGACATACTCATTTTTGGTGACAATGTAGACGAGCATGATGTGCGTCTTAAGTCTGTTCTTTCGAGATTGTGTGAAGCAAATTTCACTATAAAAATGGAGAAGTGCAAATTTAGAGCTAGCTCAATAAATTATCTTGGGCACAATATTACTGGAAATGGTGTCAAGCCTAAAGAGCATTTGATGACCACGATCCGTAACATGCATGCTCCAACCTCCAAAGAGGAACTAATGAGTTTTTTGGGCATGATTGAATATTATGCGAAATTCGTTAGAGATTTTGCAGATTTAACCAGTAATATGAGGTCTCTATTAAAAAAAGGTGTGATTTTTGTATGGTCAGAGAGTTGTGAGCAAGAATTCTCTCGTATCAAGGAAAACTTATGTAATGCCCCTTTCTTGCAGAGTTTCGAAACTATGCTTAGATCGATCCTTACCACTGATGCGAGTGAGAAGGGTTTGGGGGCTGTATTGCAACAAGAGGGTCCTCATGGAATGAAAACCATTATGTTCCTTTCTCGAAGTTTAAGAGATCCTGAGACTAGATATTCTGTGGTTGAACGAGAATCTCTTGTGGTTTATTGGGCTGTAAAAAAGCTTAAGAAATGTTTGTGGGGTGTAGATTTTGAAATAAGAACTGACCACAAACCTCTAATTGAAATTTTTGAAAAGAAGGGTCTAGATTCTATTTCTAGTCGTATAACCAAATGGATCATAGGTCTTCAAGAATATTCTTTTTCCCTCAAGTATATCCCAGGAGTTGACAATAGAATAGCTGATGTTTTTTCACGCCTAGTCTCTTGTGAGAATCCAGAGGAGGATGAAATTGACTTGGGTTATGACTGGGTATGTGCATTAGATTCAGCTCACATAACAGAAGAGAAATGGTGCCACGAAACTGACCTTGATGTGACCCTAAAAGAGGTTATGTCTCTGTTGCAAGGTAATTGGTCAAGCATCAAATTGGGATCTGAAGCGACCAGGCCCTTTTGGTATGTAAGAAATTAACTATCGGTTGATAAAAACTTTTTATTTCGTGGTACCAAGTTAGTGCCTCCCATGAACCTCAGGAAAGATTTGTTAGATTTAGCTCATATCACACATGCTGGAATCACTAAAACAAAAGAAAGGTTACTTTTATCATACTGGTGGCCAGGCATGGACAAGTTAGTTGAGAGAGAGATACGTGAGTGTGTTCCTTGTAATATGTGTGACAAGTCTAAATCACCTAGAGTGCAACCCATGATTTTGAGAGCGCGACCCAAGTATCCGTGGGAAGATATTACGTTAGACATTTTGGGTCCCATTTTTAGCAATGGTTCTCAGGTGTTTCTTTTGGTGATAGTAGACATGTATTCTCGCTGGCCAGAAGTATTTTTCTTGTCAAATGTGGACTCTGCGTAGTGTTATTAAATGTCTAAAAAAACTGTTTTCTAGAGAAGAGTTTCCTAAGACCATTTTAACGGACAATGGAGTCCAACTAATCTCGAAAGAGATGGAACTTTTTCTGTTATTCAGTGGAATCATACATAAAACTTGCTCTCTCTATCATCCCGAGGCAAATGGGATGGTGGAGAGACTTAACAGAGTTTTGAAAGAAACTATTACTTTGGCTAAGTCTTTATCTCTTGAGTGGAGAGGAGAAGTTCTTAGAAAAATAGAAGAATACAGGTTGACACCACACTCCACTACGAGGAAGACTCCGTTCCTGCTCTTTCGTGGTAGAGTACCTAACACTCATCTGGAGTCATATTGGGTTCAATAATTATTGTTTTTTCAAAGGGAAAGAATGTGTGTCCGATGGTAAGGATGTGCAATTGAGAGAAGAACACAAAGCTTTGCAAAGAAAAAGCTACTTTGACAAAAAAAAATCTGTCAAGAAGTTGGAGGTGAAAGTAGGGGATTTGGTTGTGGTTAAGCGTCCTGGTTTTGTTGGTAACTCAAATTCAAAATATTTTGAAGCAATGCTTGTCATCAAAGTCTTCAGCAATGCTGTGAAAACAGAAGCCCATCGTGTTTGGAACCTTAATCGAGTGGTGGTAGTGAGGAGCAAGTACAACAAATTGAGTAATGCAATCGGTGAGAAGTGTTCTGGTGCAACCACATTTTCCTCTTCACGTATTCCTCAATCAGAAGATTGTCATGGTACGTGGACTTCACGTCGGTCTCTTAGACCGGTCAAACGTCCTTCCTATCTTAATGAATATATATGACTATTAATGTGTTAGTGTTATTACTGTGCATGTACATAGTTTCTTGAAGAAGGGAGATGGTGTATTATTCTGCTATCTCCTCTCTATGGTATGTGATTGTCTACCCTTCCTCATATCTATTGCCTCTATTGCACTGTAAGTTAGAATGTATATATGTCATAGTACAGAGGGAGTGGGAGTTGGAGTTTGGTGTCAGTTATGACTGGTGTAACCTGGATGGATGGGATCTTTCTGTTAAGAATAAACTTCAACCTCAACCTCTTGAAGTCTGGAGCCTGTTACTTCATAAATATTACAGAGTGGTAAGTGTCATCTTTGCTCATACACTGTAAGGCCCGATGAACCCAATGTAAAAGATATCGACACACATTTTGGTATGGAAGCCAACAGTCGTGCACCTTCTTCCTCAGGAGAGGCTGTAATATTTTACATTGATGATTGAGTACATCATTTCAAAGATTCACGAAAGTCTCACTACAAAAATAAAATGTATTACATTATTTAAATAATACTGTATAATTATTATCTATCTTCCATATGTGTTCATTTGCTCCATGAAGGTTTAACCAAAGTGTCAGAATATCCGTGTATGGTTTAGTTGTGTAGTCTACCAACACGTGAGATTCTAATTTCATGTCAGGGACATATCAAAATCAGAAGTTTACATGCATGGAAAGACAGCATTTTGAATTTGAGAAACCAACTAAAGAAAAGCATTAAAGGAATAAAGCATACTTAATGCCAGGTTCTACATATAGCAATGACTTTACTTATCTATTACTCAGAACACTTTAATTGGATAACTGCCAAGTCCAGGGGAAGTAAATATAGTGGAAACTACTGTGGTCCATTGGATAATTTGCTGAAATATGTTGACCGGAGCTTAAAAGGAGAATTATTTCTTTCTCCGTTTCGTCTGTGTGCCCAGTGGCGACATGGAAGAAGATGCCAGGTGCTATGAACTCCTTTTGGGAGTGCCCAGAAGAGATGCAGCGAGACATAGATACATCTGGAGGGGCTGAAGCCCACTCTATGTATAGGTTTAAGTTTTCGAAGCAATGGGTTGTGCCAACATCTGCTCTGTCAAGGAAGACTAAAAGATGTATTAGTATAGAATAGATATCCAAGCGCATAATAAGTAGGATATGGCACAGAGCATAACTTTATAGCAGTAAAAATGTAATGGTTCTGCCAATTGGGTGGTTGTTTCCCATTTTTATCACATGTGAAAATCCAGATAAAATGCCAAATACTGTTTTAGTGAGATGGATGAAACTTTAACTACTACCAACAGTCGGGAGCGTAAGGTTTTGTGGTCCAGTGGAATTAACATACAGTCAGTCCATATTCGTTTCAGGGAAGGATATTTGTTATTTTATTTATTTGAAGTTTTATTTGAAGTATAGCACAAGTATAGCAGCAAGTGCACAGGAGCATCTTACAGGTAACACGTAATATAAATCTATGAAATTAAGGTACAGAATCAGGAAGAAAATATGAGACAGTTATTCAAGGTGTGGGGAGGGTAGCGATTGGCCTAACACCTGCCACAGTTTGGGGTCCAAGCTCGACCTTTGGTGGATGAACTACCAGAAATGGATAGTGTAGTAATCAAAGTTCAGAAGCCGTGGAGCATATTATAGGTAGGTTTATTGGATCATAGTTACAAGTAAGTAAGATGATGGTTAAGCCCCACCAGGAGCAGCATCCTGCTGCTCAGCCCATCTCCAACTGACCTCGCCAACAAAAACTCTCTACATTCTAAATGACCTCACACACTGGCTGAGCAGCAGGGACCTGGAACTCTGGAGAGGATGCATAGCAACCAAACCAAGTCGCAAAACATCTTCCCCTCTTAAAGAAACAATAGAACATATCAAAAACACAATCAACAAGTCCACAAATCAAAAGGACAAAAGATGCCACAAAGCAAGAGTGCAGGTAACAAAAAAACTGGAAACAACTACCCGTTCCCCTGATGACACATACTCACACAGGACAAGCCCATATTCTTCATCATACAACACTGAAACGGGTAACAGTGGTCTAAAAATCACACTTTACAACAATGTAACTGCAAATCCGCACCTCCTCCTGCATCACAAACAGGATATTGGAAGGGTGGTACATTGGGCTAAAACAAATGTCCCTTCACCCTACCCCTTAGGATGGTTTGTAACCTTGGGCTAAACAAAATGCCCCTTCACACTTAAACCCCCTTAGGAAAGGTGGTACCTTGGGCTAAAACAAATGCCCCTTCACCCTACCCCTTAGGATGGGTAGTAACCTTGGGCTAAACAAAATGCCCCTTCACCTTTAACTCCCTTAGGAAGTTCGGTGGTGATCTTGGGCTCAAACAAAGGCCCCTTCACCCTTAACCCCTTAGGAAGGGTGGTAACCTTGGGCTAAACAAATGCCCCTTCACCTTTAAGCCCTTAGGAAGGGTGGTAACCTTGGGATAAACAAATGCCCCATCACCCTTAACCCCTTAGGAAGGGTGGTAACCTTGGGTTAAACAAATGCCCCATCACCCTTAACCCCTTAGGAAGGGTGGAACTTTCAACTCAGAACCTCCGCATAAGGGTATCTTTGAACCCATCACATTCCCAGACACTCAGGGAAACTCAGAAAAAATGTTTAAAAAAAGGTGTCTTGCAACCTATAACATCACAGGGTATCTTTAAACCCATCACAATCACAGGGTATCTTTAAACCCATCACATTTTCACTCACACATGCAATCTCAGAAAAATGTAGCAAAAGGTATATAATAGCCCATTACATTCCCACTCACACAGGGAATCTCAGAAAAACATACCAAAACTCTCACAGGGTATCTTTAAATAGAGAACAGCAGATTAAATATATGTAGCACAGCATAACACCATCAGCAAACTTAGATTGGCAAGGATAAAAGTCACCATAAACTTCCAAAGTTCCCCTCGGTGAGCGATTCCTCACCCGACATTCTTCCCAAATTCTCGGCAAATGGAAATGCCACAGCACAAGATAGCACACCATCAACTCCACAATCCTACAACACTGGATGCACTGGACGCAACCCCAAAGTCATTGTATGCTTCTCTTTCATCATGCCACTTGGTGTTACAGTGTGTCAGCTGGCCTCCAATCCTGGTAAAGCTTTAGTTTTCTCTTTTTGTGGTTCTAAAATAAGATCTACACTCGCAGCTCCTTCATTGACATCACCGCTCCCTGCACAGATTACCTGCCTCAAATTTGGAGGTACGCAAATTTTAAATGTCCACAACTCGGTAAGCCCGCTAGCGTACCACATCACAGCGGTTGGCGGGTCTCTGTTTCTCTCCCAGTTAAACTCCTACTGGGGTTGGGGCTTTATTCTTCGTGGCTCCACCAGTTCAATCCAAAACGAATGCCATCAGTTCCTTCACCCTTAAACGCTGCACTGTAGGCTGAATTACAGCACCGCCAAACTCCTGTAGATGAACCAAGCACTGACAGAAATGCCGGTTCTCTTGATGTGCTGTCACAAATCATCGCCAAAGTCATTTGATTAACTATACACTGACAGATATGCCAGTTCTCTCGATGAGCTGTCACAAATTGCCACTACACTTTAAAACAAATGCTGCCAGTTATCTATTCTTATGTAACGGTGTCTGAAAACTAAATCACAACACTCTCATCTGCTACTAGCTTTACAGTGGCCAGTTGAAATGCCCTGGACAGCAGGCAGTCTGTTGAAATAGACACCGGTATCTACAAAATACACGCTGCTGGTACACGCTGCCAGTACACTTAGTTATATGCAGCCGCAATTTCATTAAGATGCACGCCTGTTCAAATGCCCTAGAAAGCAGGCGGTCTGGTGTAAATAAAGCAAACACAAGGAGATGATGGACGGAGTGCTGAAACTTTTCAAACACTCACCCCCAGTCACAGATCTGGGTTGAATCCATCATCATTCTTTAGCTCACTTTGCCACCCCAGTTCAGACACAGCTATATGCAAATCAGTCTTGACCCTGTGCCTCATGGGAACAGTCCAGACCGAACCGCCCAGCCATGTCTTCCCTGGACCGGAATCAAGCATCCTGGGACCGGTTTCTGGCTAACAGCCCTCATCAGCCAGGCTAGCTTGAATCCAGTGGCAAAGTGAGCAAGGGACCCACGTCTGGGCATACCCTGCCAACTTAGGGCGAACAAAGCTAACACAAGGAGATAATGGACGGAGTGCTGAAACTTTTCAAACACTCACCCCCAGTCACAGATCTGGGCTGAATCCATCATCATTCTTTAGCTCACTTTGCCACCCCAGTTCAGACACAGCTATATGCAAATCAGTCTTGACCCTGTGCCTCATGGGAACAGTCAAGACCGAACCGCCAAGCCATGTCTTCCCTGGACCGGAATCAAGCATCCTGGGACCAGTTTTGGGCTAACAGCCCTCATCAGCCAGGCTAGCTTGAATCCAGTGGCAAAGTGAGCAAGGGACCCACATCTGGGCATACCCTGCCAACTTAGGGCTATCAAAGCAAACACAAGGAGATGATGGACGGAGTGCTGAAACTTTTCAAACACTCACCCCCAGTCACAGATCTGGGCTGAATCCATCATCATTCTTTAGCTCCTTTGCCACCCCAGTTCAGACACAGCTATATGCAAATCAGTCTTGACCCTGTGCCTCATGGGAACAGTCCAGACCAAACTGCCAAGCCATGTCTTCCCTGGACCAGAAACAAGCATCCTGGGACCAGTTTCGGGCTAACAGCCTTCATCAGCCAGGCTATCTTGAATCCAGTGGCAAAGTGAGCAAGGGACCCATGTCTGGGCATACCCTGCCAACTTAGGGCGAACAAAGCAAACACAAGGACTCCGTCCATCATCTCCTTGTGTTTGCTTTGTTCGCCCTAAGTTGGCAGGGTATGCCCAGACGTGGGTCCCTTGCTCACTTTGCCACTGGATTCAAGCTAGCCTGGCTGATGAGGGCTGTTAGCCCGAAACCGGTCCCAGGATGCTTGTTTCCAGTCCAGGGAAGACATGGCTTGGCAGTTCGGGCTGGACTGTTCCCATGAGGCACAGGGTCAAGACTGATTTGCATATAGCTGTGTCTGAACTGGGGTGGCGAAGTGAGCTAAAGAACGATGATGGATTCAACCCAGATCTGTGACTGGGGGTGAGTGTCTGAAAAGTTTCAGCGCTCTGTCCATCATCTCCTTGTGTTTGCTTTGTTCGCCTATGTTGGCGGGGTATGCCCAGACGTGGGTCCCTTGCTCACTTTGCCACTGGATTCAAGCTAGCCTGGCTGATGAGGGCTGTTCGCTCAAACCGGTCCCAGGATGCTTGTTTCCGGTCCAGGAAAACATGGCTTGGCAGTTCGGCTGGACTGTTCCCATGAGGCACAGGGTCAAGACTGATTTGCATATAGCTGTGTCTGAACTGGGGTGGCGAAGTGAGCTAAAGAACGATGATGGATTCAACCCAGATCTGTGACTGAGGGTGAGTGTCTGAAAAGTTTCAGCGCTCCGTCCATCATCTCCTTGTGTTTGCTTTGTCTGGTGTAAATAGACACTGGTGGGGCAGGGTCCAGGGCTCATTAAATCTCACGGGAATCAATTTCTTTTTGGTCCTCATTTTTCTGTAAATACAATTTCTTTCAGGCTTTTTTTGTTCCTAGTTTCCTCTTCTGTTTCTTCTCAAACCTTCATAACCTTCCTACATGCATGGTTCTTATCTTATCTTTGTCACCAGTGCTGTAATCACAGTTCAGAAGCCGTGGAATATATTATAGGAAGGTTTATTGGATCATAGTTACAAGTAAGTAACATGATGGTTAAGCCCCACCAGCCAGCCCATCTTCAACTGACCTCTCCCACAAACACTCTCTACATTCTAAATGACCTCACACACCGGCTGAGCAGCAGGGACCTGGAACTCTGGAGAGGATACAGAGGAACCAAAGTAAGTCACAACAGACAGATCAGCAGCTCACATGACTTCATGATTCAGCATCTTATAGCTTCAACAAGAGGCTTTGACAGTTTTGCTATAGTAAATGTATGTAAAAGTACCACAACATGACCGGTGGCAAATGCAAACTGATTATTCTATATTAGATCAGGTTCTTCTCGACTCCTCACTTGCGTGGGCTTGGGGAAAGTAGAAGGAAAGAAAAATTAAGCCTTGACCAGATTTTAAAATATTCTGTTGATGATTCTTTACCATACGCTCCTCATATGGTGATAGTCTTTGAGTTCGTAAACTTCTGAGATTGTATTAATTTGCACAGATGTGCTTTTTAAGCAATGGCATAAATTATAATGGTGTGCAACTTTGCTCTGGTTCTTTCCTAGGCAGTCAGAGCTGTTTAGCAAACAGAACTTCCTACGATAAAGAAATTTCACATTACTTATAACATGCAATATGGGGCTAATCTGCACCTGACTAATGCAGTGTTCACACTTTGTTGCTGATCTCACTGATGTCTGAACTCCAGTTTTCCTGCAAAATAGTGAGATTTTACTTTGCTAATTGGGCTTGATACTGCAGTTTGGTATCTGTCACTTAATGTTTTCTGCATTTTCTCTCCCATTGTCCAATTTCAGCTTGACCGGGTAAAGGTAGGAGAGTTTCTACAGAGACAGGGGGGCATATTCACAAGGAGTTATCGCCACCTTAACGCATCAAAAGTGGAGATAGATTTAACGCTCCATTCACAAGCGGGTGCAAACTGCAGACATCGCCAGTATTCCCGCGATAACTGCCCCAAAATCTATCTCCACGGGCGACACCACCAACTAACCCTAATGAGATGCAGAGTAGGCGTTCCTGTGCAAAAACACATGAAAAAACCACAACACCACTTTCACAACGAACTGCCAGATCTGCGATGCGAATCAAAACCACGCGATAAGCCGCGGTAGCAGCAGGTATTTAACACCTGCCTCTTGCTGGTGTAAAGCCGGATGACTACCTGCAGTAGGCAACGGAGCCCCGCACACAGCCACACCCAAAGAACAACCGACGCCATGGAGCTACTCATCATGCAGCTTGGAGCCCCAACAGGGCCACAACACCCACCGCCACCACCCCCAGGACCGCCACCACCCCCAGGACCCGGACCGGCACCCCCCCCGGACCACCACAGAGGCAGCGCAGAGTAAGACAGCGGACCTACCAAAAACGCACCAGTCTCACAGACCTAACACCCGAGGAAGTCATTGCCCACTACAGGCTCAAAAGGACAACCATCCTCCGCATCATGACCCACATCGGCCACAGGCTGACGGTCCCAACACATCGGACAACCAACATCCTTCCGCAGACAAAGCTGCTGGCTGTGCTGCACACGTTGGCCTCTGGTACCTTCCAACCAACAACGGCCAGAGTCGGAGGTGTCTCACAGCCAGCCCTATCAAAGTTTCTCACACCTGTCCTGGATGCCATCATCAGCTTCATACCCCAGTACCTTCACTTCCCCCACACTGCACAGGAACAGCTGGAGACCAAGCAAGGCTTCTACTCCATTGCTAGATTCCCACACGTGTTGGGGGCCATTGACTGCACACATGTCCCACTTGTGCCCCCTGCGGACACTGCACACATCTACCGCAACAGAAAGCACACGCATTCCATCAATGTCCAGGCAATAGTGGACCACCGGGGAATGTTCACCAATGTCGTCGCAAACTACCCAGGCAGTGTGCACGATTCCTACATCTTCCAACAGTCCATCATCAACCAGCGCTTCCAGGATGGCACCTATGGAACTGGACTGCTCGTTGGTAAGTACCAAATCAACACACCACACACCTCAAAGCCACCATCACACAACGCACAACTGTGGGAATGCACACGTGACCAAACCACATACAACATGTCAATCAACATGCCCACCTACCAGACACGACAACACAACTCCATTGGGATCCTGGGCTTCCCATGTACACAAGCCAGCTATATCATGGCACCACAGCCACACAACAGCTGAACGTGTGGAGAGGCGGAAAGCAGGCATGTGCGAAGGATGCAAGTGACCCATGAATGGGAATGTACACAACGACAAGTGTGGCGTGAATGTGCTGGACAGACCTGGGTATGCAAACCACAGATATGTCCATGCAGACATTAACTGCTGGTGTCTGGAGAGTAGTGAACAGTGGACGCAACCATGTCACCCCAGGCTGTGGGTTAGATCGCGGAAATGTCGCTCGCTGCGTCCCCCCCTGTGTGCTTGAGCATAGTGGGTTGGCCCGGCTTACGCCAGGCCTGCGCAGGGGTGTGGATAAAAACACTGTGGCGCTGAGCGTGGTGCTCTCCCGGAATGGCCAATGTCACTGCCAGGGCGGCGCCTCTCAGCCCGCCACGAGGCCGACGCCGTGAGCAGCGGGGCCTGCGAGCCTGTGCGCCTGCTGCACCCCAGGCCGCTAATACCCAGACCCAGCTTGCCCGCCCCAGCGCTCCAAGGCCGCACTGCTCACCTGCCGACACCGTCGTGTGTCAAAGAGGGCCCACCACGTGCCGGTGCTAGCTCCAAGACCCATGCCCGTGACCTTGGCAGCCTCCTCAGACCATCGCTGTCCTCCGTGACACAGGCCCCCAGGAGTCCTCATTCGTTGACATACTCCACCGCTGAAGCCGGCCTACACTGCAGTCCAGTATGTCCCACATCTAGAACTGAGTCTTCATTAATCAATGGCATAGTTCATGCCAGTGAACGCAGGGAGAGGAGTGAGAGAAAGATGCGTTTCAGTCCGGTGGAAACACGGATCACCGTTACGGAGGAGGTCAACCAGTAGCAAGGACTGACCTGGTGCCACTAACCCTGTGCGCTGTGAGTCACCCTCAGCCTCCGACAGAACATTGTTGGTGTCTGAGCCTGTGGCCTGGGGGTTGTCATCTGCAACGGGCAGGTACGGACTTGGTGTGTGGCATGAGGGTGTGGCATTCATATCTGCCATGTTGCCAGACACAGCTGGTATGTGCCCTCTGCATCATGCCCTGGGGGTACACCTCCCACTCTCCCCCGAGACACTCCGCGAAAACAACCTTTGATACATACGAGACCCTGCTCTGCCCTCATGACCCTACCCCAGTCTCCCGCAAGTCAGCGTCCCGTGGTGGTAGGCCCGTGTCGGCCGCTGTGCATCCGGGGCCACTAACTCTGTGCAACTCAAGTCATGCTCCCTTGCTGTTCGAACATTGCATTCCTCAGTGCCTGATGACTGTTGGAGTTGTTGCCAGCACCAGCTACTCCCTGAGGGCTGGCTTACACTCACCCCACACACAGCCAGCACAGGCGTCACTCGACGAGTGGGCCTGCCAACACATCATGCCGAACCAAGTATTGACTCTTTTCTCTCTGCACTGTCACAGGTGATCAAGGATATGCACTCTGCCCTTGGATGATGACACCCCTCCGAGACCCGAACACACCCGCCCAGAGGCAGTACAATGCGGCCCACATACACACCAGGGGCATCATGGAACGCACATTTGGTGTGTTGAAGTCACGTTTCAAGTGCCTGGACGTCACAGGTGGAAGGCTCCTGTACAGCCCAGACATCGTGTGCAAGATGATCGTTGCATGTTGTGTGTTGCACAACATCTGTGTACGCACCAATGCCCCATGGATCCAAGTTCCAGAAGTACCGGACGATGATGAGGACGATGGGGTAGGTGGCCCACATCCCACTGCAGCTGCGGCAGGAATGGCCCGTAGGAACACCCTCATTGCCAATTTCTTCTCATGAGCACGTCACATTGTGGCCGTCCCTGGCAATCATAGGACAGTACAAAATGTCCACAAGCACAGCATGTCTGAATAAAAAATATTTTCAGGTTACAGGTTGTACTTGTACATTGTCATGTCACAGTTTCCTGCTGTGCCAGATGTGATTGGCCATGTTGTGCACATATGCGGCACCAGTTGTGTCCTGTGTTCTGTTGTGGAGGTGTTGCTGTTTGTACCAGGATGTTGTCAATGTCGAGGTGCACTTATTCTTATGTGCGTATGCTGCACGGTGGGTGAGTCGCTCCTGCGGCTCTGATTTGGCTGCCACTTATCCCTTTCATGCGGTGTGCCTTTCAGTTCTGTGCTTCCACAGTGCTGAGATGTTGCAGACTTGGGTAACTTGTGCTCTTTGTCGAGTTGTGACTCTTGGGCATGGTTTGTCCGCAGATGTGTCGTTGACGTCAGGGGTTGTTTGTGCAGGTGGTTGTGTCCGAGTGTGACCTGCTCCTCTCCGGTTGTGGTCCGCACTCAGCCACCTCAGTGTTGTGCTGTGTACATTGTCATGATGATTGGACTGCAGCCATGCTACGCGTCATGTGGTGTCTCTTGCATTGTCAGTGTGGCTGACGTATATGCATGTTTGCTGTGTTTCGCATGTGTGCATGTGTTGGTTGTGTGATTGTTGATGTGTTGGGTGGGTGCCCCTTTGGGCACATGGTGTACGTTGGACTACTTGGTGTTTGTGTGTGTGCTGAAGTGTTCCCGTGGGATCAGGGACATGATCCTGAGTCATTGTGGGTGTGCAGTGCGCTCTTCTTAATTGTGCATGTGTGCCATTGTGCCCATCTCCCCCGTCCCCCTACTCCCTGGTCGGTACGCACCCTGTTGATGTAGTGTCGGGTCATGTTGGGCAGTGTCCGGATCCCCAACTCTTGTCACCGTCTCCCGACTGGTGACTGTGGCCACCATCTTCTCCATGTCATTCAGCTCCAGGTGTTCTGCTGGCCCCTCTCCTCCGAAGTGCGTTGCAGCTTTCGTGTTGGCAGCGAATGTGCAATTCACATCAATCCAGCGCCTCTTGTCCTCTTCCATTGTCCTCCTCGGCGCTGCGACGGCATTCACATGGTCCGAGATGGTGTGCCATCGTTGCCTCTTTGTTTCCATTGACACATTGGAGGTGACGTACAGTTGGTGGTGGTGTTCTATCTCATCCGTGACGATAATCGGGTTTTCCTGCAGACTGTACCTCCTCTTCCTCTTCCTCTTCTCATTGCCCTTCCACGACCCCTGGATTCCTGGGTGCTCCTCCGTGGTGATTGTGGGGTTCATGTTGTCCTCTGCAGTCGGTCAGGGTGCATCCGTGGTTCTCCGCAGTTGATTTCCTTTTTAGTGGCATTTTCCGTGTGCTGTTCTTGTGCTTTTTCCCGCCTTACGCGTGGGTATTGCTGGCCTCTCGCTGGTTATCACTGTTTTCTTATCGCGTTTGGGCCCATCGCGTCTTTTTACGCGTTGGGGTTTGTGTTTTTATCGCCGTCGCGGTGGTTGTATCGCAGACATTGGCCGCGGTTTCCGGAGGCTATCGCATGGTACCGCCGTGTTGTGAATTCCACGTTAACACGGGGTTCATTTCCCGCGATGGACTGCGATGTGTGAAGTTGCGTTAAGATTTTTTGGAGATGTTTAGCGCACGTTCTTGTGAATATCCCCCAGGGTCTTTTGCTGGGACTTAACACTCAGCCACATACCTAGAGATGTATGAAGCATGTCTAGTGAAGGGCTTTAGCAAACTCTCTTTTGCGTGTACACGGTATGGAAGTTTCATGTTCACTGATAATTCAATCAATAGGAATATTTGAGCACTCCCACAGCAGTTTTGAACAGGTCACGACTCACTTTCTCCTGCACCTTTCATTGACCATTGCAAGTCAGTTTATGATCATTACTGTAGGAAATCTGCCTTTTCTGCCTAGTCACCCCAGGTTTTTGGCCTTTTAGCTAGACTCTATTTTTGCTGGCTTTAAAACTCTGTGCACATAACACATTAAAACCAGGAGTAAAGTGCCTGTGCTCCCCTTTTAAACATGTTGAAATAGGTTTAAACCTGATTGGCACAACTAACTTTCCTATGAGGCCATAGTATATGGTGCGCAAATACACCCATGACTTGGAAAGTTAAATGCCATCTGTGGACTACAGCATTTAGTGTGCCATCCTCTAGTTTGATACAGGAAAACATGGCTTTTCTGGCCTACTTGTGTAGCCTGTCTGCTGCAGTGTAAATCCCGTAGATCCAGAACCAGCCAAAATAGCCCTTTGACAGGTAAAAACCTCCATTTTAAATATTAGTAAGCCACCCCTATGTAGGCCTTGAGGCACAGAAGGCAGGGTGCATGATGTTTAAAAATAAGACAGGTAGAACATTAATATTGCCATGGCACTAGAGTGACAATGCCCAAAAAAGGTTTTTTCACTTTGGAAAGCCTAGCTATCCTATGTAGAAAGCTAGAGTGCAGAATACAATTCTAATACTGCTAGCCTGGGAAAGAGACCAGCCAGAAAAGTAATGGAACCACTAGTTTTACTGGTTTATAATAATCCAATTCAATGGTGAAGCCAGATTGTTAAGAAAAGTAACCTTTAACAAGTTGCTCTTTACTTGCCTGAGCTTTCAAGAGGCAAATATTAGCGTTAGCCTCTGCCAACTCTCAGCCTGAGCTGAGTCTTGAATGAGGGCTGAATGGAGTGTGGAATTCCTCCCAGGAGCTACATGATAGGTTAACCTAAATGCTTAAGGATGACTCTGAGCTCTGCAGAATCTTCAGGGTGGGGGCTATGGGCTACCTGTTGACACCAAAATGCATTTCTCTGGTTCAACCTTACTAAATGTTTGTTATTTTGGTGTAATTTTGTTTCTAAAATGATAATCTATTTTCTAACTTCGTTTGGAATTTATATGGCTTTGTGTTTCAACTTTATTATTGTTTTGGTACTGCACAAATACTTTACACATTGCTATAAGTTAAACCTGTCTGCTCTGTGCCATAGCCACTTAAGGGTTGAACTGAGGTTAATTTAGTGGCTTTAAGGATTCACCCTAACAAGAGTTGTGATCATTCCTTGAGATGAGCGGTCGCCCATCCCAATTAATAATCCAATTTCTTACAACTACTATCATCATAATCATCTGTTTATCAGAACCTTCAACTCATTAAAATGGATTACATAAACATTACTTCAAAAAATATTACAATTATAAAAAGTATCTAATTATATAAATATAACTATTCCATTTGCAGTTTTTATCACTGGATGGTAAATATATATTGATGCAATAAATGTAAAAAATCATAATAAGATCATTGTATCTTAACGTCAACAGCCCGTTATGCTTATTTTGCAAGCTATATTTAAAGGAAACTGGAGACATTATATTTCACTAGACTCAGGGGCATATTCACAAGCCCCTATTGCCACAGGAACGTCACTTTTTTCGACGTTCCTTTGGCGATAGGGGCTTCACCTTATTCACAAGGCAGCGTTAAGCCACTTAACGTGGCTTAACGCTGCCTTGTAAATAAGGCACCCGTTCACGCTATACTTAGCGTGAAAGGGGAGGGCAATGAGTGTTGCTGTGGGCGTTCCAACGCAACACCCATTGCTTCTGACGCTGCCTCCTATTCACAAGAGCAGCGTAAATAGGAGGCAGTGCCAGAATTAAGACCAGGGAAAACCTGGTCTTAACCTGACGAGCGAGGAGAAATGTTTAATTTCTCCTAGTTTTTGCTGTTTTCATGTGTGCTGCGTTGTGCAGCACACATGAAAACAGCAAAAGCCAATGATTGTGTATGTACAGGAAGGTCCCCCTTCCTGCACATAAACAATAATTTTTTGCAAATGCCGTTTTGCAACTTCTGTGTGTGCTGCATTAAGCAGCACACATAGAAGTCACAAAACGGCATTTCAAGATTGTTTATGTGCGGGAAGGGGGACCTTCCTGTACATACACAATCTTCCCTTGCACGCAGACACCCTTGCACCATGGTGCAAGGGTGCCTGCGTTGGCGCTAAGCTGCTACACTTAGCGGCAGTGCAGGGGGATACGCAAGGCTGCACCATATCCTTGTGAATATGGTGCAGCCTTTGAGGCGTTAAGCCATGACGGCTAACGCCTCACTTCGCCACTTCCTTGTGAATATGCCCCTCAGTTTTGGGGAATAACATATTAGCGCTGTTTCCTTATGTTAATGCAATCCAATGTAGTCATCTTAACTGTTGCCCATGAATACAAGTACAGCTGATCGCTTTATATCTTTCATGGTTAATAGTAGGTTTAGCATTAGTGTATTTGTAAAGCGCTCGTATACACTGAAAGTGTTTCTTGTTTGTGAAAATGAAGTTAGTTGCTCACTTGCAGTTTTTGGAATTAACGTTAGTTAAACACATAGGTTTTCAGAGCGTTCCTAAATAAAAGCGGAAGAGATTGTTAACGGAGTGCTAAAACTAAGGGGTATATTCACAAGAACGTGTGATAACTACCGCAAGAGTAGCGTAACGCAACTTTCAATAACGCAGCCTATCACGGGAAAATAACCCCGTGTCAATGTGGAATTCACAACAAGGAGGTACCATGCGATAGCCTGCCGAAACCTCGGATAAAGTCTGCGATACAACCACCACGATGGAGATAAAACCACAAACCACAACACCAAAAAACACGCGATGGGCCAAAGCGCGATGAGGAAACCAGCGACAAGCAGCGCCAGGCCTGCAACACACACCTGGCAGGCGTCAGAAACCTCCATAAAAGCAGAAAAAAAAACCACACACAAACTGACCAACACACAAGCACCATGGAGGCAGCCGGAGCAGGCGCAGAGGACCAGCGCAACCCCACAAGCACCCCGGACGACCAACCTGGGACCTCAGGGACAGGGAAGGGCAAGGACAAGAAGACCAGGAAGACCAAGTTCAGTCCGCAGGCAAACAGGATCATAGTCACGGAGATGATGGAACACCATCAACAACTCTTCGTCACCTCCAACGTGTCATTAGGCACCAAAAATGGAATATGGCGGGACATCGTCGACAAGGTGAATGCCGTCGGAGAGCACAAGAGGACAATGGACGAGGTCAAGAGGCGATGGAATGACATCAAGCGGAAGACCAAGGATAAACTCTCTGCCAACCTGAAGGCAGCAACGCAGACCGGAGGTGGGGGCCCAGCGCCACAGCTGCAGCTGGATGACATGGAGGAGCTGGTGTCGACAGTCATCAGTGTGGAGACTGTGGCCGGAGTCGGGGGACCGGACACTGCTCGACAGGACACAACACAACCGCAACAGGGTGAGTGACCATCAGGTACTGGCGGGACGGGGGGAGATGGCCACAATGACACACATGCACAAGCAAGCAGGGCACAGTGCACACCCACAATCACTCTGGGTCCTCGCCCAGACCCACACACTGTCACAATATACAATGCCATGCTGTCTGAATGTCAACCTGTACCATGCGGCTACATACATGTGGACACATTGTAATACACCATCTCCCCTTCACATCGCAGGGGCATCTTCAACACCTCCTGCAGAGCAGTCACAGCCACTCTTCACTGATGACGAGGAGGAGGACAACACCAGCATCAACATCCAAACCATCCAAGACCTCATTGACCACCTCCGCAACTCACCTCCAGGATCAGGGCAGCCCAGCCACATCCATGAGACCCCACCCACCACCCAAACCACCCAGCAGGAGGCACCCACAGCCCCGGCACCCTCCCAAGACCCCCAGGAACAACAAATGGCCTTCCAACGCCGTGTGCGGGAGGGCCAGAGGGAGACGGCCGAGCAGGTGTGGGTGGGGTTCGAGCTCATGGCTAACAAACTGGACGCCATCCTTGGGTGTCTATGTCCGCCCCATGGTCTCCAGTGAGCCCTGACTGACATCTCTGGAGTCATGACGCGGAGGAAAGAATACCTGTCCACTCACAGTGGCCCCAGCGATGCCAGCCTTGAGCTGGCACACATGCGGAGGCTCATGGAGGACATGGTGCGGATGGAGGCGGAAAGGATGGCAGCCGCCGCTGCACATCAGCGAAATGTAGCTGGGATCTACCGTGCCCTGCATGTCCTCGTCATGGCATTGCTGCCACAAGGCGTGGCGAGGATGAATGCTGCTGCCCCCACACCATCCACATCTCCGCCCCCTGGTGTGTCAGTGCCTCCCAGTGAGGCAGGCGTATCCACTCCGGCACCTGATGTGTCACTGCCACACAGTGCGGCCGACAATCCTCCTCCGGCCCCTGATAAGTCAGTGGCACACAGTGCCGCAGCTGGCACTGCAACACCCACAGGTGGGGCAGGGCACACACCCGGGGACGAGGACATGGATGGGACGGTGGTCAGGAGGACCAGGCACTAGCATCCATTACCTCCACCTTGCCTGTTTCTGCTTGGTGCCGCACATGGCCTCAAGACCTACCACTGACCCCCGATACCCTCCGAGGCACTCACCTTGGACAGCGACATGGACTGCCACATGCTGTTTGACGACCAATGACACGGCGGACAGACTGCGGACTGTACCCTTCCTCTTCCGCAGCACAGGTCTTCCCGGGATGGACACTGGCTGGCCCTCCATGGGCCCATATTGTGTGGTGTGCTTGGCATTGCCCTGTACCGCTCCAGCTGCATGACTGCACTGGATGTGCAAATAAACATCCAGTGACGCACTGCTGTGTAATGTCTTACGTCATTCCTGTGTGGATGTGTGGATGAATGTGGGGACAGTGCCTTCCCTTGCAGCAATGATGTTCATCCTGTGGGATGCCAGTAAGGGGGTGCGACATTGCATCTTGTGTAGCGGGTTCCGTCAACACTGCAGCAGGGACACACGCATCAGTCACTTCCTTGCCAAGACATCGACTGGACCACGCCCAGAGCCCACGAGTCATTGTTGCAAGCCCTGCGCTGATCCGGCGTACGGCAGGCCAGTCCACTCCGCTTACGCCCCGAGGGGGGGCCCTCATTGCTACCCGTCGCAGCCGTACTCGCTGGTGGTGTGCAGGTCACTGGTCTAGTCGTCAGCATGTCACAGCCACTACCTGAGGGCAGGTTTTCACACACACCACACCCATCCGGCACAGGCGTCACAGGCCATGTGACTCCGCCAACATAAGGGTCAGACGACGTCACATTCCCCTCTTCCGGTGGTGACTGGATGACGGACGCCCCACGGTTCGCACCCATATAGGGCCCATGAGTTGCTGCGCACAGGGTTAATGGCATCCGAGGCCTTGAGTAAGGCACGGGCCTACCACCACGTGGCGCAGACTGGGGTTGCACAGGGTTAGTGGCATCCGAGGCCTAACGTAAGGCACGGGCCTACCACCACGTGGCACAGACTGGGGTTGTACAGGGTTAGTGGCATCCGAGGCCTTGAGTAAGGCACGGGCCTACCACCACGTGTCGCAGACTGGGGTTGCACAGGGTTAGTGGCACCAGAGGCCTTGCGGAAGACACAGGCACCCCGCCACGGGACAGTGACTTTGGGTGCACTGACTCAGTGGCACCTTGAGCTGCTGAGCGGGTGTGCAGCCTGCGATGATGCCCCGTCCCGGCAGTCCGGACGGCTCAGGTTTTGTGTGCCCTGCTGGACCGCAGTGTAGGCCAGAGCCAGCGGGCAGCGCGGGCCTACTGCCACGTGGCGTCGCTTCCGGGATGCCAGAGTTGGTGGCACCCATTGGGCTGAGCGGGTGTGCAGCCTTTGATGGTGCCGGGTGCACTGGTATGTCCTCTGCCATGGAGTAATCAAGACCCAGCACCAAACGTGAGACCTGGTGGCCTGCGGAGCGGGGCTGCATGATGTGGAGGGTGCCATGTCCGCGGGCCCCGGGCTTGTGGCTTGCAGCGGCACGTGGTGGGACCTCCTGTCTATGCGCCGGTGGCGGAAGGTGAGCATTGAGGCAGGGTGTGCATGGGTGGGCATGCTCCGATGTGCGGCGGGAGAGGGTGGGGTGCCTCTGCCTGGGTGTGCATGGGCGGGCAGGCGATGTTGTCTTGTGCAAGTGTGTGTACTGTGCCAGTCATGTATCTGGGCTCTGTTTCAGCTGACGGCTCTGAATCAGATGTGTGACCTGGTGAACTGCCCTACATACCGGCACGTGGTTGGAGACACACAGGTGGCAGCAGGTGAGCAGTGTGGCCTGGGTGCGCAGGGGCGGCACTCTCTCTCTCTCCCTCTCTTCCTCTCTCTCTCCTCTTCTCTCTCTCTCTCTCTCTCCCTCTCTTCCTCTCTCTCTCTCTCCCTCTCTTCCTCTCTCTCTCTCTCCCTCTCTTCCTCTCTCTCTCCTCTTCTCTCTCTCCCTCTCCCTCTCTTCCTCTCTCTCTCCCTCCCTCTCTTTCTCTCTCTCTCCTTCGCTCTCTCTCTGTCCTCTGATGTGCGCAGGACACACCTTCTCATCATGTTTGTTGTCTTACAGGCTGTGACCTACGCATTGTCCAGAGGGGAGCGGCCATGTGTCTTCATTTCATTTCGTTGTTCATTTTAATAAAGTTTCATTTGTTGCTTCGAAAGTGAATGTGTGCTGATCATTTCTGTGACGACACATCCATGTCACCAGTTGTGATTGTGCGGCATCAAGCGGAATATTTTGTACATGTTTAGGTGTGGCTGATGTGGCATGTCTTTGGTCGGGGGGGGTGCCAGGGAGGGGTGGTCTGGGGTGGTGGCGGTGGGTGTTGTGGCCCTCTTGGGTGTCCGGGCCGCATGATGTGTGGCTCCATGGCATCTGTTGCACTTCGGATGTGGCCCTGGGCTGTGCTCCCTTTTGTGGTGGTGGCTGCCGTCCGAGTTTACACCATGTCAGAGCAGGTGTAGATTTCCTGGTGCTAACATGCCTTATCGCCTGTTTTGTGTTTTTATTGCGGATGTGGCTGGTTGTTGTGAATGTTGAGGTATGCTGTTGTCTCGGCTTTAGTCACGGGAACGCCTACTCTGCATCTCATTAGCGATATTTGCGAGGGTCCTCTGTGGCGATGTTTTTTGCGGCTGCTATTGCGGGTAAACTGGTGCTGTGGGCTGTGAACACCGGCTTGTGAATGGGGGGTTAAATTTATCACGACTTTGGCTGCGATAAAGTGCCGTTAATTTGGCGATAGCTCCTTGTGAATATGCCCCTAAAAGTTTCCATGTTTTAGATGCCGCCCATAAAAAGGAGCGAACTCCAAACTTTAGATTGCTGGTTTTAGGAACTGTTAAGAGGAATTGATGGTTGGACCTGAGATGTCTTGCAGTGTGGGGTGCTTGTGCAAATGGCTTTGTGTACAATTGCGAAGGATTTAAAGATTATTCCATCGTGTACACGTAGCCAGTGTAACTTATTTAGAAA
This sequence comes from Calotriton arnoldi, assembly GCA_963921515.1. Taxonomy (NCBI): domain Eukaryota; kingdom Metazoa; phylum Chordata; class Amphibia; order Caudata; family Salamandridae; genus Calotriton; species Calotriton arnoldi. The sequence goes on from CAWUFW010013280.1 coordinate 64,559, forward strand.
CGTAGTGACAGAATAATTTTTTTCAAGGTGCATATTGTTCAGATGGCTGCATTCAAAATAGTTGCATTAAATGTACATGTTTTTCAGGGGCCTCCAGTAACACTGCATTACCTTTACCAACCCTGAAATGGAATAAAGCATTCATTACTTGGATCTGGAGATGGAATTCCAGAGTGACAAAACCGGGTGCAAAATTTAAGGAAATAAAAGCAGTTTTTTGAGACATTTGAAACCTGGGTTGACAAGGAATGATCCGAGTCTGTGGATTCCCAGATTCTGTACCGCAGTGACAGGTGTGTGAGGTGAGCCCATAAAAGGTGGCCAATTTATGTTTGACATACTCAGTTTACGCGAAGTCGAAAGAATCTCAGTTTGGTTTCGATTCTAGTTGTCAGCCTGTCTCGGGATTCTTTGCTAGGAGACAGTCTGAAAATAAGCTGCGTGCGGACAGCATTCATATAGAATTGTGTACTTTTTTCATGAAATATTAAAGACAGAGGGCTCAGATAAATTTTAAAAAGTAAGAAGGGTAGGATTAAGCCTTGGGGAACTCCGTAATGAAGTTCTTTGCCATCAGAAAGATGAGGAGGAAGCAAGATTATTTTAGTCCTTTTTACTTAAAAAGGATTTGAGCCATTCTAGTACTGTGCCTCTTATTCTAAGATCAATTAATCAAGTAGCAGTTGGTGGTCAATAGTGGTGAATGCTGCAGAGAGGTGCAGTAGTAGTAAAACATCTGAAGCACTGGCATCCATCATTCTGCGTAAGTCATCAAGGACAGAGACGACCACTAATTCAGTGCTATGTCTAAAACCTACCTCGTAATGATCAATAAGGTTGTTATCTTCAAGGAAATACCTAAATTGGAAAAAAACTTTGGGGCATATTAGCAAGACCCACGTTAAAATTATCGCCGTTTTAGCGGCAGGAAACTGCCGTTAAAACGGCGATAATGGGCTTGCTAATATGCGTTATAGAATTCCAATAGAAGCCCAGGTTAGATGTGCAGGACATCTAACCTGGGCTTCTATTGGAATTCCATAACGCATATTAGCCAGCCCATTATCGCCGTTTTAGCGGCAGTTTCCTGCCGCTAAAACGGCGATAATTTTAACGTGGGTCTTGCTAATATGCCCCATAATTTTCCAAAAATTTAGGGGCATATTAGCAACGTGATTATCGCCGCTTTAGCGGGACTTTTTCCCGCTAAAGCGGCGATAATTCAATCGCCTCTATTAGCAAGCTGTCGCTAACTACTGTTAGCGACAGCTTCTAAGCGATAGCGACCGGGTTGGGTGCCGCTTTGCATGCCAGCGATATTTATCGCTAATGGCATGCAAAGTAGGCGTTCCCAACCTAAAGCGACTGGAAACAGTCGCTAAGGTCGCTATCACCTATTAGCGAGGCAGGGGAGGTGATTAACGAACCAGCGCTAAACACGTTTAGCGCTGGTTTGTTAACGCCTGGTCCAGACCTGACTTAGCCATGTAATCCAATGGGAGGTGGATTACATGGGTAAATCCCCTCGCCCTATTACCTAGCTAACACTGGTCACAGTGTGAATATCGCTTGTTTTCAAGCGATATTCACACTGTTCTCCAGGGTTTCTATCGCTTTGGAGATAAGCGTTGCTGATAGCACGCTATCTCCGCGATAGAAACCTGCGATAGCCGGCGATAATTATCCTAGCGCTAACTGCGCTTAGCGATAATTATCGCCGGTTATTGCTAATAGGCCCCCCAGTTAGACAAGGAAGTGGTGCGATCGGGTGATAATTGGATGGATCAACTATTTTAAGAGTGGTCTGACCACTGCCGTTCTCTAACCATTGGGGGAAACCCCAGTTTCCAATGAGTTTTGGAAAAAGACACCCAATTTCCTCCAGCAAACCTGTTACAAGATATTTCATATACCTGACAGGACAAATATCAAGAGGAGAGCCTGTAGGGTAACTGGTTGTAATCACTTTTTGAAGTGCAGCACTAGAATGGCAATCAATTTGTCAAAAATGACTGGTAACTCTTTTTCTCTCTTGCCTTTATTTCTCCTTTTCCCATTATAGAATGTATAGATGCCATTGTATGCTTCTTTTTATAGCACTGGTTGCCTCGGAGTCACAGAGATCTATATCTCGTCCGCCTTGTGGTCTCTATAAGCATTCCCACCATACTATGTATTGTAACAGAAGTGTAATGTGGATTCTTTATCATGGCTTTGTCTTATGAAAAATAATAAAATGTCTGAAAACAAAAAATGACTCTGGGTGGATCATAATTCTGCTCACTTGGGGCAAAATTCAGTTTTGCTATGGGATTTGCAGTAATGTCCTATCTTTATTTTTCAACTTTAGCACAGAAGAAAGATGAGAGTCGATTACAGAAAGTTACTGATGCAAATGAATGTGTCCTGTGCATTTTGTGGTTTGAAGTACTTTTACCAGGTTAAACAACTCTTTTGTAAGATTGGGCCGTTTGTAGACAGGTGGTATATTAATTTGCTTGAAAAAGTTGTATTATTGTTTTGCCTTTTTTTTTTTTTTTTGCAGATTTATATAGCGCAAACTCGACCCCAAGGTATTGGAGCGATTTACTTGAGCACTGGTTACGTTACACAAGGACACATTCATTTTTTTGGGAGACACGGGGAGATTAAGGGCCTCATTTATGAAAAGTGACGCATCGCTGCGTGAAAACAGCGATGCGTCACTTTTCATTGCGCCCTCCTTGCTGCATGATGGATGCGTCATATTTACTGTATGACGCATCATGTCGCAAGGAATGACAGATACGTCAGTTTTACTGACGTATCTGTCGGCGCAAAAATGGCACATTGCTGGAGTTGTGTTGGAAGCGTGACGCAACTCCAGCAATGCAGGGGGGAGGGCTATGGATATAGCCCTGCGTCACCCTTACGCCTGCCATGAGGCAGGCGTACGTTTTTGACGTATTTGCGTCCTAGAAGTGGCGCAGTAAAATCTCATAGATTTCACTGCGTCACTTCTATGAGGCTTACTTGCGTGGGAACGCCCCCACTGCATACATTATACCTGACACAGGTATAATGTAGCGTAGGGGTTTGCAAAGTGACGCATCTACTTTGATGTGTCACTTTGTAAATAGGCCGCAACAGGGGGCATGTTTTACGCCGCCGATGTGTCACAAAAAGTGACGCAACGGAAGCGCAAATCTGTCACAAGGCCTCTTAAATAAGGCCCTAAGTGATTTGCCCAGTATCACAGAATGGGACGCGACCCCGAGACTCGAACCTTGGTTTCCCAGCTCCAAAGTCAGCAATCTAGCCGTCAGACCACATCCTCTCCCCCTAGATGTGAAAGATTCTTTAATCTCCAATTGCGCTGTAGGTGCTTGAGTTGTAACTTAATTTTTAAGAGTTTGTTTGAAAGCCATGGGTTTTCTTTCTCTTTTGGAGTTTTTCTTTTTCCTGATAACCTTAGATAAGCCCATGTCCATTCACAAAAAAAGACCAGCGAACATGACACTTTTCTGATAAGATTATAGAAAGGAATCGCTAAAAAAAAATTCCAACCAGCAATAGCTGTTTGCTATTATAGTGATCCCACAGGTCACTTCCATTAGATAGCACAAATACCGCTTAGCACTGTAAATATATTTCAGGTATTTAAAGGAAGTACATCTGTAACTGTCTTTCTACATTTTATTATTCTAGTAACCTGCTTCATAACCGTATCAAATTTAATAATTTAGAGGTCCTTGTAAGTGTGTTGCCCAAAGTCAAAACAAGCAAAACAAACTCTCTCTCTTTTGCTCCAGAGCTCGGCAATTTGATGTATGGGTTCGTTTTAGTCTTGCTTTTCTTCGACAGTCACTACCTTGATCTTGGCCTTTGTCTTGGCTCTTCTATGCTTGTCTTTTTTGCGTTCAGTATTGAAAGACACCAGAAAGAAGCTTATGCAACCAGATTTCCATGTATATAATTGATGCCGAATCATCTGACCGGTATATTCTTGCTATTTAGTTTTAAGTAATCAAGTTTTATATTGAACAAGGATTCAGAATCATTCAAACACCATTCAAATAGTGTAGGTGCCACTATATATATATGCCGGTGGGATTAAAGTACAAGTTCCCTTGAAACCCGTGCGTGCTCAGTCTTTTCTGTTGGAAGGACTATGGACTTTATATATATATATACATATATATATATATATATATATACATATATATATATATATATATATATATATATATATATATATATATATATATATATATTTTGTTATATTCCATATAGGTACTATAATATAGGCCTCGGTAAACTCGTGCTATTCTCAGAGATCCCTATTCACAAAACACCAGAGACGTCTGGAGTGGGTAGGCTAAATTCCGCCACAGCTGAGTAGGCAAACATCCTATTTATTGGCTGCTGGTTAATCAAGCTTGAAGGACACAAAGTTCCTAAAATTGTGCAAACACCTTATCTTAAATTTCCTGGAATAGTTCTTCGTCTCTAAAACAATGACTGAAGACGCAGATTACGCGGGAGGAGTTGTGCAAAATTTGCACCTCTCAGATGAAGAAGAAAATGCAGATGCAATTCCGATTGCAGAGAATTTTAGAAATACAGTCACCCTGAAACTGCTTGTGCATGGTCTAACACCTAGGGGTGGCATAGTAGCTTTCATGATAGAGGCACACGAATCATACAGAGCAGAGGTATTTTATTTGTGGGTTACATTCCCAGCAGCAAATGCAACGATAAAAACCTTTCACTTTTACACAGAAGGTGATGCACCAGCAGAATATTGTCCGTAAGATGTCTTGTTCACACCGAACTTGCATGCACGACACATGGTGCATTTTACAAAACCCTTTCTTTGTGTTAGCCAGTTAGTTACTGTTCTTACTTCCGGGCTGCTACTAACTAAAGTGTCACTCATGGAGGTGGCCTTTCTAAAAGTAATGGCCGGACTTCTGGGTAAAAGACCCCCTATTATAGGATTGCTTAGAACAATAGGCCAATTCCTGTTGATTATCGTTCAAAGTTTGTTTTCTTGTTTGTTATATGTAAGAATTAACCTCGTATTTTGATTATTCTGTGAATCTTTATCTCGTGTTGTTACACTGCTTGACTTTTTATCAGTTATGGCAGACAGCAGTTCTAATCTGTTTAATGCTCGGGTTTTTCTGATTGCGATGTCAATTGTATTCTCAGAATACCCTCTGGCTAGAAATCTGATTTTGCTCTCACTTTGGGCATTGAATAAGTCAATATCATTACTGCATATTCTCCTAATTCTAAGCATTTCCCCATAGGGGATGCTATGTATCAGATGCTTAGGGTGGAAACTTGTAGCATGCAGCATGGTATTTGCGGCTGTCTGTTTGCGATGTAATCTTGTTTCAATTTTGTTGTCAGCAATAAACACCTCTACATCAAGGAAACACACTGATTGTCTACTCAGGGTTGCTGTGAAATGCAAGTTGATGTTATTAACATTGATTTCTGAGATGAATTTACGTGCACTTTATTCCGTGCCTCGCCATATCACAAATAAATCATCAATGTATCTTAGCCATACAATTACATGCTCCTCCAAAATTTCCTTGAAATCTGCTTTGAGGACCAGCTCCTCCCACCATCCCATATGGAGACAGGCAGAACTGGGCGAGAAGCTGTCCCCCATCGCGACACCCCAAATTTGTTGAAATACCTGATTTTGGAACATGAAAAAATTATTTTCTAAACAAAATGTGATCATACTGACTAACATCTTATTGTGCTGATATAAGTACATGGGTCTGGTGCCTACATAGTATTCTATAGCTTTTATACCATCCTGATGGTGGATACTGGTATATAATGTTGTGACATCCAGAGACATTAAAAGATAGTCCGAGTCCCATGTGCAGTTGTGAATATGTCTGAGAAAGTCACTGGTGATCGCACATACTCCTGTAAGAAAAAATCAATGTAGCGGGATGTATTTTCCAGGAGGCCTTTTCGCGCTGAAATGATTGGTCTCCCCGGTGGCCTGGTGGCATGTTTGTGTATTTTGGGAATAAAGTAAATTACAGGAATGATTGGGTGATCATTTTTCAGGTACTTGTATTCATCCGTACTTAGGAGACCTACGCTTTTCAAGCTAATAATTTTGAATAAAACTCATTCCATGCGGAAAGAGTTATCTGGAAGTTGCTTCTTTTATAGCAATCGGGGTCATTTAATTGCTTCATTGCTTCTTCCATGTAATCCCCTTTGGGCCAGATTACTATGTTGCCTCCTTTGTACGAATTGCGAATAACAATTTGATAATTGCCTTGTAATTTCTCAATAAGTTGACGATATTTGCAATTCTGGTAGTTGTGTCTTTTCCGTGTTCTTGATATTTGATGGTTAAGTTTTTTCACTTCAGAGGTTATATGTTCATTGAAGATGTCAAGTGAATCCCGCGGCCTAATGGGCTGAAATGTTGATTTAGGTTTGAATTCTGTACATACTGTTCCAAAAGTATTGAGCTGTTGTTGTACTATAACTGATTGGGTAGATGTTTCATCCGTTTCAGATATGTTCTCATTGTGTAGTTGTTATAGATCACACATTAGTTGTACATCTGCAGCTGATAAAATACTTGAACTAGATGAGGTACCATGATCAGTTGTGAGTTGGCTGTTATTGCTAATATTGCAGAGGTGATGATTTTTTTGAAGTTTTAATTTACAAATAAACTTGTACACGTCTATTCTCGTTTGAGCGTAGTTGAAGTTGCTCTGAGGGCAGACGGATAACCCTAAGGATAGTAGTTGTGTTTCAGCTTGGCTTAAGGTTAGCTATGACAAGTAGATTAATGTGTTCGTATCATTGGCATTTGTCTTTATTTGCACTTCCACTTGTTGTTTGTTGGTTTCTTGTTGCTTTTGTCGCTTGCGACACTGTTTCCGTCTTTCCTGACGTTTTTCGTTCCGTCCATGTCTTGCTTTGGATTTTGCATCCTGGGGCGTAAGATTTTGCGCCTGTCTTGGCGCAAAAAATCCAATTCTTCTGCCAAGGAGAGCTTTGGATATGATTGGCCTGCACTCCCTTTGGTCAGCTCTGAGTCTGATACGCTTTCTAACGCAGAGCTTAGGTCAGACGCGGATGTGGAAATTTGTGCGCTTGTACTGGTGCTAGCATTAGCCCCTTGTCTCTTTTCTCTCGATTGGACACCTTTTTAACAGCTTTCAATGAATCATAATTCTTTGAAAACGTAAAAATGTGGCCATTTTCATAGTCCAACTTGTCACGTTGGAATTTAAATGCTTTACGTTTTTTAATGATTTCCTCTTCCCTGTGTAATCTTGTCATCATTTCCTTCCGATATTTGGTTGTTATATCAGTTGTCTCCAATTTGTTAATTTCCTCATTTAGATTGTCGATCTTTTTTTGTAAATTAATCCGGTCAATTTCAGCATATTTCACTAAAATTTGTACAAGTTTCCTTGAAGATTCCAAGTTGCATTCTGCCCATTCATTTAGCATATTCGGATTTGGATTTTCAAAACTGGGAGCGATCATAATCCTCAGCCCCCTCGGAATCCTGCCCACCTCCAAATATCTATGAAGCGATTTGTGCTCCCACCATTTGGCTTGCTCATGTTTCAGGAGCTTTTCCAATTTTTTAAACATGTCCCTCATGTTCATAGTTCCTCCAGTGGCTGAACCGCTATATATCCTCATTTGTTGGTCCGCCCTTGGGGAATCACTGAACATTTCATCTGCCGCTGCTTCCCGATTCCGCAGCGCGTCAGCGGACATGATGTAAATTAGGTGAAACTATTGACGTTCGAGTATCGGCTGCTAGCTTTACTCGATATCTGCACACCTCCCTACCGGACTCTTGTTGATCTCCTACCTTTCGGGTTGCTGACGTTTCGCGTGTCCTCCGACCCTGGTCTCGCCACTTCAACAAACGGTGGATACTCCTACTGTCCAGGGGATGCCGCAGCTTTCTCCTGTCTGGGGACGTAACAGATTTCTTGCCCAACGCTGGACTGAGCTTCCTGCCACTCGGCCCAATCAGAGAGGGGGTCCGTAATTACCGAGGAAGCCGTCTCGGTAACAATATTCCTTCAACCTTCGCTCCTTACAACTCCCCTTGGTCAGGAAGAACGAGTACGGACTCCAATTCACTGGTGCATAGTGTTTTTATTAAACCATTACACCGCCATGACACGTTTCGGCCTGAACAGGCCTTGATCACATGGCGCGGCTGCAGAGTTAGTTTCCATTTTTAAAGTGACGAGTGCATAGACACGTGGTAGGAAGTAATAGACAGAAAAGACATCATCTTATACACGTGTGTCGTCTTACCAGGAACAGTATGAAAGCATGCATTTAATTTGATAATAGTGCAATACTCATTGGGAAATCTTCAAATACTTTATATATTGAAATAATATGAATATTTTGTCCAATGTGTAAAAAGCTGTATAAAACGATTACATTTCATTAATTAATACATAATGTCTTGCATATCAAAAACTAGTGATTTCTAAGTAGCCTTTATTTTTCCCACTGACAATGCCTGTTATGTTCCATAGCTACTTTTTCATTTCCTATGTGACTTTGACCACAAACCATGACAGGACCGGTATATTTTTGCTATTTAGTTTTAAGTAATCAAGTTTTAAATTTAACAAGGATTCAGAATCATTCAAACACAATCCAAATAGTGTAGGTACCACTATATATATATATATAATTTCCTGCATGGTCCCATTGTTTGACCATTTGGGCGCATCTGCGGCGGTGCGTTTTGAGTACGGCCGGACCAGGCCGTTACCAATCGCCAAACACTTTTCCCAAAAGGAAATCCTCTCCGCACTCACAGTTCCATTATGGTAAGGTAATAATCATGCCAATGCCTCCAATGCGGTTCCACGGTGCTTTTATTTAATCATAAGGAGTCAGCACACCCCTACGCGTTTCGATCTCAGCCGAGATCTTGTTCACGGGGATACAAAAAAATATATATATATATTCTTCACCAAACGCACGAAAGCATTGAGGACGCATTCGACAGTAAACCACCATCCGGTTTATTCTTGCAACAACCCACTGCAGCACTCCAGAAGTTACATTCTTTATTCGCCTGACGTGTTTCGAGGCCAACACCTCTTACTCATAGGCTGCTTCAGTCACAGATGAATCATTAAGGGCTCTTTTTTATCCATTTCCGGCTTGCCGACCCCCAGTGGGTCTTGCTTTGTGCTTTTTAGTCCTTCACTGCATGCTGTGACTTGTAGTCCTGAAAGAGCAAAAAAATCAAACCTTTAGTAGGTTCCATGAAAAACATCCGCTTATATTAAGACATTTTTTACTCCCTTGGTAGGGTCCAGAGTGCTGAGGCGGGCAGACTAATGCTGCTTACTGTGCTGCACAAGCGGCCTGGACACAGTTCCAAGCCGCAGCCTATCCTCACTGCGGAGATGGTGCCATCCTCCACGGCAGGGCCACCGTGTCCATCAATTCTTCACCAAACGCCCGAAAGCATTGAGGACGCACTCGACAGTAAACCACCATCCAGTTTATTCTTGCAACAACCCACTGCAGCACTCCAGAAGTTACATTCTTAATTCGCCTGATGCGTTTCGAGGCCAACGCCTCTTACTCATAGACTGCTTCAGTCACAGATGAATCATGGAGGGCTCTTTTTTATCCATTTCCGGCATGCCGACCGCCAGTGGGTCTCGCTTCGTGCTTTTTAGTCCTTCACTGCATGCTGGGACTTGTAGTCCTGAAAGTGCAAAAAATCAAACCTTTAGTAGGTTCCATGAAAAACATCCGCTTATATTAAGACATTTTTTACTCCCTTGGTAGGGTCCAGAGTGCTGAGGCGGGCAGACTAATGCTGCTTACTGTGCTGCACAAGCGGCCTGGACACAGTTCCAAGCCGCAGCCTCTCCTCACTGTGGAGATGGTGCCATCCTCCACGGCAGGGCCACTGTGTCCATCAATTCTTCACCAAACGCCCGAAAGCATTGAGGACGCACTCGACAGTAAACCACCATCCAGTTTATTCTTGCAAAAGCCCACTGCAGCACTCCAGAAGTTACATTCTTTATTCGCCTGACGCGTTTCGAGGCCAACACCTCTTACTCATAGGCTGCTTCAGTCACAGATGAATCATGGAGGGCTCTTTTTTATCCATTTCCGGCATGCCGACCCCCAGTGGGTCTTGCTTCGTGCTTTTTAGTCCTTCACTGCATGCTGGGACTTGCAGTCCTGAAAGAGCAAAAAATCAAACCTTTAGTAGGTTCCATGAAAAACATCCGCTTATATTAAGACTTTTTTACTCCCTTGGTAGGGTCCAGAGTGCTGAAGCGCGTAGACTAATGCCACTTACTGTGCTGCACAAGCGGCCTGGGCACAGTTCCAAACCGCAGCCTCTCCTCACTGCGGAGATGGTGCCGTCCTCCACGGCAGGGCCACAGTGTCCATCAATTCATCACCAAATGCCCGAAAGCATTGAGGACGCACTCGACAGTAAACCACCATCCGGTTTATTCTTGCAACAGCCCACTGCAGCACTCCAGAAGTTACATTCTTAATGCGCCTGAAGCATTTCGAGGCCAATGCCTCTTACTCATAGGCTGCTTCAGTCACAGATGAATCATGGAGGGCTCTTTTTTATCCATTTCCGGCATGCCGACCCCCAGTGGGTCTCGCTTTGTGCTTTTTAGTCCTTCACTGCATGCTGGGACTTGTAGTCCTGAAAGAGCAAAAAATCAAACCTTTAGTAGGTTCCATGAAAAACAACCGCTCATATTAAGACATTTTTTACTTCCTTGGTAGGGTCCAGAGTGCTGAGGCGGCCAGACTAATGCCGCTCACTGTGCTGCACAAGCGGCCTGGACACAGTTCCAAGCCGCAGCCTCTCCTCACTGCAGAGATGGTGCCGTCCTCCACGGCAGGGCCACCGTGTCCATCAATTCTTCACCAAACGCCCGAAAGCATTGAGGACGCACTCGACAGTAAACCACCAACTGGTTTATTCTTGCAACAACCCACTGCAGCACTCCAGAAGTTACATTCTTTATTCGCCTGACGCGTTTCGAGGCCAATGCCTCTTACTCTTAGGCTGCTTCAGTCACAGATGAATCATGGAGGGCTCTTTTTTATCCATTTCCGGCATGCCGACTCCCAGTGGGTCTCGCTTCGTGCTTTTTAGTCCTTCACTGCATGCTGGGACTTGTAGTCCTGAAAGAGCAAAAAATCAAACCTTTAGTAGGTTCCATGAAAAACATCCGCTTATATTAAGACATTTTTTACTCCCTTGTCCAGAGTGCTGAGGCGGCCAGACTAATGCCGCTCACTGTGCTGCACAAGCGGCCTGGACACAGTTCCAAGCCGCAGCCTCTCCTCACTGCAGAGATGGTGCCGTCCTCCACGGCAGGGCCACCGTGTCCATCAATTCTTCACCAAACGCCCAAAAGCATTGAGGGCGCACTCGACAGTAAACCACCAACCGGTTTATTCTTGCAACAACCCACTGCAGCACTCCAGAAGTTACATTCTTTATTCGCCTGACGCGTTTCGAGGCCAATGCCTCTTACTCATAGGCTGCTTCAGTCACAGATGGATCATGGAGGGCTCTTTTTTATCCATTTCCGGCATGCCGACTCCCAGTGGGTCTCGCTTCGTGCTTTTTAGTCCTTCAATGCATGCTGGGACTTGTAGTCCTGAAAGAGCAAAAAATCAAACCTTTAGTAGGTTCCATGAAAAACATCTGCTTATATTAAGACATTTTTTACTCCCTTGGTAGGGTCCAGAGTGCTGAGGCGGGCAGACTAATGCCGCTTACTGTGCTGCACAAGCGGCCTGGACACAGTTCCAAGCCGCAGCCTCTCCTCACTCCGGAGATGGTGCCGTCCTCCGCGGCAGGGCCACCGTGTCCATCAATTCTTCACCAAACGCCCGAAAGCATTGAGGACGCACTCGACAGTAAACCACCATCCGGTTTATTCTTACAACAACTCACTGCAGCACTCCAGAAGTTACATTCTTTATTCGCCTGACGCATTATGAGGCCAACGCCTCTTACTCATAGGCTGCTTCAGTCACAGATGAATCATGGAGGGCTCTTTTTTATTCATTTCCGGCATGCCGACCCCCAGTGGGTCTCGCTTCGTGCTTTTTAGTCCTTCACTGCATGCTGGGACTTGTAGTCCTGAAAGAGCAAAAAATCAAACCTTTAGTTTTTCTTTATCCCTCTAAAAAGTGAGTGATTCATCTCTGGTGATTTACAGGAATAATATTCTACAGTAAAGGACTCTATGTGCACAATGTAAAATGTTATTTTATCATGTGATTCTCTTGTAACCTTTTAAGTGGACCTCTTTTTGTGTTCCATACCTTAATAAAAAAATGAATAGAATTGAATTGAGAGGGTGCGCAAAGACTGTGCTTGTCATTTATGATGTGGTTTTGACGCACAAATGTGTATCATCTGCATATAGGTTGATGGATGTTCTTGCTCACATAAGCACCTTGCTCAGCAGCTCAAGATACAGGTTGAAGTCGGTAAGGCCAAAAGGAAACCCTGAGGAACCATGCATGTTTACTTTACAGAATCAAATGCCACTCTTAAATGATTACAAGTCAGGTGGATGCACAGTTTCTGAAACAATATATACCTGAATCACACATCACCTAAAATATTGGTCAGTGGTACCAGTCCCCTTCATTATATTTTTATCGTTCATTCACTTTTGAGTCCTGTCCAGGAAAAATGTACCAAAGATCTTTCCAGCTGAGATCAAAGTGTGTATTGACTGATAGAATTGAGGGTCATTTCTCATGATGTTTAGGAAGAGTGGTATTATTACATCCTTTTCCCATAAAGCAGCAATCTTTCAATTCTCAGGAAGATATTGATTGATCTTACCAACACTCTGGCCAAGACTACAGTGTCTGCCTGGAAGAGAATCCTTGCATAAACCCATAAAGAATTTCTGGATCCTCACAGCATCGTGGATTTTCTTAAGGTTACACTACTCAAAGACTTATATTAGCCATTTACTGTGGTCCTCATAACCTTTGACAGTATACTTGGGTTATTTTCTTCTAAAAATAGTTGCAATTGACAAATATAATATACTTTCTGTTTCCATTGTCTGATTCCAATGTTGCTGCCCAATCATAGGCCTTGTCTTCAACTATTTACCAGAACATCTAGGTATTTTTCACATTGGATGTGGCTCTTGGAGTTTTTGTTTTTTTATCAACTGTTTGTAGCATCCTTTTATTTGTCTCATTGACTTGGACTGATTGAATCCAGCTATTCCTTTTGAGTTCAACATTTTTTCTGAACAGATTTACAGTTACTATGAAGCCAGAACTTCCTTACTGAGCCCCTATTAGCAGCGGCCATCCCTACTGCATGAACTTTGACTACTATTATATCATTTGTTATGCAGATTTCTGAGCCACCAGTTCTGGAGAGTTGTCCAGTAGATTTAACACAGTAAAAATTGAACGTATTGTGGTTGGGATTCCAATGTCTTTACACAGCAGGGACCACAAACTCGCCTCCTATTATTTTCTTATTTGGGGTACCCTTTAAGAAATTTACAACCAGAAGGAACATAATCACTAGTGTATGGTCAATCTCACACAGAGCTCCTATTGCCAAATCATCGTCCAGGCTCAACTTTCCAATGTCCTTATTCACAGCCTGAGGATCTGCCTCTCTCTGGCGTCTCCACAGGCTATGTGCATTACATAGGGAACTGAGACAGCCAGGAAGACACTATGTTTTAGGCAGAGCCAATAATATATCCTTCAATATGAAGTTTTCATTGACCTTTGAGGGCACTTCTGAGAGGGTGAGCGGTTGGGCATAAACCAGCCTCTGACGGGCAGCAGACGGTTTTGCCTTTGTTTGGGCTCTGCTTAGCCTGGTCCTTTTACAGGATAGGTGCCTCCTTTGGAAGTGATGCATGTGGGGACTTGCAGTCCCCAGGAGATACACACTGTATCCTTAGTGGGAGTCTGTTTCTTATAGGTCTGCTGAACGGATAGGGCAGCAGCAGATTCAAGCACCCATTGCTGAACCCACAGAATGAACACAAAGTACATGGTCCAGCCTTGCTTTTAGAGGTTAAGCACCAGCCGCAGCAAAATATGGGGCAGCAGCTATTGACTTTCCATGAAACACTGGTCACTAAGACTCACAGTCATCAGGAGACCTACACAATGGGCCTGATTCACAGAACTAACTTACGTCAAAAACGTAAATGTAAACGTAAACGTAAAGTTAGTACTATTCTGTGAATACCAAAATGAGTAAGTGTATTCTGTGAATACCTAAAAAGTACTAACTTTACGTTTACGTTTACGTTTTTGACGTAAGTTAGTTCTGTGAATCAGGCCCTCTGTCTTTGGTGGCGAGTGACCCATTGACTGCTGTCTAGAGGGAGTGGGTGGTGACATGTAAGGTAGCAGTGAGTCAAGCCATTTGCTGTAGGCTCCAGCCAAATGAAACATATTGTTCTATGAATGGAATAACTTTTACATGTGCAGACAAAATGTGAAACTTGTAGAACACTTAAGGAGCCAAAACGTGCACCATTTTCACATTGCAATAAACATTTCCTTGTGCTTGTGTAGGGGCACCATCCCAAACACATTAATAGAGAAGGATAGGAATAGCAGCCAGCCTTTATCTGAAGTTGTTAGTGTGTGACATTAGGTGCTTCCACAGAAGTTTCAGGCAAACATGTAATATCATACCTGGCCCCGTATTACTGAGAGGGTGCACTTTCCCAGTTTGCATCGCGGTGCACCTTTAAGCATGTGTGCTGGGTGCAAACAGGGAAAGTGCATCCTGTTATGAAGAATCAGCTGCCCTCAGGGCAGCTGCATTTACACACTGACTGCCTCCAGGGCAGCCCATTCAAGAGGAATATGGAGTAGCTGTTTAAAAGCTGCTCCGTGTTTCTCTGTGCAGGCCGCAACCTGACTGCACTTTCAAAAGGGATTTGAGATCCCCTTGCAGGCAGTGCAGTGAGTGACTGCACCCACGTGCTGGCGGAGGTCTGGGAGGTCCATGGGACCCCTTTCATCCCTTGAGAGGGCTGTCCTGACAGTGCACTACCTTTTGGTGGCACACTTTCAGTGCACCTCCCAAGGGCATGCTTGCATCTGCACCCACAATGGTAATACAGCATGGGCGCAGAGGCAAAGTGAATCCCTCATTTGCATGGGGCCATGACCTCATGCAAATCAGGAAAAGCCCTCTCTCGAGAATTCCGGTGCTACATGTGCACCAGGAGTGTCTTTGTTACAGAAACAGATAGAAATGTGAAACTTTCTCAAACTCTATTAATGGGTGAAATGTGTACATAGCAAACATGAAGACAATTTAATTCCAGTGATATGCTTCATTTCTGTCTTCATGTCAGGGAAAGAAGATAACGTGGGTAACAATGCTCATCTTATGTCGTGTGTAGGTAGCTCTAGGACTTTATTTAGACTAATTATGGTCACTTATAAAAACAAAAAAATGCTCAAAGTGCATTGGTAGTTAATGCTAAATAATTGTTGCTAACCAATACCAACTGCAATGGCACTCGTCAACTCCAGAAGAAACAAATATTGAGTTAGCCCTGCAGGATTTAAAAGTATGCCCTGCAGGCTATATGCAGACATTTGCAGTTATTGCAAAACTCAAGAATCCATTTTACGAGGAATTGCATCTGAGATCAGCAGGTTTTACTGAGGGCTCTGTTGTAAGTGCATTAACCCAATGAGTCTTCAGTAAAAGTGTTTCGAATAACCAAAGGTAATGTGGTATTACTACATACTAGTAATGGAGTGTTACGACATTGCTATTAATATGTCTGATACAAGAGGGGCCATTAGCAAAAAGAGACCTGGTAGGCATACATCTGCACCTGGAAAGAAGGAAAGGGGAGGATGAACAAGCAAGATTCATCAGTGGTACAGAGGGAGATAGAAAGCCTCAGGAGGAAAGAGGCAGCAGGAGGGAAGGGCTGTGGGAGGAGATGGTATAGACTGACTGTTGAAGGAAGGACATAGCCTACTATATGATGTAGGGTGTTTCAAGAATATGTAATGAGGGGGGCATTGGGGAAAAGAATAAGGATACCGCAGGAATGGGCATTCAGCTGGAGGGAAAGGTGCGTTAGAAGGAGTAATAAGTCTAAAGTATGAAGGAGGTGCAGGAAAGAAAGGCATATAAGATGGAGCCCAGCATGACCTCAAGATCAGCCCGGGGATCCAGCATGCTGCTTCCCCCACCACCATCCGGCCTTCTACCCCTATGGACATCTCCAACTCGGGGATCCCTCCAGACCCAAGACTACCACCCTTGAGTGCAACACCACCTGAACACCTGGCTGAACGATGGCAAGAATTTCCTGCTCTGTAAATATGTAATATATAATTGTCCAAGCCTAATCGCTGTTAAATGCAATCCTGAGTGAATTTGCAATTTGTATATATATAACTCAAACCACTAGTATATGTAGTAGACCTTTGTACTTATTACCATTCCTATGTGATTTTAGAGTTTATCTGTTTGTATCTCTTCCTTGAGTGACTTTACAACTTGTACATTTGCAATTTTTTCTGTTTGTATCTCTTATGTAACTCATGTAATTCCAAGTCCTTAAGTAAGGCAACTGGTTCTTTTGTAAAGCGCTCTGACACCTTCGGGTAATGTTCGCGCTACATAAATTCGCATTAAATTTAAAAAAATAAAAAAAAATACGGCTGAGTCAACAATAAAAGCAGGAGTGAGGGAAGAGGAATGCCACAGAACAAGGAATTACTATATATTGTAGCATGAGGAGGAGGAAGGGAGTCAGGGGCAAGAATGAGAGAATCAAGTGAAACATAACGGAAATCTAAGGTTTAAATGACAACTCAGAATGGGAAATCTAGGATGGATATAGGAGGGACAGCGGGAGCTATGACTGTCCCTCAGATATCCACTGAGTAAAGTCCAAGATTTCCAGCCCAGTAGATATTGTTTTCACAGAAAATGATGTGACCCGTAAAGTCAATGGGGCTATAAAAGGTAGCATAGAAGGTATGTGCTCTAAAATACTAATATTCATATCTTAATTAAGGAGACTTAAAATGCCAAGGAACTGAAGGATGAGTCATCAACCTGCAGCAGAGATACTGAAGGGCTTGTGGGAACAAAACAGCAGGACAGATCGTCTTTGCAATGTGTAAAGAGATATATATCACTGAAGACTGAGGCCAGAGTCTGCACTGCCTGAAAACCCTTGCAATTTTGTCTGAAATGTGAGCCTGTGAAATATTTGTGCAGCCTTGGAGATAGCTATGGTGGTTCCTGTTGCCTCCATCTGCAAATTTAAGTCCCCTGACATGGTGTAAGAAGGATTACAATCATATGTGAGCTGAAAACAGATGAAGATACAATGTTTCTAGCTTTCTCAAAAGGATCAGTATTAAATGAGCAGACTAAAGAAATGGGGTGCACCATTTTTCTTTTCCAATTTCAAGGAAAGGCAGATCCCAACTTTCCTAAGCTGTGAGGCCTGCTTTCGACAAATGGCTTCCATAAAGGCTAACAAGGAAAGCCAGGTGTAGTGTTTGACAAAGCTGCTTCCTTAGCACCTCAGTAGTGAAATAATTGCATTTTGACTAATCTAATGTTCTGCAATGTGACATGATTCAAAGGTTGTTGTGGAGCCAGTTGAAGCTGGAATTGGCGAGGTGGGGAGATGGGGAGATGCATCTCCATGGCTGTACTAAAACGTTAATTCAAGCTACAATTGTCAGACGCATCTTTACACCTGGAAGAATGTCGTTCAAAAAAAAATTGTGATTAGCCCGGTAGCATGGCACACTTCCCTCAGAAATAAGGCATGGGTTTTCCATGAAATAACACTTGGGTTCACTATGATACATGCCACTCTATCCATGCCTTAATCAGAATGTTTTAGGGACCCCTGTTTCACCTTTTTGCACAACCAGTGACAAGTCCCTCTCACAATAGTCTGATGGCAGTGTGCCCCTATAGTGTCCTAAGAGTGTTTGAACTGAGTGCACAGGTCAGTGGCACACAGGACCTTCCTGATGGTTCCTGTGCTCCTTTTGGTGTGGAGTCCTTTTGCCCACCATCTGTGCAACACTTGATGCACCCCATTGTCCATCCCTTGGACTTTGGTGCTTGGAAATACATAAGCTCTCTGCCCTTCTTCTTGTGGTGTTGTGGGTGCGGGAAACCCTAAATTGTGCACTCCAAAATACTACCTCAATAGCACGCCCATGGGTGGATAAATTGAAGGCAGTGATAAGCCTCAATCTCACGAGGCAATATGGCACCAAGATGATGCGCCTTACAGGATGTCAAAATACAATCAATTAAGTAAGGACAGACACAATAATTGAATTCTTGTGCAAAAATGGAAATTGCAAAAGATTTAATACAAAAAGTTAAAAGGTGTGGTACAGAAATTGTAAATGCAAATGCATGAAGTCATTGCCATAAAGGCTCTCAGTTAATAGAGCAATACAGAATAAGGTGCAAAATCAGAAAAAATCTTAAGTCCAAAATGAGCAGCAGAGTCAATAAGAAATCGGGCAGCATCTCTAGTAACACTCAAGAGAATCAGGAAAAACTTCCAGTTCACTCCCAAAATATAGGATTTATATGCACTTTTCTTGCTTAGGAAAGCATTCATTTCTACAAAATCATCATGGTGTGCTCAAAAGAATTACACTTTCATCAAATCAGAGCTCGTTTTATTAAATGTCATTCTGCCCTACCATCTAAGCACTATCACACTACATAAATATTGATTCTGCACACTTCATGCTAATGTCATCTGGAGATAGAAGGACAAACTAGTTACAAGAACAGCAAACTATTGTGAATGAATGCAGTACAGTAAGATAGCGAAAGAGCCATAAGAAACTGCAACAATACTGTGGCCATGTCGGGATGTTTTCTTCGAGAACAGCAACAACATCAATGGGAATAAACAAACGTAACTTTGCATGATTATGCGCTGCCGAAGTGGTGGAGGAGACATCCATTTTGAACAAGATGGCGTTGAGATCTCACTGAGGAGAAGCTAGAATAAGCCAGAAAAAGGGACTTAAACAAGTCATAGCACATTTTCTGTTGATTCAAATGCAATAGCACCATGTCAGTGTGCACATGTAAATTCAAGAGTAAATCAACTTTCTGCATGCTGTTAATAATGTACAAAAAATATAAAATGCAGAAAAACTCTAATAGTATCATCAGGGTGGAAGATCAATGTTCCCTTTACTTCAGTGGCTTAGGTTGATTTTCTCTTTGTCTTTTCTTGCCTTTCCCCATCTTGTGGGCAAGTTGTTCTCCTCTGCATTTTCCTCTCCTCCTCCTTATCAGTAGGGGTGGGCGGAATTTGAGGAGTCGCGTTCCGCAAAGTTCCGCGAAACGGTATAAAATCTCCGTGAGCTTTGCAAAGTTCCGCGAGCATGCGGAATTGCTTGGTCCGCCCGTTCGCAATGGGTTTTTCGTGTTCGGGGACGCTGTTTGCGTGCTCGGGGGGAAATATCTCGCGAACTTACCCATCCGGTCGCCAAATGGCGCGGCCATCTTGTTTCACCTCGTGATGCGTGTTTCCTGTTCGCGAACGCGGATGTCCGGTGGCGCGTCTGAATGACGTGTTCGCGATCGCACACTCTTGCGGCGCACGCGAACGGATAGGAAAACTCATCCGCGAACGCAGGGATCCCGGTAAGTCGCTACCGCGCGTGCAAACACGCATTTTTAAAGCGCGAACAAGGAAAAAATTCCACTATGCCGCGGATCGCGGAATTTTCGGCAATTCCACGTTCTCTGCGGAACGCGGAATTACCAAAATTCCGCAAATTCCGCGAGCGGAACGGAATTTACCACCCACCCCTACTTATCAGCTCTTTCTAGAATTCACTTCCGTGCAGACACCCTTAACTGACTTCCAGAATGGTGCATCTTAGCAGGATGTTGTACCTCCTGCTGGTGTGACTAAATTGCGAGCAGGAGCGGTCGTTTTGCAGCATCCTCTTCAAACAACACTTTTCATACCCTAAGGGGTGTTTCATCAGGAAATCCAGAACTGGACTACAAAAAGGCTTCGTTATTGTACCAAATAAATAAGACGGAATATTACTGTACATTTTTTCTGCCCCATGGGATCTGAAACTCATTGCACTAGAGCTGGGTTTGCTTCATAGCAGCAGCCAAGTGACACAAGATGGTGGTGGTACTTTAATGCTAGCGGCTGAGATGTTCTTTGAAAAGATGAATTTTCATCCCAACGCTGAAATGAAGAAAAGACAGGGCCAGAAAGACGTAGCGGGAGATTGATACAACGATGGGTGCAAACAGTGAAGGCTTGCCTTCTGGTCTTTTCCCTTTTCCTAGTGATTTCCAATTTGCAAATTAAAATTATTTCAGAAGCTTAGTTATCTTTCTGACTCAACTCTCATTCATTTATGGTACATAGTCCAGTGGGGCTGCATTTATTTATTCACGTTTTTGATTTGGATGATGCTTAAATATTTTCAGTAAAGTAACACAGCTGAATAGTTCAATTCTAGTATGATGGCGGAAGAGTTGATTCCAGATGAGTGCAGGGTAGGACTGGCATATAGCGCAATGTGGGTGTGTCTGAAGGGCTGGTCTGACAGATCAGTGTATGGGCTGTTTTTATGGCTATTTCTTACCCTGTCTTATAGTCTGGTGGGATGGTTTTACTGTTGATTTCCCTGACCAGAACAATTACCTGTAGCAAGCAAAAATGCATGCAAAATACCTGTACAGCTTGTCTTTACATGTTAAAACTGCCTTCATTTTCAAACATGGGCCTCTTTTTTAGCTATCTGATTCCCTAATGTGGGCCACTTTTTACATTTCGTTCCCAGGCCTATTTTCTTTCCCAATCAGATCCCTGGATGGGTGGGCAATAGGACAGAAAAGATTAAAGTCCTCCTTGTCTGTAGGAAGGTCTGGGTGCTGACCTTTCCCATCAAAGAACATGAAACTGATATGCTGGTGTATATATGTCTGTGTGCCGCATGAACAGTGATAAAAAACAGTGGATCAGTGTACAGTGGAGAGGGTTACTCATTTCCATTGGTAAAGGGGTAGGTGCTCAAAATATTCAGCAGTAGGAATGTAGGATGTGTGATTTCTTGTGGACGATATGCAGGATTTAATTATGTTTTTCAGAATACAGGTGCTCACCTGTAAGTAGCCTATGTACCAACATGCATAAACAAAGCCAATAGGTCTTGCCTATGCCAGAGCTATTAAATTTGTCAATGTCTTTTAGCCATGCAGTACAGCAGTGTAGCTGTGTGGCATGGATAAATGTAAAGTTAGAAAAAAAAGCGCTATGGTTTGGCCAGCACCGCGTCAAAGCACTTTTTGTGGGTGGAATAGGAAAGCAAGGACAGGAGAAGGGGGTACGGGCAAGTAATAATGACAAAGAGGGGTGGGGGAAGGGGCAGAAGCACAGGGAAGGGGTGGATGGTAGATGGAAGAAGCAATACAGAGAAGGGGTGGGTAGGAGGAGGAAGAAGCACTACGGAAAAGGTTGAGTGACAGGGGAAGAAGGAATAGTACCTCAATCACAGTGTGAGCAGTGGATGGACACTTGAATCATGATCCACAAAAGGAAGTGATACCCGGCACGTGCTGGTCAATTACAAGGCAGCAAAGAAAAAAGTGAACATGAAGCCAATGAATGAAAAGCAATGGACAGGCTCCAAGCCCTTTATTGTAAATAATACTCCTCGCAGTGACAGCACATGTACTGTTGGCAGGTGATACCTAAGACGGAGTCCTTTGTCTGAGTGCTTGGGTCTTGCCATGAACCGCTCTGTTTCCCATCTCGCTCTAACTGAAATGCTGCCTCACCATCATTGTGACTCTTCCTCATACATTCTGAGATGCCCCTAACTCATTCAGTGATGCACACCTCCACGCATTTGGTTTTGCTCAATTACCAACTGTTGCAAGCTCATCTACTTTGTGTGGCCCCTTTTGTCTCCAACAATGCTTTAACTGCTCACCTTATATTGTACCATCCTCCTTGTAAACCAGGAAGGGTTTCAGCTTTCACCACCCTTGGGCATTTCATAAGTCTTGTGAATGTACTACCTTGTACGTGTTTCATTTGGAAATTGCATGTGGACAATGTGCACATACATTGTGTACAGTAAACAGATGTAAATTACACATATGCACATTCCAGCACTTTTCAGAAATAAAAGCCAAATGTACGAATAGGCAGGTCACATATGTGAAAATTATACAGCAACGTTTTACAAACTGCCTATAACTTTTTGATGTGAGCCATGTACTAATAGGTCACATTCCACAATGCCGATTTGCAGGGGATCACCGAACGGTCTTGGCTAATGAATATTAATTAGGCAGGTTACTATTTGCAACTTCCTGTGATTGGCTAAAAATGCAGGGAAGTTAGCCTTCAAGGGACTGTAGACCTCCATCCTGCTCCTGAATTCTCAAGTGGGAAACATCTTTCTTTTCAACACAGTCAGGTTACTTAAAGTAACACATGCTGCTTTAAAAAAATATGTTTTTCATTTGGGAAGACAATAGTGGTAGTTGGCAGAAGTCCCCTAGATCACAGTTTGCTCCTCCATCCTGCTCCTCAATTCCCAATAGGGAAACATGTTTGTAAAAGAAGCCTGTGTTATTCAAAGCAACACATGCTGTCCTAAAAAATATGTTTTGCAGGTGGGAAGATAGAGGAGTAGCGGCAGATGTCCAGCTCAACGGATGTTTAGTCTTTGGCTGCACCATCAGCACTATCTTTGAAAGGCACCAGACCCACCCTGCTCCCTCTCTGCTCCGCATCTACCAAGTTCTGGGTTCCCCCCTTCTTTCTTTAAGTGCTATAGATAGCTGAGTGATTAAGGCTCAGGTGCAGTGCAATCACCCCATTGAACATTTGCACTCAGTCTAAACTCTTTTAGTGTCACCCCTTCATAGGGTGAGCAAGTCGTGAAATGGTTGTTTCAGGGCTGACGGGCACTCCAGCAGTGCACCCACACACTCACAAGAGCAGTGTCACACCAGCAATCGTCAGTGGAGTATCCTCTGTGCTGGGAGCTGGGATGAATTTGGCAGCAAGAAATGCCCAGCTGTCAGTTTGTGGTTGTGGCAGTCTGGAGGGAGAGGCCTCAATGTTACCTGTGCATTCTGTCACTTGAAGATCAGCAGTCTTGAGATGACCCCGTCCCAGATGAAGACCACGCAGGTCCCTCAAAATGAACTGTTGTAGCCGACTTCCCAGCCGACTAGACAGGAGGCCTATTCCCCGACTGGGCCTTCATCACTTCAGTAGATTCAACCCCACACAAGCCATTTATTGACATACAGTAATGGTTCTAACCATGCCTTCAGCAATCCTTCGGCCATGAATCACAGTTTCTGCCAGGAACTGGCACAACACTCTGGGTGGGATGGGGGGGGATAGGGGTCTAGTTCTCCTAGATTGCTCTCAATTAATCTGCTTCTTCTGGGTGCCCCACAGCCACCAGGAATGCTGTGGACCTCGCTCCTTCCTGGACAATCCCTCCTCCTTCTCAGCTATGCTGGGTCCTTCCCTTTCTCATCAGTCAGGCAGGCTTCTAGTGACTCTGCAACAGGTACAAAGCTCTTGCAGCAAGAGATACTGACTCGATGTGATGTGCCCTGACCTCTGGGAGACTGGTTGTCAGGCAGACACCAGCCATGTTTGCACAGCACCACTCTGAGTCATCTGTGCAGCACTACTTCATTTGCTCATAGATGATTTGGAAACGGAACAAAGTAGTGGAGTTGGGCTTCCATTTTTATATAAAACTGACAGATAGGGAATATGTTTTAAACTGTAGAACCAGTTTGGGATGTGTTGAGACAGAAAGGTCCCCTGCATGGTTAAGGGCATGCACCCCTACCCTGACTGCTGATTTTTGGTCATGGGCGAACATGTTCATGCATGTGCGCTATTACATAGGACTGCCTCACTGTAATGTGGTTTGCTTAGACCAGGAGGGTTGCACCTAGCACTACCCTCATGATGGTAGAGGGCAACTGCCTTTACATGGAGTGAAGTTACAGAAGCTCGATGTTGGCAGCATACTTGTGTTTGTGTTTAGTAGAAGCAGCAATATGAACAGGACTTTTTACTTCTGTCACTGGGGTGGGGACACTGGCCCACTTGTGTAAAGTTATGTGGTTGTGCACTAAACTCACCCTTGGCCTGGATGGACTGCATGTAATGCCGGACAGTGTGTGATACTTGTGTGTGCATGCTGGGTTGCATGTGTGTGCTTGTGGATGGTATATAACATTGAGCCTGTGGATTCCATTTTGGGAACCCGGGGCCTGGAGAGGTGAGGACTGCATCTCCCAGACAGAAAACGTGTATTTCTGACATTCCTGAGGGCTGGGGTGGGACACACACACACAATGAAGGGAGAGGAGCAGAGCATCCTCTGTGCACATCAAAGGGTTCTTTGATTATCTGAAGAGTTACTGGTCAGTAGGGCTTGGGCTTATTGTCAGGGACATGATGGGACTGATAAGGTTGGCACTACTATGGAATCTCGATAGACAGGATGGTGTAGTCCTTTGAACCTTTAGGGGCATATTTCAGTTGAGACTGACAGCCAAGTGTCATCCATGGTTGCTCCCTTGGCCTGTGTTGTGGGTCACTCCGAATTGAATACAATCCTGCTGTGGCAGACCATCCTTTGACAAAGGGGAGTGCAGAGGACAGAGCACTTTTTAAGGAGCTCACACTCCAGCATGAATTTCAAAGGCCAGACACTACATCACATATGTATCTGGGTTTGGACTATAAAGATGGGAGCAAAAGCCCCATGCATTCTTGATCTGCATCGTGTCTTCAAGAGAGGGAAGGTCAACAAGACTGGGTTCCAATATCTGTCAGTCTCCAAGCTCGGCAAGGGGGTTTCACCCGGGGAATCAAGAGCACTTGCTCTGGCCCTGGAGGACCAGCCTTCTACTTGCCTGCTAAAAACCAGAGCCTCCTGTAAGGAGGAAAGCACCTAGAGTCTGCCTTCCTTCCCAGACCAGAGTACCATGTGAGGATGAGGGCACCTAGAGTATGTCAGCCTGCCCAAGCCAGAGAGCCCTGTGAGGAAGAGAATAGTGCCTGGAGGCCCACCAGGAACCCGGCCGAGTGGATCCCGGTGAGCGAAGTGTAAGGCACCTGATCCGGTTCCGACAGTTGCAGGAGTGCAGGGCATCTGCCCAATACTGCAGAAGCTAGGGCTATTATTCTTTATGTGTGTGCTGTAGTCGGTAACACCAGGTGCAAGGAGTGGCCTACCATGATGTGCAGGCTGCTACCCATGTGTGTGTGTGTTGTAGTTGGTGACCCTGTTTGTCAGGAGGTGAACTGTGAAGACAAAGCCATCGCCCTTGAAATGACCAAAGTTGGTGAACCCTGGGTGCTTGGAAGGGACCACCATGGAGGCAGGACCATTGTCCTGGTTTGTTGTGCCTAGAGTGCCACAGAGAACACTTACCGATTGCTGCTGGAGCCATGAGAAGATGTCTGAGACTGATGTGGTCATCTTGGACAAAGGAGGCCCAGTGCATTGTTGAAGAGACTGCAAGAAGTCACGGACACTCAGAGAATGGAGACTGGAGCTTGCAATGGAGTGGACTGGTCCTCCCGGGATCACTGGCTGCCAATGGTTTGGATAAGAATGTTCGAAGCTGCTTGGGCTACTGAGAACTTGCACACATGTAGTGCTGAAGCGCAGGTAAACTCTTAAGGCAAAGCATAGACTTTGGGGTCAAAAGGACAAGCATGGGCCGCATCTGGTAGTCATCTCCAATATTCCAACGGGGAATAACCACCTCTACTAGAAGGCTCAGAGGAACTCGAGGTCCTCACCCCAGATAGCGTTAGCACTCTGTCCTTTGTGTGGATTATTTAGTGTGCCGTGCACGCTATGTGTTTAGATTAAATACTTCTTTTTACATAAACCTAGTATTTGACTGGCCAATTATCTTAATGCTTCCACTATTTTAATGTTGAGTTATGACCCTGCTTATGCATAGCACCTATGTCCCCCGCAAGAACCATGTGACTGCTCTACCCACGATACCACTGTGAGTCGAGTGCTGGATGGGGTAGTACTTGGCCCAGTTACTCAGGATCCAGAGTAGGCCAGGCCTGCAACATCAGGAGTAAAAGGCCACAGCCCCATGGATGGACTCTGTAGCTCCTGCTTGCCCTGTGGCCCTCTGAAAGGGGTACTGACACAGTGGTTCTTCTTTCAAGTGTCCTTTCCAGCCTGTTGTCCAGACACAGTTTTTGTGATGAGTTATGTTTCTCATAGTAGGGCTGGAGTCATCCTGGACCACCCATAAAGGAGGTAAAAAGAGGTCTGATGTTCCTGCACCTCGCTATCATCAACCCAAAAGGAGTAATCAGGGAAAGAAAAAGAGCTAATTCTATGTAAAGGCTTTATCATCTTTCAGAATAGAGTCTGGAGCCCCATCTTTCACCCCTACAGTATATCAAGTGGTAGTGTTCATAAAGACTAATCAGCAGCTCCATGCCAGCCAAAAGGCTCATAGGATATCTAACTGAGCTTAGTCTTCACTCTCTCACTTCTGTCTCTTCCATCTAGTTGCAGTGTCCAATATACTTCCAATGCCTGGGAGCAGTATCCTCAAACTTCATCTTGTGCAAGGTCAGGGTGTCAATGTTCAAAGACTACTTTGAAGCACCAACGAGATGAAAGAGACCTAAAGGCTGAGTGTACGGCTGCACAAAAGATCTGGTACTCTAAAAAATGGATCTGTTGATGAGTGTTTTTGGGAAGAATAACATGTGAAAGGCTGTGATTTATTCCAGCAATTCATACATCAAAGTGACTAGTGCAAAATTGTGATTGACATCATCACTACATTTTAGAGATGACCATGCATGAGCAAGTTCCATGATCATTTGGAAATCACAGAGGTATTTCAAAGTTTATTTCACAATGCAGGGAAGCTTTTTAATTTTAATTAACATGCTTATTAAGGAAGTGAAGGAAGCGTTTACATGTTAAAATGAGCTACGTTTTTGTTTTAAAAACAATCTCTCGACCTAACAGCCCTTCATGCTGCCCTTCATTTAGGGGGGACAAGCATTAATCTTGGTGTGCCCGCGCTAGCAACAACTCCCCAATTTGACTATGGGCCGATGTACGAAGGCTTTTTGTGGTCACAAACGGCCCGATTAGCAGAACTGGGCTGTTTGTCATCTCAAAAAATGCCTTTAGGCATATACAATCCAAAAATGTAAATTCGGTAAAACATTACCAAATTGCTATTTGAGTTTGCAGCCCAATACTGATTTGGTATTTGGAAGTGGCAGGTTTAGGGTGTCCCTTCCAAAATACTGAATCTGAGTGGTATGTATTAATGTTTGTGACTGAATCTGGTCACAAAATATGTTACTGTACCGACTACAAACCTAAAGTGATAAGCCATTTATAAGCAGGAAGGGGTCCTCAAGGGACCTTCTCACATTTGAGAATGATGAAAAAAATATGTTTTAATAGTAGGCAGTCGTCCCAGGGAACACTGTCCACTCTTAGAAAAATGTAGTGACATTTGCTTTCAAAATACATCCCATTTTCCTTTAATGAAAATGGGCTGCATTTGTTTAAAAAAATTGCTTTACAGACATGATGGTCTGCTGACCCCCAACATGTCATTATCCCTGTGATGGCTACAATTCCTAGTGGGTGGCAAATTGTGACCTACTTCATTATTATTCATGATGTAGGTCGATTTGTGACCCACTAGGAATCATTATTTTGTGATGCAACCTATTAGTACATAGTTCGGCTCTCTAAATACTGCAAAAATACTTGTGCTTCAAGTATCTGGCCTCAGGTTCCTGCCTACATTACTACTTTAAATTGCTTGTCCTACATTCTGCACAGGACAAACTCAAAATTAAGAAAAATCTAAAAATATTCTCATGATGAGAAATTATCTGTCTGGCAAATTTCTCCCTCATTTTCGAAGGTATGTCAGATTATATTTTTTGTAGTATTTTATGGAAAGGTTAACTTACTGTTGTGTAGTTAAAGAATTTTATGTGTTAAATGCACAACTTCAGACTGTTAATGCTATATTTTCATGTTTTCCACATAGACTCTTCAAACTTATGCGCCGGCTTATGATAAGATCTCTGCTGCTCCCATTTCCTCTATATATTATTCACTGGCTATTTAAGAATGCTTCTAAGGATTGATCGTCATTACTCTTGGTGATTAAAGATAGCATTTCACTACTCACCCAGCAATGCTCTTTGGTTGCTTAATAATGCTTCCAGGAATGGAGTCCTTGCCATTCTTGATGCTATATAATTTTTGTAAGGAAATGGTTTTTTCAAGTTCACCCCCACATTTTCCCCACCCCCCACTTTCTGACTATTAGGTACTGGTATAACCACTCTGTACTGCACTGGGCCCTGCTGACCAGGCCTCAGTGCATATACTCTTACTTTTAATAAGATATATGTCTGATTGACTCACCAACAGTTGACATGTTAACTTACTTATAAGTCTTTATTCCATGTTACCAGGGTACCCAGGGCCTGTAGGTTAAAGTGTCCCTCATGGACTGCAGCACTTGTTGTGTCGCCACCAATGTGATAAAGCAAAGCATGTCTCCCAGTAAGCCACTGCAGACTGGCAGAGCAGTTTTGAACTGCTACCTCAACTTTGCTATTTAAAGTATTGGCAAAGCCCAAGCCTTCCTTTTAAATATATGAAAGTTACCCTTAAGGAAGGCCTAACAAGCCCTAAGTCAGGATGCTGTATGGTCAAAAGTAGACAGTATAAACCCCACATTGTTATTTTTACTGTAGAAAAGCTAGTGGTCCTATTGGCAAGTAAAGGGTTATATGCGGACAACTGTGCAGTGCTAACTACTGAATAGGATTACTAACTATGATACCTCAAGGTATCACAAGAATCATTGCACTAAACCCAACGTGATGTTCAAGTCAAATTTAATGTAACGTTTGCACACATGGTAACTTTGGGAAGTTTGCCAGTGACCTTTTATGGTTGCTGACCATGATACAGCCTTCTGCCCTCCTGGGCGGAGGTGTGAATTACTCTCAGGAAGTAACACTTAAGGCCTTTTGCTGGAGGAGGTGTGACCTCTCACTGTGAGGAAGGCAAAATAGGATGTGAGACCAAAAGGTGAGCTTCAAGGGAGAAGATGCATTTGAAGGGCAAATGATGGACACAAACGAGAGGGGCTGCTCTTTTGTTTCTATGAAAGGCTGGAATCGGGGACAGGGAGAGGGAAGCCTCTGCCAATTGTTTTTCGTGGGTGTGTAAGCACCCAGGTAAGTACACCTCTGGGATGGGTTAGAGAGCTCAACACTCCAAGAGAAGGGTTCTGCCATATTGGGAATGGGCAGAACAGTGCATTCTGGGCTAGATAGGTGCCATACATTACAGGAAGTCTTCACTTGGTGGGAGGGGCCTGGTAGTCCATTGGCTAGTAGATGCACATCTCCTTAGACACAACCTGGGTATTAAAATGCGGCCCCTCTAGCACCAAGACCTCAGATCATGTCTGTACTGGAAAGAGGACGGTAGGACTGCCCTGCTGTTCTCTGGACCCCGCAAAGAGAGGCTGCACTAAAGACTGGACTGCACCTGATGCTTTTTGGGGTAGAAAAGAGAGGAATGTGCCTGTGGTGCCCTGCTCAAGTAAAGGTCATCCCCAAGCCCCAGACAGAAGTGACTCCAAGAATCAGTTGGCTGACTTCCTGTTACAGCTATAGGGTCACAAATGCTGAAGGAGCCTGCCTTGGTGAGTTAGTAACCAAGAAAGCCTGATCACTGCTGACTGCTAAAGTGCAGCCTAGGAGACCAAGTCACAACCCTCAAAGTTGCACCTGAGTCTGCTGGATTCTGGAGAGTCATCGGGTGCAGTTTGGTCACCCTGCAAGTTATCACCAGTTAAAGGGAACCACTGGTTTTGCTACAACCAGTAGACAAGTGGCAACTGTTTTTTTGGCTGGACTTCACCCGGACTTCAAAGGACATCCACCCCTGTGGCCAAAGTCACCTCACCATGTTCGTGGAATGAAGGTTGGCCTCAGGAACACCCCCATCACCAGTTCAGCAACCTCAGCATCCTTGAACATCTTCACCATTCTATATCCCTTGCATCAGGACCACTCTTTTAAAATCTATGGGGGTTTGCCCATAGAGCCTGTTACTGGAATGGATACTGCTTTGACTGTGAGGTAACTGTTGTACTCAACCTTGTTGATCCCAGTGACTGGCACCCTGCCACAAGAGTGCCCTTATGGCTGTTCTGGAATTATATGTTGTGGCTAACCCTAAACCGTGAGTCGCAGTAGATTACATTGATGTATAGTGCCCCTGGGAATATGTCATACAATATTCCTTTGGTGATTTAAAGACGTCTCCAATGGAATGGTACTCTGTAGCACCTCATTAGAGTCCATGTCATGGTTTAAACATGCATCCAATGGAATGGTCAGTTTTTGCTCGTGGTTAGGCTCAATGTAAAACCGCTGTAGCAATTTAACAGTGTGAACAATTGTGTTAGAAATTGGGTTTATGGTTAGCAAAGGTATGCACCCTGTCCAAGTAGGAACCACAATCCTAGTCAGGGCAAGTAAGATACACACCATAAATTAACCTCTGCTCACCCTCTAGTAGCTTGGCACAGAGCAGTCAGGCTTAATTTAAGAGGCAATGTGTAAAGTATTTGTGCAATACAACAACAGTGAAACTGTGAAAACACCACAAACAGACTCCACACAGGCTTAGAAAAATAATGTATGATTTTATAAATAAAACAAGACCAAAATGACAAAAATCCAATAAGTAGAAGTTGAAAAATGAATTTTAGAAGATTAAATGCAAAAATAGCTCTTAGAAGCAAATAGCGCTTTAAGAGTTATTTGGTCATGATGAACCGGGACAAAGTCAAGAGTTCAGGCAGCTTGCAATGGAGTACAGGCCGGCTACAGGACTCACGCAGGGCCCGCTGAGCAAAAGTACCTTAACCTTTGGTCGCAAACACGGGATGTGGGATGCCGCGATCGATTTGTCGATGTAAGTCCTGCAGTCGAGGAGATGCATTGATTTTCTCCACGCGTTGATGGTGATATACTGGTTTCCAAAGACAAGCGTTGGTTCTGCAATGCGCTGATTCCATAGCCAATGCGCT
The DNA here is from genome assembly GCA_963921515.1 of Calotriton arnoldi. Taxonomy (NCBI): domain Eukaryota; kingdom Metazoa; phylum Chordata; class Amphibia; order Caudata; family Salamandridae; genus Calotriton; species Calotriton arnoldi. Next base: position 95,835 of record CAWUFW010013280.1, read on the forward strand.
GGGTTTCTCCACGCTGTTGAAGGGATGCGTCGATCGTCCTACAGCAGTGACGGTGATGCGATGGTTGAAGCGTCAGTTCCGATGACATTGCTTAGGCCCCAAGTGTGATGCGCTGATTTTGTTCCTGCTTCAGCGGTGATGCATCAATTCTGCTCGTCGCAGCAGAGGATGCTTCGGTTTCACTAGAGAAAGCACCTGGAGTCACAGGAGCAGGGTTAATGACTTTGATGTCCCTGAGTATTTGAAGAACAGGAGGCTAGTCAGCTAGCCCTTGGAGACACTCTGGGACCGTCAGAGGGAGCAGGCAGCAGAGAACGCACAGAAAGGCAGCAGTGTTCCAGAGCAGCAATCCAGCAAGCAGAAATTCTTACACAGCAGTCTTTCTTCTTGTGAAAGTGGTTTCAGGTCCAGGTGTGCACTGGGTTGGTAGGGGCAGAAGTCCAGTACTTATATCCAGTTGTGCCTTTGAAGTGGGGATGTCTTCAAACAAGGGACTTTGAAGTGCACACAGGTCCCTTCGTCCTGCGCTGTCTCCAGATTCACTACGGGGGGTTTAGCAGATCTTTGTGTGTTTTCAGAGCACAGTCTATTCAGGTTTACGTGTGAGGTTGTGTCCAGCCCCTACCTTCCTTCTTCCCAGGTAGATGTATGAAGTCACACCTAGCCCTCCTTTGTGTGGGACTGTCCGGATACCCAAAGTGAACTATCTCCCAGCCCAGCCAGTGATCAGAGACAGGCAGCAGACACCAAAGAGCTAAGGGCAGGAAAATATCCCACCTTCTAAAAGTGGCCTTTTCAGAAAGGTTACTACAAATCCACTTTCATCATTAAAGAGAATTTGTCATTACCATTCCCGAGGTACTAAATATGATGGGTCCGATTCACAAAGGTAAACTTACACTTTTGTGTAAGTTTGCTACTTTCCGGTATTCACAAAGGTAAACTTAGACCAAAAGTCTAACTTTACTATGTTTCGGTATTCACAAAGGTAAGCCAACAGTGTGTACATGTTTCCATCACTTTTTTGCATTATAGTCCCAGAGGACAAGTACATGTACATACTTCACAGGTCTGTCACTCCCATATTCTAGACCCCTTTCTTCTTTAGTCTTCATTCATGCTTTATCTCCGGTGTTACTCATTGTCTGCCCCAAGTGTACGGTCAGTTACCAAAATCTTTGCTGATATTTTTATTTTTAACCTAACATTTTGATTTGATATAACATCGTTCTAAAGTGTGATGTTTCACTTTTTTAATGGAAACATGCACATTTATCACAGCCTTAGTGTTTATTTTATCTTAGCGTATTTTTGATGCTCTAATGTTTCTCCAGCTGCTCCTCAATGAATTTGTTTTCTATGCTGTTATGAGTTTTTTGGTGGCTGCTCAGGAGTCTAGGCACTCAAGGCCAGACTAAAGATGTTGAGCTGCTAAACTATGGATGGGCCTTAATTCTGTTTTTATTGTTTTTATGATATTTTATTCCATTGAAATTTGTATAATATTTATATCTGGTTTTTTAATACATGCTGTACTTTTATGGTCACTTGATGGACCGGATAAAGATTTCAGGAATTAATTATCTTAGCATATTTTTGATGTTTGTATGATTTCTGAAATGGAAACTTCCACAGTTGAAATGTTGGGGTCCAGATATACAGCCAGATCTCAGTTTCTAACAAAGCTACCATGGCTTTGTGCGTAGGTTTCCACATTAGTGCCTCTAAATTATATATTCATGATGTATGTACCAGTACATCCTTCTCCATACCAAATCACGCTTAACTTCAGTCCAACACAGTTTTAAACCAGGACATGGAACAGCATTCATTCCTCTTGGAACTACAGAATGACTTATTGTGGACAGTCGGTGGGGAACATGCTGCCATTTTGAGTCCTTGCAGCATTTCATAATATAAATCTTTCATACCTTTGGACAGATTCCACGTTTTGTCCCATGATCAAGATTTCATGTTACAAAGGTATTAAGGTTTTGTGGAAAGTCACTCTCTTCAAGTTAAATTTGGCAACTTTCTGTGCCAAATGTGTGGGTCTCTCAGGCATACTGTAGCTAGAAAAACTAAAACTGTGCATCAAGAGAGCTGGTGAAAGCTCAATGGCAAAAAGATTACATTCATTCTTCTTAGGGTTGGGAATAAGAGACGTTAATACTATCCTGATGCTGACCTTGTATGGAGGACGACTTCTCCCAGCTTTAAAGGAGAAATTCTGACAAGTATTCCTGCACTCAGAAAGATCATTCGAATCTAAGTATTAACCTTTTTGTAATGCAAATTATTTTTTTTAAAAACAGGCTTTGAAGCATTTTCCATCTTCTGTTAGAAAAGGGAGATGTAGTGGTTAGAACAATACTAATTTCATGTAACAAGTGTTCGGTTTGGATTTCAGTTCAAGCAGCTGTGCTCCTTGATGCTACCCTGAATTCAACAGTTAGACAAGGTTTTAGTCTTAGAAAGTGCAACAAAATAACTGTGGGCTGAGCATCAATTCACTGACTTGCAGTAGCATAGTATGCCTTTTGGGCTCTGTAAAGTTCCAGTGGAGTTCCAGTTTTTAGGTCGAGCCTCGACAGCGTTTGCGCTGTCTGGAAGACCTGTTGTATCTCTTCTATGGGCATTTGGCACACCCACCGATTGACATCGGTTGTTATGTTTGTCATTTAGAAATGCTGGCTTGTTATTGGTGCATTTGTTTGAATGCCCCTCCTTTATATGCTTAGCTCCCTCCCTGGCGATTCCACTAAGTGAAGATTTTGTTTGGCCATCACACTCTTATAGCGTGTGATGGCCTCTCCTCCCTCCTCCCGTCTGGCTATTGTAGGTTTATTTATAGCTGGTTTACTTCCTGTGTTTCCCTTAAACAGTGGGGCAGGCCTTGCTTTATCTTTAATCATGGCAGCCTCCCGCTTCATATTTCAGGCACGCGGGGTGAGTCAGTTTTGCATAAAGACAGTGAGTGCCCTGTCATGCCCCGGGGTTTTTTATCTTTTTTTTTCAGCACAGCACCTGCTTCACGGACACCCAACCCATTTTTGCTGCCATTCTTCTGCCTTCATGTTTCAGCCCCGCAGGGTAAGTCAGCGTTGCATAGAGACGGCGAGTGCCCTGTCATGCCTCGCTGCTTTGCGGTCAAACAAGCAACAATGAGGCTGACCACTCATGGTTCTATACCGCGCTGCTGTGTCTCTTCCTCCTGCCCATTCACATCGGTGAGAGTCATTCAAATTGCATCCTACTCATAAAAATCCTGCTGCTGGTCAAGCTATGGTCCCTCTGATGTTCACTCAAAGCCATATATAAAAATAATATGTTGCTTCTTGTGGAAATATTTTGAAACAATTCTGCAGCTGACGTGCAAACTTCTCATGACTCCTTTGAAAGATGCCCGCTTTGTGATAAATCATCAGTGGCAGACAACAAGCAAGGCGAGTCCATTTTCTATGTTGGCGCCCCGGTCCGGATGAACAGACTTGTGTTTCTGCCGCTCTCACACTGGGGTGACTTGTTGGCATTTCTATCACTATTTTATCCCTTCCTCCCATCTTGTGATTTTCAGCCGCTGCTTGATAGCAAACTTGCAATTTCATTTTTTGCTCCAGAAGTACGGCCATTTTATCATTCATAAAAAGAAACACTGAAAGAAAAACAATTCACATTTTTAGCTGTTTCTCACTGTCCCTGGAGTTTTTTTTCCGTTGCCCCTTAAGCTGTGTACCAGCGCTCCTTCAGAGTCTGGAGAACTCAGGCTGGGTCCAGGCAGCATATTCCCAGCAAGCCCCCGGTTGCTGCATTTCACCACTATGTACAGAGCATTGGGTGGGGGCAAGTCTTTGATAGCGACTACTGGCGGGCTCATACATTATTTAAACATTAGGTAATGTATACGGTCTACTGGCCGCTTTTCATTTTTCTTATTGATAGACGGTAGTTTGTGCATTTCGCCAATCTCTTCAATTTTCTGTTACATATCTTGTCTCCGTGACTAGAACTTTATGCTCCTATCTCAGCTCGGATCTTATGGAGGCCCAGGAATGAAGCTATAATGTATCTGTAAATTACATTTCCAGAGCAGGTTGCTAAGGTGCTATTCTGCATGTTCTTTTGGTTCCAGCACCCTTTCCTGCATCAGGTCTTTCCTGACATGTCCGTGGCAGACCCACATCTGTCTTGGTTGCGAGCAGTGCTTCCTCCTTCTGTCTGGGCTCTGAGGCTCTCACCTGCTACTCTACAGTAGAATTCAGTTCAATGTGCCATATTTCTACAGTGCTATAACCCTACATGGAGCAGCTAGTGCTTGGTCATTTACACCCTTAAGAAGAGCATTAGAAGAGGTAAGCAGGCCCGGGTCCAGTCTTTTGGGTCTGGGAGGGCCATGAAGATGCATGTGGTTGCCTGGCTTCTCCCAGGTGTATGAGAGCTGCCTCTGAGCATGCTTGATGGTCTTGTAGTGGTATGAGTATCATACTCTACCTGCTGCCGGGGTCATGCCTATTCGTTTTACTCTGTGTTTCTGGGGATTTGCACCTACACGCTTTATCTCCTCTGTTCCTGCTTCACCCTCCTTTCTCTCTGCATCACCCTCTGCTTTACCCTGCTCTCCTGCCCACCTCAATCTCTGCTTCCTCCTGCTTCACCATTGTCTCTCTCCCCCTCACCCTTCTCTCTCCACCTCACCATCCTCGCTCTCTCTGCCTCACCCTCCTCTCTCTCTACTTCACCCTGCCCGCTCCCTTCTGTAGCTTTCTCTCTCTCTGTCCCACCCTCATCCTTCTCTCACCTCACTCTCCTCTCTTTCTGCCTTACTCTCATCTCTCTCCATCCTCACCATCCTCTCACAGTGCACCCTCTCTCTCTCTCCATCACCCTTCTGTCTCCACCTGACCCTTCCCTCTCCACATCACTCTTCTGTCTCCGCATTTATCTCCTCTCTCTGCCTCACTGTCCTCCCATTCTCTTCCTCAATATCTTCTATTTTCTACCTCACCCTGTCACCCTCCACTCTCTCTGCTTCACCATCTCCTCTCTCCACTTCACTCTCCTCTCACTCCACCTCACCCGTGACTCTCTACACATTACACCCTTCTGTCAGCTTCACCTTTTTGGTGTAATAATTTCGTGTATGTATCTAAAGCTTGAACTGCTTCCGTACAGGTGGTTATGCTTGTGTGAATGCACAGGTGTCTGTGTGTAATCATACATTTTAATCCTGTTGCCCTGTACCTGTTCAGTGGCAGAGCTACAGAGAGACCTGGGGTCCATATGTATTTTCAAAATATTGTAAGTGGCTGGTCAACTTTTTAAAATTGTGGATAGTGTTTACTTCTGTCCATGTTTTCCAAATCAGTGTAATAACAATTAAGCGTGCAATCAAAGTTGGCAACCTGAGCAGACCGGACGAACAATCAGTGTTGGCCTGTTTCTACCTGTACATGTACGCATAAAACTGCTGAACTGATGTAAACAGACTCATCTCCCAGAACACTTGCTTGTAGCCAGATAACTCCGAATGAAATGAATTGCTGGTTTCTAGGTATCGAGTGTGTCGATTTTTTCCAAAAATACAAGGGCTGCCTCATATTATCTTATATTTACAGCACGCAGAATCGGGACCAAGAAACGTCTTGGGAGGTGCTAGACATGCCTTGCTGAAATCCTCATAGTTTCTGAGCATTTTCGGAATCGGGTGAAGGGGGCAGCTTTCATCATGGTGCAAAACTCTCTGCATTCTCCAGGCCCACTCGTTCCTAAGTGGGCATCGTGAATATCCACCCGTTTAACAGGCAAATGGGATGGGGTTTTCCTTGTTTTGGAGTAAATTGAGTCCTTGTGAAACGTGCCTCATTGTGAGCACAGGAAACCGAAGTCATCCATGTGAGAGCAAACTTTTTGTATTGTCACATAGCTGACAAATGTGGCCTAATGAAACTTGAGGGGGCCCCCCTGCGAAGTACATGGAAGGGGCCCCCCCGGCCGCCCGGCCCACCACCTATCACTTTGCCCCACCGCCGAAAAATCTGGTATATTTTGATTTGAAACCTCCAACATTTAATGAAATGCCTCTATATTGTCTTGCTCAAAGTTCTAATGAGAAAGTGGGAAACACTCTTAACATATATAACTAAGCCATTTGTAACATTGTCAAGAGCAAATTATTTAACTGAGACAGCAATCAGAACAATGCCAAGGAGCGGTCCTGTTGTCTCAGGAACTGCCTATCACTGAAGAACAAAGAACAACTATGTAGGGTCTGAATTATAATTTATATTGATGGACAATAACTTGAAACTGTCTCAGCAGCTCTACGGAAATGATTGTCATCATTAATGCCAACTGCTGAGAAAAATACCTGGAGTGTATTTCAAATTTAAGGAAGCCAGGCATTGTTGTGCTCCATCATTACCACCCACTTGACCTCAGGATTCTAAGACACTATGCTGGGCTAACATTATTTACATTCTGTTATTCCCTCAGGAGTGCCTAAGTTCATTCAACTTATTTCTCATGTGTTTTCTGGTATATAACGTAGGAGATGGAAATTATAACCTCCCATGTGAATGATAAATACTTTTTTTTAAAAACATGCATTTGATTATAATTAAGGCCTTGTTACGCTGCTCATCTGGTTGTACCATTCTTGATGACATGAAACGAGAATATTTGCTATTTTGACATTAGGCAGTCTACGAAAGAGGAAGTTAGTGCAATCAATAGTGTGTGGTACTTCTGTATACTGCCAATTTCTCTTACATGTTAGAGTAGTGTGGTAAAAATTAAAATAAATGCCAGACTTCCCACTCCTCATGTCACACCCACAAACCTCAAGCTTGCATTTGGAAAAGGCTTTGTGGGTTCAACCAACTCTGAATTCTGCGAATTTTGGGCAATTCAGAATTCATCAACCTTTATTTACTAGGAGATGAGCGGATGAAGTACATCTGTACTGTTGAAGGGATCTAACCCTGTCACATACCACACCCGCAGACAATGGCAGAAAGACACCTCGGAGAGCTTTCAAGCCTCTTTCCCAATGCCATGGAATATTGCATCGGACAATATAGAGGAAGCTCTGGCCAAATACAATTCTGTTGTTTCCATGGCTATTGACCACCTCGCACCATTGAAATCACTCCCTAATCACTCCAAACGCCCTCAGACTGCCTGGTTCTCTCCTCAGCTGCGAGTACAGAAACAACTCCGTAAGAAATATGAGAGACGTTGGCGCACTACCCACGATGAGAGGGATAAAGATCGGTTTCTGGCCACCCTGTCCAGCTACCATAAAAATATAAAAACTGCACGTAAAACCCATATTGCTTCTCAACTAGCCCAGGCTGGTAGCGCCCCTAAAATCTTACATCACATCCTCCGGTCCTTCATCGACCCCAAAGCACACACGCAAACGCTATGCAACGATATTGCACAATACTTTTCGCAGAAAATAGAGCTCATCTACAAAAAAATTGTCCCGCCAGGAAGCCATCCTCTGGCCTCAACGACATCGGATCAACCAGAACAGGCAACCTCTCAGTTGCTAGAGAGCTTCCCTCCGTTGACCTCGGCAGATGTAGAAACATTGATTCGTACGGTAAAATCAGGGTCCCCCCTCGACATCATCCCGGCCAAAGTTGTTACCTCTCTGGCATATCAACTGTCTCCTTCGATTGAATATCTCCTCAATCTTTCACTGAGAGAGGGCCACGTTCCATCGGAATGGAAAGCAGCACAGGTTATGCCTATTCGTAAGAACACCAAGGTCCCTTTGACGGATCTTTCCAATCTCCGCCCCATCTCGCTTCTCCCCTTCCTGAGAAACCTATTGGGGAAGCATATCAACAAACATCTCTCCAACCATGTCGAACTCACTGGTTGCCTAGACTCCTCCCAGTCAGGCTTTAGGCCCAAATACAGCACTGAATCAGCTCTGCTAGTGGTCACGAATAACATCAGGATGACCCTAGACAAGGGCCACTCTACGATACTGGTGCTGTTGGACCTATCTGCCGCGTTCGACACGGTCTCACATCAGATATTGCTCAGGAGATTGGATTAAGAAACTCTGCTTTTCAGTGGATGACGAGCTTTTTATCTGCTCGCTCCCAGACCGTCAACCTGGGCCTGTATCATTCGGCACCTATGGAATTGTCCAGGGGAGTACCTCAGAGCTCATGCTTGAGCCCAACACTGTTTAATATCTATGTTGCCCCCTTGGCCAATCTCCTGAGGACGCATGGGTTCACCCCATATCCTACGCCTACGATACACAGCTGCTTTTTCCTTTTGACAAACTTACTCCAGCTGTACAGTCGGCCTTCTCATCAGGTATGAGAGCTATTTCACACTGGATGAAGAGTAATCTCCTCCAGTGTAATGATGGGAAAACGGAGATTCTGCTCTTCGGAGAGGCCCCCTTATTATGGACTCCTGAATGGTGGCTGGCCGATCTGGGTGCTCCTCCTGCCCCTAAATCCATTGTTAAGAACTTAGGCATCCGTCTGGAACAAGCCCTTACTCTGAAGGAGCACGCTGCTCAGACAGCTGGCTCCTGTTTCCATACATTGGGCCTACTCCGCCGAGTCTTTCCTTTGCTTCCCGATTCAAGTCGGAAGACTCTGACTCAGGCACTTATATTAAGCCGTCTGGACTACTGCAATGGTCTGCTGATCTCCGCTAATGAGACCTCGCTCAGCAGACTGCAGGTAGTCCAGAACACGGCGGCGCGATTGGTCCTCAACACCCCCCCCCAGGACTGCTTCCTGCCCTCTTCTCTTGCAGCTTCATTGGCTTCCAAAACGCCAATGGGTAAAATTCAAAGTCTGCTGCACCATCCATAAGGTGCTATCCAATCTTGGTCCCACCTATCTCTCTGAGAAATTTACTCCCTACCTACCTTCCAGGTCTCTCCGCTCAGGCTCGAAACATCTTCTTGAGGTTCCCCGAGTCAGGAAGGCTAGATTAGGGGGAAAGGCCCTTTCCCATCTAGGCCCCCGCTACTGGAACGAGCTCCCCCTGCACTTGAGACAATGCCCTGACCACCTACAATTTAGGAAGTTGCTCAAGACCACTCTTTTCTGTCTCTGATTCAGCTGTAGTAGCACTACACCCATGTTGCCCGTCCGAAGCGCAGAGATACCCCTTCGGGGGTCGATTCAGGCGCTATATAAATAAATAAATAAATGTAGGGTTCGTTTCTGCATCATGATGCTCTTTCCCTAAGGTAATATTTCACATTGAGGGAATGTGATGTGAGCACACTTGTATTACAAAGAGAACTGATGTACAGTGCCTGTAGCATTTCATTTAACCTCAGAAACACTTATGCAGAGTTTAAACATTCTGAAGCTTTGCTATAATTTGCTTTTTTGCTGAACTTTGTACACAAAATGTCTTTTCCATGGGCTTAGACATGCCAGTACACGTGGTAATTGGGGCCACCAGGGACATCCTAAGGATTTTCGAGGCCCTGTGCCAAGCATATTTTGGGGGCCCTTGTAAGGAACAGTTTTGAATTTATGATTCTATTTCAGCTCTTTCATGCCCTCTTTGACCAAGTCATTGACAGAGCACAGACCCACTTGTCCAAATTCTAAATGTGTTTACATGTAATATTCAAGGACAGTGATGTGTGTTTTCAATATTGTAACACAGCAGCTGCTAGCTAATATTATTGCAAATAATCTCTGTGACACACTCCCATTTCCCATATGTGAGGCCATGATTTGATCCAAAAGAAACTATTTTATTGATGTTGAATGAAACATAAACACAACATTTCTCTACAAAATGTAATAGACACACACAGGGCTTTAAGTGGGATGAAAAAACTGGGAGGTCTCTCAAAGGGGCATGGCCGATGTAATTAAGGGCGTGGCTTAAAAACACATAAGCTAAAAATCTGTGCTTAGCATAGTGTGCCGCCCGCCTTGTATTTTGCTGTTTCTGTCATTGCATCCAGGTATATGATACAAGTAAGATCATATCTACAGCAAGTCAGGACTATTGGCTTTGTCAATGGTTGTTAGTTGCATTCTATAAATAAGCAACAACTATGGCTTGTTGTATATAATATTGAAAAAGCTGCCACTTAAAGCCCTGGTGACACCACGACGATGTTGCTGCTCCTGCGTTTCAAAAAGAGAAGAGAAATCCAGAGAGAAAATGACTCTCTTTAAAGGATTTCCCTTACCCTACAACGCTCACCTGGCATGACGTCATGCCGTAACTTCTCCACGAGTGAGAAGTGAGCAGTGTGAGCATGCAAAACAGAGTCCGATAGGGACCCGTTTCGAGGTCCCCTTTTAAAAACTGCCGGTGCTCAGCACCGGCAGGACCCGGCCCACTTAAAGCCCTGGACACACATATCACCCACAGTGAAAATAAAGCAAGAGAAAATGGTATTTAAAACAATCTGTTTAAGAATCATTCAAAGCCATCAAGCAAGCAAGACTCTACAGAACAGAGCTGGTTCTATCTGGGGGCCCCCTGAAAGGCTGGAGCCCTGGGCTAGAGCCCACATTGCCCATGCCTTAAAACGTCTCTGGCATCGGCCCTTAATTGGTTGCAACAATCTCCCATCCAGTAATGGCAACTTATTAAGAGACAGCAATCGTGACCTGGGGAAATCAAAGGAGGCTCTAGCAAGAGGCCGCCTAGACATACTGAGGCGGGGGCCCACTCCGATGTACCTAGTAGCAGCAAGCAACCCCAAAAAAAGGAGCAGTGCCATCACAACCCCCATAGGAACCCCACACACCCCTTCCTTCCCTTGCAGCGACCGGAGTCACTGGACCCTCCATTAAAAAAACATCAATCAATCCAATGCCCTTGCAGGGCTGCATGCAGGCTAGACTGGGCTGCATGTAAAATGTTTGCATAGAAAAGGCCTTGCCTACGAAAGCTTGGTATATCGTAAAAAATACAGGCCAGCTGCAGAGGCCATTGTCACATCTTTTAAGAAGCTTTAGAGTGTAAATTAAAAATGTGGTCTCTTCTGGCTCAAGTCGGGTACAGCACCGTGCGTGATTAAGACGCTGTTTTAGAGCAGCAAACACATTTTGAATGGGTCAACCATTTTCATATCTCTTACATTAGTTGTTTAAATGGACTTACACAGAAATGTCTTTGCAAATAGGAAGTGAGCGTTCAATGGTGTGAAATTAGTGGCCACAAACTGACTTCGTCCCAACCTGGGAACAGCGGGAGATTGGAGGTGGATGAATAAATCCCTTCCCTGCCTGGGAAGTAAAGACCCTCCCCCTCCAAAGAAATGGTGCGGGTGCAGGGAAGGCGCTTCATCTTGGGGCAAAGTATTCTCCCCGAGGAGAAAAAAAAAAAGGCGCAACCGTATTTGCACTTGCTTTTTTTTTTAGATACTTGTGTATATTCTCACATGAAAAATGAAGCTCACAAAACCTTTCGAGAATAATGTCTGGGAAGTTGAAACTAGTTTCCAGATATAACTGGGGAAATATTGTGAATTCCAAAACCTTGTAAACTTTCACCAGTGCATGGCAGTGAGCCTGCGGGTACAAATTCTGGACTGTTATTTGAAGACAGTGCGACACAGTTTTACAAAAGGTCGTGTCAGTTTCCCTTGTGCAATTCACAATAGTTGGCTTTTGACTTGTGAAAGGATTTACTCCCACAAATACTTTCATGTGTGTAATTTTACTATCGCGGAGAGGGGTTCCACGTGCATGTGTACTCGCTGAGCTGGAGGAAGCTATAAAGATGTGTTGACTACAGGGGCTGTGCCCCCTAATCTCACAAGCTGCCGCTCCTACAAAGCAGATCACAGAGATGCTTGTCCCCAACCTGGACCAAAACCTCTGAAAGCTCAAATGAGCCAAATAACAGCACATTTAACCTCTATCAAACCCGTGGCGCAGCACTGCAGATGAATCATGTACAATATACTGCAACAGGTACAGGCTGTGACGGTTGGGGTAAGGGATTGCACTGTGGGGGCATGCAGGGGTAATATAGGGGCACAGTCTAACCCTGGGCCTACTCGGGCAGGGAACAGAGACACAGCCACACTCTGACTTGGCTCCGTGTCCTCAGCCACGAGCGCTGACGTCACCTTTTATTTATACTCCCCGGTCCGCGCCCGGCCCAGCCCAGGGAGTTGAGGTGGCAGCAAAGTATTATACGAGCCGGGTGGCTCACTACATCCCATCCAACCAACGGGTTGCAAAGCAATGAACTAAAACAAGAAAGGCAACACAACAAACCAACATAAAAAACGGTCACTGAGGAGTGTCCTAACCCCCAACGTCCTTCTCAAGTTCACTTCAGCACAAAAAGTCTCTCAACCGGGTGCTTGGCTGGGGATTGCCCCTTAGTCGGTAAGGGCAGCTTCCTCGGGGGTTGACTCCCACCTCGGGCTCCAGGGTTGTGCCGGCGGGTGGCTCCACGCCGGGTGGTCCCTCTTCCTCACCCCGGGACTCCTCGGTCTCCGGCTCTTGACCATGGATTTCTTCCCAAGGCGCGTTGGCCGCGCTGCATGGCCCCGCTTGTCCGGGACTGGGTTCACCACTTTTTTGAACCACAAAGCGTTTCTGGATATCTGACGTTCCCCCCTCTTCGCTGTGATCATGGACCCCTGCACCTGAATCACTTCCCAGGGCTCCTTCTCAAAAGGGGTGTGGAACTTTGAACCTGGGTACCAGTCTTTCACAACCACTTGGTCTCCTCGGCGAAGATGGCAGTCCCGAGCTCGCCGTCGCTGACTGGCTCGGTCATTGTTCTGCTTCCGTTTACTTTGTGATCGTTCGCTGTCTAGGACCGCAGGCACCCATCGCTGGCTAGTGGGCACCAAGTCTCTCACCGCTCGTTGCATCAGCAGGTCACTAGGAGCGCATCCCGTGGTGGAGTGAGGGGTCTGACGATATGCCCTCAGGAATATATGCAGACAACCTTCAAGATCTTCTTCTTGGTCCACACCAATCCTCAGGGCCTTGTTCACAGTCCTCATAAACCTTTCCATGTCACCGTTGGCCTGGGGCCACTGGGGAGTTATCCGGCGATGACGGATGTTGTGGAGGCTCATGTAATCTCGGAAGTCCTGTCCCTGGAATGGTGGTCCATTGTCAGTGCGTATTTCCTCGGGCATTCCTAACATCGCAAATGTTTTCTCCAATACAGGCTTCAACCCCTCAAAGGCCGTTGATTGCACCACTTCCACAACTGGGAATTTGGAGTAGCTGTCCATCATGATGATCGTATGCCTCCCGTCCGGGAAGCTTCCAAAGTCCATGCTAATGTTGGCCCAGGGCTTAGTGCTGGGCGCTTCAGTGAGTATCGGAAGTGTTGGAGGTTCCACTCCTGTTATCAGACACGCATGGCAACCCCTAACTTTCTCTTCGACCATCCGATCAACACCAGGGAACCATACTTTAGAGCAGATACGGGCCTTGGTCTTCTCAATCCCTTGATGGCCCTGATGGGCAAGGTCTACTGTCCTCCTCCAGAGCCGGGTTGGTATTACCAGACGAGCACCTCGTAGTATCACTCCATCGCCCCCTTCGCTCAGCTCTTCTCGACACCTCCATAGGCCAAGCCTGGCCTCCCGCTCTTCCTCGGTCAGAGTACTTAACCCCTGGAGGAATGTTTTCCACTGGTGGTTATACAAGGTTTCCTTAACCGCCTGGAGACAGGCGTCGTCCTGAGTGGCTTGTACTATTTCCTCCATTGACAGTGCCCGGGGACACGCCGCCTCCACGATCTGCTTCACAAATGACTCTGACCCTTCGTCCACTTCTGAGGGGACCACCGCCCGATCGGGAATGGGATGTCTGGACAGGTAATCAGCGGGGTTATTGGCTCCTGGGCGGTAAATGATGTCGAAATTATAATGTTGGATTTGTACCGCCCACCGCTGGATCCGGGGCGGCCCACTCCTGGCCGTGCCACCAAACAGAGGTACCAGTGGTTTGTGATCGGTAACGACAGTGAACCGGTGTCCACATAGGTAGATGTCGAAATGTTGACATGCCCACCTGATGGCCAGAGCCTCTCGTTCAATCTGGGCATACCGGGTTTCCACATGTGTTAGTGCCCGGCTGGCATAGGCAATGGGCACCCACTCTTCACCGTGTCCTTGCTGCAGTAACACTGCTCCTAGCCCCACCGGGCTGGCATTGACCACCACCTCCGTTGGCTGTCCTGGCTTGAAATAAGCCACTGTTGCCCCCATTAGCAACGCCTCCTTGATGTCTGTGAACGCCTTCGCCTCCGCACTGGACCATTGCCATCTGACGTCCTTCTTCGTGAGATTTCTGAGCGGCTCCGACAGCTTGGCAAGATGTGGTATGAATCTGCCACAGTAATTAGCCATCCCTAGAAAGCTCCTCACCTCGGACTGATTTTGGGGTACTGCTGCCACACGTATGGCTTCCACCTTGGCCGGGTCCACCTGCAGTCCTCGAGCCGAGAATTGATACCTGAAGAACTCTACTTCATTCGTGTAGAACTCACACTTCCCCTTGTGGAGGGTCAGACCTTGTTCCACGAGCCGTTGCATCGTCGCTCGGAGCCTCACATGATGCTCCTCGAGGGAGCTGGAGAAGATGAGGACATCATCGTTGACGTTGATAACGCCCACCAAACCAGACAGTGCTTCCCTGATCGCGTCCTGGAAGACCTCCGCCGCTGAGGATACTCCGAAACTGAGGCACTTGAATCTTCGAAGACCGACATGGGTAGAGAATGTAGTTATGTAGCGACTTTTCTCCTCCAGAACCAATTGGTGATAAGCAGAGTTTAAGTCCACTTTAGAAAACCATTTGGCCCCGTTAATGTCTGCAACAATCTCATCTATGGTGGGTGTGATATGACGCTCCTTCTTGATGGCTTTGTTGGGCAACCTCATGTCCAAACACAGACGGATTGCCCCCGGTTGCTTGGATTTGGGGGCAATCACCAACGGCGACACCCAAGGCGTAGGGCCCGACACTTTTTCAATGACTCCATCCCGTTCCAGCCGCCCCAACTCTGCTTCCACTAGGGGTCTCAGGTGAAACGGTACCCTGCGATGCCTGAGGGCTATTGGCTTGATCGTGTCGTCGATGTGGAGTTTGACTTCGACCCCTTTCAAACAGCCTAAACCCTCGATCAGCTCCGGAAACTCTTCCATCACAGACTCTGCGTGAGATTGATGAACTTGTTTCGCAAACATCACTAACCCCAGATCTTCGGCAGAGTGGCATCCTAGGATGGATCCTGCACTGTCTCGTGTTACATGGAATCGGATTAGTGCCGCTTGTTCACCATGTCTCACCTCCACCTCGATGACACCCAAGAGTGGAATGGGGGTACCTCCCCCATAGGTGAAGATCTTCGCTTTCATTTTGAGAAGTGTCGGTTTTGGTTCCAGCCGCTCATACTGAGCTGCATCGAGGATATTTACGGACGCTCCTGTGTCGATGAGTGCTCTGATGCAGTTGTCTCCCACCCACAGTTGACACATTGGGGGTGGGCGTTTCTTGGTGGTAGCACCTCTAGTATGCGAGATCACGAATACGTCGTCCTCCTCCTCATCCTCCGTGACATTTATCCTGCAACACATACTCTCCACCTCCTCCACTTCCTGCACGGTGCGCACCGTGGGCTTTTGTTTTCTCTGTCGGCTTCCCCCTGTTGCAGATCTGGTTGAGCCCATGCAGACTTTGGGGAAATGGCCATACTTGTTGCACTTCAAGCATTGCCTGCCCTGTGCCGGGCATCCCCTCGGTGGGTGGCTCTCCAGGCCGCAATTTCCACAACCTCTCCTGCCGGTACGTTCTCCTCCGCCGCTGGCACCCTCCTTGCTACGGCCGCTGAACTTCCTAATGGCGTCCGCCCTCTCTTCTTTAATGGGGCTCGGGTATAGCGGCTGCTGAGCAACCGGTCGTCGCGCCAGTGCCGATTCCATCTCTCCTGCTCTCGCGTCTGCCAGCTCGTGCGCTCTCCCCAGCACCAAGATGTCATCCAGCGATATTCCGGGTTGGCGCAGTATGAGTTTTCGCAACTCCGACGACTTGCACCCTAATATCAGCTGCGCCCTGATCTCAAACGGTCAGTCAATCCCCACGCACAAACTCACCAGTTTCCTGAGGCACGCATGGAGCATGTCAATGGACTCCTCCTCCGTCTGCTTCGCCTGGCGCAGTTTGAAATGTTCGAAGTCTGGGTTGACTTGTGGATCAAAGTGGCGATTAAGTGCCCTTACAGCCTTCTCATAGTCATTACTGTCCCCCGTGTCTGGGAGGTCCTGAAAAAGTTTGTATAACTCTTCCCCTCCCATGTGGAGCATGGTTGAGCGCTTTACCGCGTTGTCCTTCTCCCTGGTGGCGGTAAAATAATTTTCCAACTGCCCGATCCACTTGCGCCAGCGTGGCGCGGCCGTAGCTGGATCCGCCAGCTGGCTGAATGGGGGTAGTGCCCTCAAGGACATGCGGGAGCCCTGGTCTGTTGGCTCTGTGGCCCCTCCATATGCAGGTCTCGACATCTCTCCTGGCGCTCGGGGCTCTTGCCTTGCAGCTTGCCCCTGTCCTGTGTTCATTAAATCAGGGGTGCTCCCCCCTTTGATGTCCCTGCAAGTCCCGCCTCTCTCAGTGGCCTTATGTGGGCCTGGCGTCTCTCTCCCAGCACACAGCACGCTTCTCCTTAATGCTCAGCGTTGCCCTCAGTACCACAGTCACTGCCTCAGCTCCGCGTGCTCTTTGCTTCCTCCCACGTGGCAGTCCCTCGCAGCACTTCATGCGCAAGGCCTCCGCTCACCTCCACACGCTGCCGCCCATGCGCTGCCTCACCGTCTCTGCTGGTCTCCCTCTATCGTCTCTGCGGCCGCAGGCAGGCTCCGGTAACCCGCTCACTCAGAGGGCTGCAAGCGCCAGGGCGGCCAGATCAGCAGCGCGCCCCAGACACCTTTCCACGCCTGCTTCCCCGATAGTGCCTCACACCTCTGCCGCTCGCCTGACCCTGCACACGGTCTCCGCGCTGCACCAGCGCAACCTGACGATCTTCTTCCCAACGTCGCGGCACCGCCGGAACACTGGTGCGCGCCTTCTACGCCGATGTGCGTAGCGAGGGGCACATGCGGGAACACAGCACCCGCCTCGTCGCCAATGTGACGGTTGGGGTAAGGGATGGCACTGTGGGGGCATGCAGGGGTAATATAGGGGCACGGTCTAACCTTGGGCCTACTCAGGCAGGGAACAGAGACACAGCCACACTCTGACTTGGCTCTGTGTCGTCAGCCACGAGCGCTGACGTCACCTTTTATTTATACTCCCCGGTCCGCGCCCGGCCCAGGGAGTTGAGGTGGCAACAAAGTATTATACGAGCCGGGTGTCTCACTACACAGGCGACTCGCGTAACGACGGCAGCACGCCTGACTGTGGGTCAGACGTAGGCTAAGGGGAGATATGTCAAAAAATACAAACAATCACCAGTATGTAAGAAGAAGAATAATAAGGGACTAGGACCGCAATTTTAATTATGGCCTCACTCACCGTTTCAGTGCCCCGAACCCACCGGTCTGCCGCCTCATGTGCAGTTTACACTGCGCATGAACACTCCAGTCCAGCCCTGCCCCACCCTGAGGCCGAAGACCACGAAGCTGTGCGTGTGCTGCGCATGGCGCACCACGCAGCATTTCATTTATTTGAGGGGACTGGAGCATAACATTTAAACTACGTCCCAGTGTGGTGCAGGGACCCTGCTGTCAATTACTGTACTGTGCACTGAGGGGGCCCCCTGGAGCTCGGCCCCCCCGCAACGCGGGCGCTGCGGGGGCCTGTGTTACGCCCCTTTAATGACTCTATGGTTTGTGTGACACCCTCTGTCAGTCCTGGCATTTAGCTAACTGCCCTGTTGCTGAAATTTGTAAGCTAATGAGTATGATGGTAAAACTGAAACAAATACAACAACCATTTGTAATGCAATAGGTCTCGCATTACTAAAAGTTTGAGGTATTGGCGTAGCAAATAATAATGCAACGCCAATAGCTCAAACTTTCAGTGATACGAGACCTATTGAATTGCAAATGCTGGTTTATAAATGAGGTCCTTTGGGACTTTTTGGGTATATGTTGGAACGTCTAAATAGACAATATTTTAATCTACTCTAATATAAAGACAAGCACGTGGAACAGAGGCAGGCTGTCCTTAAATGTCTATGTGAGAACGATCTTTTCACTAAGCTTAAAAATGTATTTTCCACATGCTGAATGCTGAATTTACAGGCTCTCTTAGCACCACCACAGGGAATCAAATGGACCAAAGAAAGTATAAGGAATCCAAAATAGGTTCAAAATTCACGTTTACATGTTCTTTATATTTGGACTATTGTCTTCTATGAACCTATTTTAGATTCCTTATATTGTCATCATTTGTTCAAATTAATTAATGGTGAGACTGACTTTAGATCAAGAGTGCCTGTATACTTGATTGGATGGTACCGACATGGTGTTGATTATTTTAAATCTCAGGCACGTCTTACTGATATATCCAAGGATTTAACGGTTAATTCTATTACTTCAGGTGAGCCTTTTCATTCTGAGTGTGTTACAAAGTGCTTTCTATTAGTATTCTGTAGTGCTGATTTTGGACTCTCACATGATCTCTTGTTCTTTTCATTTAACCTCTATTTACTGTTTATTACTTTCTTTTGTTTTTCTGCTTTGGGGGTTTCTATAGCTCTCATGTGTCACATTAGGAAATGGGTCTCAAACCGTCAAACTTTGGTATTTGGCTTCTAATTTCACATTGATTGTTATTATAATAGTGCGCATTTACAGCATGGACTTATCTCTGACTTTATTGGTATATAGCACTATTAGTTCCTCTTCTTTGTATACTCACTCTCAGTGTTCTGAGCTTTGGTATATGGCGAAAGTTATTTTATGATACCTCAATTCTGATTGCCTTGTAATGTCCTGATGTTTGTTACTGTTGCTAGCCCTGAGGAAGTTTATTGGACAATATTTAAAGTGATGAAATGTGTTGACTAGCTTGTGGAGAGGTTTTTTCATCAGGAATGTGACAGTTATACTTTGACAATAAACTATACTGAAGACCTTTTATGAATATTGCAACTGTCTTCCTTTCTTTGGTGGAGTGCTCAGGGATCACCTATCTTCTGTGTGGACATTGGTCCTTTTGAAGGTAATTTTTGTGGCTTTTCCTCTCCCTAGAGCACCCGTCTTTGTCTCCGGCAATATATTTTTGGACTGTTCAATTCATCATAAATTTTTTTATTAAACATTTTATTTTGCATTCAAAGTTATCAAATAAAACAGTAGATGCTATAGAGTTACACCTGTTCATTCTCTGTGTCTCCCTTTCACCCCCCATCCCCTCTGGATATCACATACAAGTCCAGGATAATGGACAATGCACACCCAAGTTCAAGTAATGCTTAAGTCTAAGTCTTCACCCTCCCCCCGTGGGATCTCACCGGGTCTTATCCATCCACCGTTAAACATAATGCCCCCCTTCCCACTTGACCAACAATCTGGGTCCTCCACAACCCATCTATCCCAAACTTCATTGTATTTTCCAGTACTTCCTCTACTCTCATATATCAACTTTTCTCTTATTGTGCACAGTTCCATTCCCTCCACCCAGTGTTGAAGTTTCGGACAGGTTGTGCTGCCCCATTTCTGAGCAAGTTCTCTCTTTGATACCATGTATCCTAGATTAATCAGCAGCTTATTATAGAATGTTGCATCAAAATCTGCAGAGATGCCGAGCAATGTCGTTGGTGCTGTAAGTGCTATAGGCACTCCCGTAGCTTCCTCTAAGGTATGTGTCACTCCCTCCCCGAAGAGTCGTATGTTTGGGCAGTCCCACAAAGTATGAATGAACAAACCCTGTTAGTCACAGTGTCTGAGGCATAGATCATCTTGGGCTCTGCCTATTCTATGTAGGAGAATGTGGGTGTAATACTCTCTATGCAGGATTTTTAATTGAGTCAGTCAAAAGCTTGCTTTATTGGCTACTTCCCTCAAAAACTGGAGTGCTCCCCCCCCCAGTCGTCATCCTCAGCTCCTCTACATCCCTCTGCCATCTTGTCCTCAGCTGTGTCAACTTTTCTGTGTATTCCTCAGTAACATGGCGTAAGTAAGAGATGGTCTTTTTGGTCATATGTTCATCCAATAGTTGACATTCCAGTGGATAGTCCTCCTTTATCTCCCACTCCTTGGGGATCTTGGCCTGCAGGGTATGTCTTAGTTGCAACTATTTAAATATTTGCATATCAGCCATATTGTATTCAGCCTGCAAGTGTGAAAATGGTACTATTCCATTTGCACCCCATACATCTTCTAGTATGGTGAGTCCGATTAGATACGATTGCTTAAAGCCTGGGAGGTTTGGTACTAGTTGTAGTCTTGTGCCCACCAACAGGGATATTCTAGGTGTAAACCTCTTTTCCCATCCCATTTCTCTAGTCAATCTGTGCTATGTAGACGCTATTGTCACCGTAGCCGGCGGGGCATCCTGTGGCATCCACCCTACATAAAGTATATGGAGGTAGCCTTTCTGTCCCAACCTCTCCTGGTCCATTTTAAATGCAGGATCTGCCAGTGGAGCACATGCCTCCTCATTCACTGTGAATACCTGTGCTGCCTCATTGTACCTACAAATGTTCGGTAGTGCGATGCCCCCTTCATGCACCATTCATTATAGTGTAGCGAGTGCAATCCATGCCGGGCCCTTCAGCCAGAGCAGTGACTACAGGAGTCTGTTCATTGCCTGGAAGAAGGCACCAGGAATAGTATATGGACTGTTTTGCAATATGTAAGTGAATCTGAGTAGTGCTATTTGTGAGGAAATGGGGTGTATTTTATGGTGTGGTCGTGTGACCTCACCATGTACTAGACTTACCAACACCTTTAGGTCCATTAGGTTTTATTTGTAAAACACTCAGTTCAACCAGGGGTTGCTGTGGCACTGAGCAGCAAGACTTACACAGATGAATAAGTGTTAAGAATTTAAACAGCACAAAACAATTGAAGAAGAAATCGACACGACACTCAAGAAATCCGACACCAATTTATAAAAATAGACTGTATTTTTATAAGAATTTAGACACTAGAATTAAAAAGACCCACTTGAGAGTTATGGAGATATTGATTTTACAAGCAAAAATAAATAAAGAATTTTCACTTAATCTGGAACAAGCCTTGGCAAAGTAAATTAATGGAACACTTAGACACTTTTTCAGATAAAACTTTGGTAAGTGTCAATGCGGTTGGTTAGAAGTACTTGGGTAGACCTGCTCTGGCAGGGAGCTAGTCAAGGGGGCCAGCAAGGTCCTCAAAAACAGTTACCTTCACAAGGGAAGAGACCTCCAGCAGTTCCAAGCACTTTATCCACATTGCAAAGGATTCCAATGGGGTGGTCCTGATGTATGGTATGAAGGATGCTGAAGAAGCTCTAAGGATGCTGTGGATGCGACAAAATCGATTGGGGTCTTCCTGCAGGGATTCCTTGGTCCACGAAGATGGTGAGAAGGTCCTGGAGGTGCTCCCTGCAGGGTAAACATCACACAAAAGTCCTCTCCGGTCTGGCCGAAGTCCAGTCCCACTGGACTGCCAGTCGCACATTGTCGTGGTCACAGGTCAATCCTTCCTGAGTCGATAACTTGTCTGAGGGTAAAAACAACTTTCTGATAGCACTCTCAGATTCAGGAAATTCGGGTGCAACTCTGTGTGTTGTGTTTGGTCCTTGGTGCCGCAGTGGTAGTAGCAGGTTGAAGATTTTGGGCAACCAACTTCCCCCTGCAGTCTTTTTCAACTGTTGGGTCCCTATGATGTCAAAAGGAGGTCAGTCAGCTGGACATTGGAGTCTCTTGGCTTGACTGGGCTCTGGAGACAGCTTCTCCTTTAGCAGGACATGGCAGGTACAGTCCCTTTCTTCACTAGCCAACAGGTGCAATCCTCGTCAGAGCAGCCTCTCTTTTCTGGTCCCTTGATGCAGCAAGGCAGTCCATCTTCAGTCCTTCTTCCAAGTCAGTCAAGATCTGGTGTCTGGGTGCCAGAGATGCCTATTTATGCTCGGAAAGTGCCATCAGGGAAGGATGCGGTTGGTAGCCAATGGGCTACCAGGTTACCTCCTACCTGATGACCACTTCCTGTAGAGTGTGTCATCCGGTTATCACAGGATGCATCATTCTGCCCACTCCCATGACAGCGAGGCCCCTCTCTCAGTGTTTACCCCCAGGGTGTGGCTAACTCAGGGCTACATGCCCCTGGGGAAACAAGTTTGGCAACAGGATTCCCTCCTCTGCTTCTCATTCCAGCCTGTCTACCTCAACAATAGGGCAGCCCTCCCCCTAAGGGTTACACATCTGCCCTTCAAAGCCAGATTCACCTTTGAAGCCTGCCTTTTGTGGCAAACACCCAAGTGGCTTCCTAGAGGAGGGAGATGACACCTCCCTAGTCTGCAATCCCTAATTGCTCTCTTTTCTGAGAGTCGTTGGCAAGTCTCTCCAGGACGGCAGAAGGCTGTCTCGTGGAGCAGGCTCCATATGTGCCCGGGAAGGTACAGGAGTTTTAAAGGCAACAAAGTGGCAGCTTTGCTAAAGCTGAGCACTGCAGCAAGTTACATTAGGTCCGACTTGAGATAGAAGTCGAGTTTAATATAACGAGTTGTTTGATACCTCGGAGTGCCCACTTTGGTTGCACCATTCAGGAGATAGCACACCTGAGGGCTCAGCGTTTAACCCCTATACTCGCCAATTGGGCAACCAAGCCTTTCCACAGTAAAGCAGCCATTTTGCAGGTTTTACTGTCAGGACATGTCAAGTACATGTCCTGCCTGTGCCATATGTTGCACCCTGCCTTTTAGACTTGATAGGACTGCCAGAGGGGTGACTCACACACATGCACAGAGGAAGTGGTGGCTTTGTCATTGCTTAATTGGAAAGCTGGGCCAGCTCTCTCAGTCTGCAGTGGCAGACTGGGGGGACTCGTTTTACTTAGGGGACCCCGAGGGTGGCACAACCAGTGCTGCAAGCCCTGGGGTACCCCTCTAACATTTATGCCCTGGGTACCAGGATACCATTTACTAGGGACATACAGGTAAGTTAGCCCCTTCCAATTGGGTACAGCCAATTTTACATACACTTTAAGGTCAGGGCACTGGCACTGAGGTTTGGTTAGCAGACCTCAGTGCACTCTCAGAGTCGGAAAACCAGCAGCATCTGTCTAAAAACATCAGTGATGTCTTTTACGCTTCTGTATGGGGAAGTCCCGGGACAGGATCCGATTTACCTCAAGGTGGGCTGTAGGGTTTGCGTAAATAAAAACGCCACTCTATCGAATTGAATGCCTTATTTGTGACCAGGAACGCGATTACCAGGGGATCCCTAATTTGTCCGCTATTCCAATATTATTTTACAAGCGTATGAGGATGAGCTTAGTCGACCTTTGGTATATAAACTAATTCTCGTCTGAGTGCTCTAGGTCTGAGACCACACCCTGTAGTTGGTTCACTAAAGCCTTAGCCAAAACCTTTGTGTCCACATTAAGAAGGTTTAACGGTCTATATGAGTACCATCTATCCCGGGGTTTGTCTACTTTGGGATTAAGTACAATGGTCGCTGTGCACAGAACTCTCGGTAGCTCCCCCCTTAGCTATGCTGCTGTATACATATTGTACACTGGGCCTGCTATCTTTCCTGCCAGTCACTTAATAAATTTAACCCAGGAGCTTGTTTGGGCTTGGGGTTGTCCTTGAATGTAGTTGCATAAGCGTGGTGTTATTTCGTCTTGCATTAGCTCGCTCTCTTGTTCTAGGGCAGCTGTCATTTCAAGCTGCCTACTAGGGCTGTCTCCTGAAAATTGCTTCAAGTCCTGCACTGTGACTGTCAACCGGGGTAATAAAAGGTCTGCATATACCCAGCCAGTACTTTCACTATTCCCTCACTACCCACAATGGCAGAGCCGTCGTGTGCTACAATACTTGCGATATGATTCCTTTCCCTGTCGCCACTACTCAGCCCTGCCGTTTTAACTTCCTTTGTTACTAGGGAGAGGAACTCTTCAGTTTTAGTAAAGATACTTGTTCTCTTGGCAGCTGATGGTGTTAAGTGGTACTCTTCCTCCATTTGTAATAGCTCTTTTTCTACGTCTAGGTGGCGCTAGGAGTTTTACCTTTTTTCTCCTATTTTGTCCGCTATAATCACCGCGCGAGTTGTGGCCTTGTAGGTTTCCCATCTAGTCAATGCATCAGTCTCTTGCTCTGAGTTCTCTTTAAAATATTGTTCCATAGCCGTAGTGAGGCATTCTCACACTTTCTCATTTGTCTGGTTGCAAGACTCCATTCTGTCCTGCCTCCCGGCTTTTTTGTTCTCAGCATCCCACTTAATGGTGAGTGATCTGAAATCCCCCTCACTTTCAAATTCAGCTTTAACAAATCTATGGAGTGTCACAAGTGGCATTAGTAGGGCATTTATCTGGGAGTGATTGCCATGTGCCCTGGAGCAATAAGAGTAACCTTTTTGTGTCCCATATATAGACTTCTATATATTCCTAAACCCATAGCCTGCATAAAGACACCCAATTTCCCAATCAGAGGGTTGTGGCCCGAGTGGGGGCCATCCTATCCATGTGGGGATGCATCGTCATATTTAAGTCACCCCCTATGATTGTCGTCATCCGAGGTAGGTCCTACACTAGATGTCCCAGGTAAGCCTGCAGTCCAGGTGGAACATAGATATTGACCAATGCCAAGAGTTCACCCTCCCAAGTCCCCATAACCACAAAGTAGCATCCCTAGTCATCTGACCGGACCTGTGTCTCCTGGAATAGTGTGCTTTTTTTAGTAAAATCGCCACTCCTCTGGAGCCCGAAGTGTAACCCGAGTGACATGCCACCACATATCTCCCTCCGCCTAGGGGGCCACATTTATATCCCTGTATGTGTGTTTCTTGTAGGAACACTAGGGGCCAGATGTACGACCATTGGATTTAGCGCCTTGCAATTTGCGGCAAATTGCGAGTCGCAAATTGCGAGGCGCTAAATCCAATGTACTACAGTGTCAGAGACACTGTTAGCGATTCCCAATGGGGTCGCAAAATGCGAGGCTCATCAATATTCATGAGCAACTCGCAATTTGCGACCCCATTGGGAATGGCCAGCCTCACAGGGATGGTGGCCTGCTGGGGTCAGCAGACCACCATGTCTGTGACTGCTTTTCAATAAAGCAGTGTGTTTTTTTTTAAATGCAGCCCGTTTTCCTTAACCCCTTAACTGCTGGGCCTTTTCCCCCCCAGTGCTGAGCCCTTTTTTGGCTATTTGTAGTAGTTCGCGATTAGGCCTCTGTAACTTTTGGACCATATAAGGTATCCACGCCAAATTTGCGTCCTTTTCTTCCAACATCATGGGGATTCTAAAGGTACCCAGGGTTTGTGGATTCCCTGGAGGGGTCCCAGATTTTAGCCAAAATACAGCTATATTTTGTTTTTTTGGGAGAAAAATGGGAAAAAAGTCCCGCATATAAAAGCGTCTGAGTTTTTCCCTGCAAATGGTATCAAAAAAAGGTTTGTGGGGCTGAAATCTCCATTTTCCCAGATTTTAGGGAATGACAGACTTTTGTCAGAAAACCAAAAAATTTTACACAGTTTTGGCATTTTTCTGGGACATAGCCTATTTTGCTATTTTTTGTGCTTTCAACCTCCTTCCAGTTAATGGTAGAAATGGGTATGAAACCAATAATGGATCCTGGAAAGCCATACATTTATGAAAAGTAGACAAAATTCTGAATTCAGCAAGGGGTCATTTGTGTAGATCCTTAAAGTTTTCCTTATAGAAACTAACAGTTAAATAAAGGAAAATTGAAAATTAGTTGAAAAAAACAGCCATTTGTGTCAACGTTTTCACCTGTAACTTCTTCTAATTATGACAGCTATTTGAAGGCAATATACCGTTATATCCGCTGGACCTTTCTGGTTGTGGGGATATATAGGACTTGTAGGTTCACCAAGAACCCGACGAACCCAGAGCCAATAATTGAGCAACATCTTGCAATGATTTTTTTTAAGTACCGGGTATATAGCAATTATTTTGGGAAAATGTATACATGGAAAAATTGTTATGAAAGACACCTATGTATTTCTGAAATGGGAACAAAATGTAGATTTTAGAAACAGTAGATATTTGCACATTTCCGAAATTGGGAGTACCCATACTAGCATGAGAATTATAGGTCATTTTTCAAAATGACTTATTTTTTACACATTGTCTTTCATTTGGAAGGCAGAAATGCATCGAAAGTCAATAGGTAATAACAGTTGCTCTACAATTCTGTGTTACCCTAAGTCTCCCGATAAAAATGGTACCTCACTTGTGTGGGTAGCCCTTGTGCCCACAACAGGAAATGGCTCAAAATGCAACGTGGACGTACCACATTTTCACAATGAAAAATTACCCTTTTTTTGCAAAGTGCCTAGGTGTAGTTTTTGAACCCTAGCTCTGCCGGCACCTAGGAAACCTAGCAAACCTATACATTTTTGAAAACTAGACACCCAGGGGAATCCAGGATGGGGTGACTTGACTGCCTCCCACCAGGTTCTGTTACCCAGAATCCCTTGCAAACATAAACAATTGTCAAAAAAATCACATTTTCCCCACATTTCTGTGGTGGAAAGTTCTGGAATCTGCGTGGATCCACAAATTTCCACCCACCCGCGTTCCCCAAAGTCTAACGAGAAAAATGGTACCTCACTTGTGTGGGTCGGCCTAGTGCCTGCGACAGGAAACGGCGCAAAACGCAACGTGGTCACACCTCAATTTCGCAGTGAAAAATGACCCTTTTTTGGCAAAGTGCCTAGCTGTAGTTTTTGAACCCTAGCTCTGCCGGCACCTAGGGAAACCTAGCAAACCTATACATTTTTGAAAACTAGACACCCAGGGGAATCCAGGATGGGGTGACTTGACTGCCTCCCACCAAGTTCTGTTACCCAGAATCCCTTGCAAACAGAAAAAATTGTCAAAAAACCACATTTTCCCCACATTTCTGTGGTGGAAAGTTCTGGAATCTGCGTGGATCCACAAATTTCCACCCACCCCGCGTTCCCCAAAGTCTTACGAGAAAAATGGTACCTCACTTGTGTGGGTCGGCCTAGTGCCTGCGACAGGAAACGGCGCAAAACGCAACGTGGTCACACCTCAATTTCGCAGTGAAAAATGACCCTTTTTTGGCAAAGTGCCTAGCTGTAGTTTTTGAACCCTAGCTCTGCCGGCACCTAGGGAAACCTAGCAAACCTATACATTTTTGAAAACTAGACACCCAGGGGAATCCAGGATGGGGTGACTTGACTGCCTCCCACCAGGTTCTGTTACCCAGAATCCCTTGCAAACATAAAAAATTGTCAAAAAAAACACATTTTCCCCACATTTCTGTGGTGGAAAGTTCTGGAATCTGTGTGGATCCACAAATTTCCACCCACCCGGCGTTTCACAAAGTCTTACGAGAAAAATGGTACCTCACTTGTGTGGGTCGGCCTAGTGCCTGCGACAGGAAACGGCGCAAAACACAACGCAGTCCCACCTCAATTTCGCAGTGAAAAATGACCCTTTTTTGGCAAAGTGCCTAGCTGTAGTTTTTGAACCCTACCTCTGCCGGCACCTAGGGAAACCTAGCAAGCCTATACATTTTTGAAAACTAGACACCCAGGGGAATCCAGGATGGGGTGACTTGACTGCTCTCCCACCAGGTTCTGTTACCCAGAATCCCTTGCAAACATAAAAAATTGTCCAAAAAACACATTTCCCCCACATTTCTGTGGTGGAAAGTTCTGGAATCTGCGTGGATCCACAAATTTCCACCCACCCCGCGTCCCCCAAAGTCTTACGAGAAAAATGGTACCTCACTTGTGTGGGTCGGCCTAGTGCCTGCGACAGGAAACGGCGCAAAACGCAACGTGGTCACACCTCAATTTCGCAGTGAAAAATGACCCTTTTTTGTCAAAGTGCCCAGCTGTAGTTTTTGAACCCTACCTCTGCCGGCACCTAGGGAAACCTAGCAAACCTATACATTTTTGAAAACTAGACACCCAGGGGAATCCAGGATGGGGTGACTTGACTGCCTCCCACCAGGTTCTGTTACCCAGAATCCCTTGCAAACATAAAAAATTGTCAAAAAACACATTTTCCCCACATTTCTGTGGTGGAAAGTTCTGGAATCTGCGTGGATCCACAAATTTCCACCCACCCCGCGTTCCCCAAAGTCTTACGAGAAAAATGGTACCTCACTTGTGTGGGTCGGCCTAGTGCCTGCGACAGGAAACGGCGCAAAACGCAACGCGGTCACACCTCAATTTCGCAGTGAAAAATGACCTTTTTTTTGCAAAGTGCCTAGCTGTAGTTTTTGAACCCTACCTCTGCCGGCACCTAGGGAAACCTAGCAAACCTATACATTTTTGAAAACTAGACACCCAGGGGAATCCAGGATGGGGTGACTTGACTGCCTCCCACCAGGTTCTGTTACCCAGAATCCCTTGCAAACATAAAAAATTGTCAAAAAAACACATTTTCCCCACATTTCTGTGGTGGAAAGTTCTGGAATCTGCGTGGATCCACAAATTTCCACCCACCCCGCGTCCCCCAAAGTCTTACGAGAAAAATGGTACCTCACTTGTGTGGGTCGGCCTAGTGCCTGCGACAGGAAACGGCGCAAAACGCAACGTGGTCACACCTCAATTTCGCAGTGAAAAATGACCCTTTTTGGCAAAGTGCCTAGCTGTAGTTTTTAAACCCTACCTCTGCCGGCACCTAGGGAAACCTAGCAAACCTATACATTTTTGAAAACTAGACACCCAGGGGAATCCAGGATGGGGTGACTTGACTGCCTCCCACCAGGTTCTGTTACCCAAAATCCCTTGCAAACATAAAAAATTGTCAAAAAAAACACATTTTCCCCACATTTCTGTGGTGGAAAGTTCTGGAATCTGCGTGGATCCACAAATTTCCACCCACCCCGCGTTCCCCAAAGTCTTACGAGAAAAATGGTACCTCACTTGTGTGGGTCGGCCTAGTGCCTGCGACAGGAAACGGCACAAAACGCAACGCGGTCACACCTCAATTTCGCAGTGAAAAATGACCTTTTTTTTGCAAAGTGCCTAGCTGTAGTTTTTGAACCCTACCTCTGCCGGCACCTAGGGAAACCTAGCAAACCTATACATTTTTGAAAACTAGACACCCAGGGGAATCCAGGATGGGGTGACTTGACTGCCTCCCACCAGGTTCTGTTACCCAAAATCCCTTTCAAACATACAAAATTGTCAAAAAAACACATTTTCCCCACATTTCTGTGGTGGAAAGTTCTGGAATCTGCGTGGATCCACAAATTTCCACCCACCCGCGTCCCCCAAAGTCTTACGAGAAAAATGGTACCTCACTTGTGTGGGTCGGCCTAGTGCCTGCGACAGGAAACGGCGCAAAACGCAACGTGGTCACACCTCAATTTCGCAGTGAAAAATGACCCTTTTTTGGCAAAGTGCCTAGCTGTAGTTTTTGAACCCTACCTCTGCCGGCACCTAGGGAAACCTAGCAAACCTATACATTTTTGAAAACTAGACACCCAGGGGAATCCAGGATGGGGTGACTTGACTGCCTCCCACCAGGTTCTGTTACCCAGAATCCCTTGCAAACATAAAAATTGTCATAAAAACCACATTTTCCCCACATTTCTGTGGTGGAAAGTTCTGGAATCTGCGTGGATCCACAAATTTCCACCCACCCCGCGTTCCCCAAAGTCTTACGAGAAAAATGGTACCTCACTTGTGTGGGTCGGCCTAGTGCCTGCGACAGGAAACGGTGCAAAACGCAACGCGGTCACACCTCAATTTCGCAGTGAAAAATGTCCTTTTTTTTGCAAAGTGCCTAGCTGTAGTTTTTGAACCCTACCTCTGCCGGCACCTAGGAAAACCTACCAAACACACACATTTCTGAAAAGTAGACACCCGGGGGCTTCCAGGGAGGTATGGCTTGCGTGGATCCCCCAGCGTTCTCTTACCCAGAATCCCTTGCAAACCTCAATTTTAGCTGAAAAAAATCACTTTTTTCACACATTTGTGTGTGGGAAAGTGTGGCATCACTGGCCTCACACAAATTTCCTACCACCCAGCGTTCCCCAAGGTCTCCCGATAAAAATGGTGCCTCACTTGTGTGGGAGGCTCTAGTACCCGCGACAGGCAAGGGCCCACAACGTAGTGAGGCGACCTCAAAATTGCCTATCTCAAAACCACCTGGTTTTGCAAGGGGTCACCTGGGTTTTGATCCCGTGCTCGGCGGCCATCTAGGGAAACCTACCAAACCCACACATTTCTGAAAAGTAGACACCCGGGGCTTCCAGGGAGGTATGGCTTGCGTGGATCCCCGAACGTTTCCTTACCCAGAATCCCTTGCAAACCTCAATTTTAGCTGAAAAAATCACTTTTTCACACATTTGTGTGTGGGAAAGTGTGGCATCACTGGCCTCACACAAATTTCCTACCACCCAGCGTTCCCCCAGGTCTCCCGATAAAAATGGTGCCTCACTTGTGTGGGAGGCCCAAGTACCTGCGACAGGCAAGGGCCCACAACGTAGTGAGGCGACCTCAAATTGCCTATCTCAAAACCACCTGGTTTTGCAAGGGGTCACCTGAGTTTTGGCCCGTGCTCAGGCGGCCATCTAGGAAACCTACCAAACCCACACATTTCTGAAAAGTAGACACCGGGGGCTTCCAGGGAGGTATGGCTTGCGTGGATCTCCCAACGTTTCCTTACCCAGAATCCCTTGCAAACCTCAATTTTAGCTGAAAAAATCACTTTTTTCACACATTTGTGTGTGGGAAAGTGTGGCATCACTGGCCTCACACAAATTTCCTACCACCCAGCGTTCCCCCAGGTCTCCCGATAAAAATGGTGCCTCACTTGTGTGGGAGGCCCAAGTACCCGCGACAGGCAAGGGCCCATAACGTAGTGAGGTCGAATCTCAAAATTGCCTATCTCAAAACCACCTGGTTTTGCAAGAGGTCACCTGGGTTTTGGCCCGTGCTCGGCGGCCATCTAGGGAAACCTACCAAACACACACATTTCTGAAAAGTAGACACCCGGGGGCTTCCAGGGAGGTATGGCTTGTGTGGATCCCCCAACGTTTCCTTACCCAGAATCCCTTGCAAACCTCAATTTTAGCTGAAAAAATCACTTTTTTCACACATTTGTGTGTGGGGAAGTGTGGCATCACTGGCCTCACACAAATTTCCTACCACCCAGCGTTCCCCCAGGTCTCCCGATAAAAATGGTGCCTCACTTGTGTGGGAGGCCCAAGTACTCGCGACAGGCAAGGGCCCACAACGTAGTGAGGCGACCTCAAAATTGCCTATCTCAAAACCACCTGGTTTTGCAAGGGGTCACCTGGGTTTTGGCCCGTGCTCGGCGGCCATCTAGGAAACCTACCAAACACACACATTTCTGAAAAGTAGACACCCGGGGCTTCCAGGGAGGTATGGCTTGCGTGGATCCCCCAACGTTTCCTTACCCAGAATCCCTTGCAAACCTCAATTTTAGCTGAAAAAATCACTTTTTTCACACATTTGTGTGTGGGAAAGTGTGGCATCACTGGCCTCACACAAATTTCCTACCACCCAGCGTTCCCCAGGTCTCCCGATAAAAATGGTGCCTCACTTGTGTGGGAGGCCCAAGTACTCGTGACAGGCAAGGGCCCACAACGTAGTGAGGCGACCTCAAAATTGCCTATCTCAAAACCACCTGGTTTTGCAAGGGGTCACCTGGGTTTTGGCCCGTGCTCGGCGGCCATCTAGGGAAACCTACCAAACACACACATTTCTGAAAAGTAGACACCCGGGGCTTCAGGGAGGTATGGCTTGCGTGGATCCCCCAACGTTTCCTTACCCAGAATCCCTGCAAACCTCACTTTTAGCTGAAATAATAACTTTTTCACACATTTGTGTGTGGGAGAGTGTGGCATCACTGGCCTCACACAAATTTCCTACCACCCAGCGTTCCCCCAGGTCTCCCGATAAAATGGTGCCTCACTTGTGTGGGAGGCCCAAGTACCCGCGACAGGCAAGGGCCCACAACGTAGTGAGGCGACCTCAAAATTGCCTATCTCAAAACCACCTGGTTTTGCAAGGGGTCACCTGGGTTTTGGCCCCGTGCTCGGCGGCCATCTAGGGAAACCTACCAAACACACACATTTCTGAAAAGTAGACACCCGGGGCTTCCAGGGAGGTATGGCTTGCGTGGATCCCCAACGTTTCCTTACCCAGAATCCCTTGCAAACCTCAATTTTAGCTGAAATAATCACTTTTTTCACACATTTGTGTGTGGGAAAGTGTGGCATCACTGGCCTCACACAAATTTCCTACCACCCAGCGTTCCCCCAGGTCTCCCGATAAAAATGGTGCCTCACTTGTGTGGGAGGCCCAAGTACCCGCGACAGGCAAGGGCCCAAAACATTTTTTGATAGGCAATGTTGATGTTGCCTCAAAACGTTTTGTGTCCTTGCCTGTCGCGGGTACTTGGGCCTCCCACACGAGTGAGGTACCATTTTTA
This sequence comes from Calotriton arnoldi, assembly GCA_963921515.1. NCBI lineage: Eukaryota > Metazoa > Chordata > Amphibia > Caudata > Salamandridae > Calotriton > Calotriton arnoldi. Next base: position 128,401 of record CAWUFW010013280.1, read on the forward strand.
TCGGGAGACCTTGGGGAACACTGGGTGGTAGGAAATACATGTCTGCCCAGCGATGCCACAACTTTCCCACACAAAAATGTGTGGAAAAAGTGATTTCTCCACCTAAATTCGAGGTTTGCAGGGGATTCTGGGTAAGAAAACGTTGGGGGATCCACGCAAGCCATACCTCCCTGGAACCCCCGGGTGTCTAGTTTTCAGAAATGTGTGGGTTTGATAGGTTTCCTAGCTGGCCACCGAGCACGGGGCCAAAAACCGAGGTGACCCCCTTGCAAAACCATGTTGTTTTGTGATAGGCAATTTTAATGTCGCCTCAATACCTTTTGGGCCCTAGCCTGTCGTGGGTACTTGGGCCTCCCACACGAGTGAGGTACCATTTTTATCGGGAGACCTTGGGGAACACTGGGTGGTAGGAAATGCATGTCTGCCCGGCGATGCCACAACTTTCCCACCCAAAAATGTGTGGAAAAAGTGATTTTTCCACCTAAATTCGAGGTTTGCAGGGGATTCTGGGTAAGAAAACGTTGGGGGATCCACGCAAGCCATACCTCCCTGGAACCCCCGGGTGTCTAGTTTTCAGAAATGTGTGGGTTTGATAGGTTTCCCTAGCTGGCCACCGAGCACGGGGCCAAAACCGAGGTGACCCCCTTGCAAAACCAGGTTGTTTTGTGATAGGCAATTTTAATGTCGCCTCAATACCTTTTGGGCCCTAGCCTGTCGTGGGTACTTGGGCCTCCCACACGAGTGAGGTACCATTTTTATCGGGAGACCTTGGGGAACACTGGGTGGTAGGAAATGCATGTCTGCCCGGCGATGCCACAACTTTCCCACCCAAAAATGTGTGGAAAAAGTGATTTTTCCACCTAAATTCGAGGTTTGCAGGGGATTCTGGGTAAGAAAACGTTGGGGGATCCACGCAAGCCATACCTCCCTGGAACCCCCGGGTGTCTAGTTTTCAGAAATGTGTGGGTTTGATAGGTTTCCCTAGCTGGCCACCGAGCACGGGGCCAAAAACCGAGGTGACCCCCTTGCAAAACCAGGTTGTTTTGTGATAGGCAATTTTAATGTCGCCTCAATACCTTTTGGGCCCTAGCCTGTCGTGGGTACTTGGGCCTCCCACACGAGTGAGGTACCATTTTTATCGGGAGACCTTGGGGAACACTGGGTGGTAGGAAATGCATGTCTGCCCGGCGATGCCACAACTTTCCCACCCAAAAATGTGTGGAAAAAGTGATTTTTCCACCTAAATTCGAGGTTTGCAGGGGATTCTGGGTAAGAAAACGTTGGGGGATCCACGCAAGCCATACCTCCCTGGAACCCCCGGGTGTCTAGTTTTCAGAAATGTGTGGGTTTGATAGGTTTCCCTAGCTGGCCACCGAGCACGGGGCCAAAAACCGAGGTGACCCCCTTGCAAAACCAGGTTGTTTTGTGATAGGCAATTTTAATGTCGCCTCAATACCTTTTCGGCCCTAGCCTGTTGTGGGTACTTGGGCCTCCCACACGAGTGAGGTACCATTTTTATCGGGAGACCTTGGGGAACACTGGGTGGTAGGAAATGCATGTCTGCCCAGCGATGCCACAACTTTCCCACCCAAAAATGTGTGGAAAAAGTGATTTTTCCACCTAAATTCGAGGTTTGCAGGGGATTCTGGGTAAGAAAACGTTGGGGGATCCACGCAAGCCATACCTCCCTGGAACCCCCGGGTGTCTAGTTTTCAGAAATGTGTGGGTTTGATAGGTTTCCCTAGCTGGCCACCGAGCACGGGGCCAAAACCGAGGTGACCCCCCTTGCAAAACCAGGTTGTTTTGTGATAGGCAATTTTAATGTCGCCTCAATACCTTTTCGGCCCTAGCCTGTTGTGGGTACTTGGGCCTCCCACACGAGTGAGGTACCATTTTTATCGGGAGACCTTGGGGAACACTGGGTGGTAGGAAATGCATGTCTGCCCAGCGATGCCACAACTTTCCCACCCAAAAATGTGTGGAAAAAGTGATTTTTCCACCTAAATTCGAGGTTTGCAGGGGATTCTGGGTAAGAAAACGTTGGGGGATCCACGCAAGCCATACCTCCCTGGAACCCCCGGGTGTCTAGTTTTCAGAAATGTGTGGGTTTGATAGGTTTCCCTAGCTGGCCACCGAGCACGGGGCCAAAAACCGAGGTGACCCCCCTTGCAAAACCAGGTTGTTTTGTGATAGGCAATTTTAATGTCGCCTCAATACCTTTTCGGCCCTAGCCTGTCGTGGGTACTTGGGCCTCCCACACGAGTGAGGTACCATTTTTATCGGGAGACCTTGGGGAACACTGGGTGGTAGGAAATGCATGTCTGCCCGGCGATGCCACAACTTTCCCACCCAAAAATGTGTGGAAAAAGTGATTTTTCCACCTAAATTCGAGGTTTGCAGGGGATTCTGGGTAAGAAAACGTTGGGGGATCCACGCAAGCCATACCTCCCTGGAACCCCCGGGTGTCTAGTTTTCAGAAATGTGTGGGTTTGATAGGTTTCCCTAGCTGGCCACCGAGCACGGGGCCAAAAACCGAGGTGACCCCCTTGCAAAACCAGGTTGTTTTGTGATAGGCAATTTTAATGTCGCCTCAATACCTTTTCGGCCCTAGCCTGTCGTGGGTACTTGGGCCTCCCACACGAGTGAGGTACCATTTTTATCGGGAGACCTTGGGGAACACTGGGTGGTAGGAAATGCATGTCTGCCCAGCGATGCCACAACTTTCCCACCCAAAAATGTGTGGAAAAAGTGATTTTTCCACCTAAATTCGAGGTTTGCAGGGGATTCTGGGTAAGAAAACGTTGGGGGATCCACGCAAGCCATACCTCCCTGGAACCCCCGGGTGTCTAGTTTTCAGAAATGTGTGGGTTTGATAGGTTTCCCTAGCTGGCCACCGAGCACGGGGCCAAAAACCGAGGTGACCCCCTTGCAAAACCAGGTTGTTTTGTGATAGGCAATTTTAATGTCGCCTCAATACCTTTTCGGCCCTAGCCTGTCGTGGGTACTTGGGCCTCCCACACGAGTGAGGTACCATTTTTATCGGGAGACCTTGGGGAACACTGGGTGGTAGGAAATGCATGTCTGCCCGGCGATGCCACAACTTTCCCACCCAAAAATGTGTGGAAAAAGTGATTTTTCCACCTAAATTCGAGGTTTGCAGGGGATTCTGGGTAAGAAAACGTTGGGGGATCCACGCAAGCCATACCTCCCTGGAACCCCCGGGTGTCTAGTTTTCAGAAATGTGTGTGTTTGATAGGTTTCCCTAGCTGGCCACCGAGCACGGGGCCAAAAACCGAGGTGACCCCCTTGCAAAACCAGGTTGTTTTGTGATAGGCAATTTTAATGTCGCCTCAATACCTTTTCGGCCCTAGCCTGTCGTGGGTACTTGGGCCTCCCACACGAGTGAGGTACCATTTTTATCGGGAGACCTTGGGGAACACTGGGTGGTAGGAAATGCATGTCTGCCCGGCGATGCCACAAATTTCCCACACAAAAATGTGTGGAAATAGTGATTTTTTTCAACAAAATATGAGGCTAGCAGGGCATGTTGGGTAAAAAAACAGTGAGAACCACGCAAGTCATTCACCCTTGTACTTCCCCCTTTGTCTACTACTCAAAAATGTAATGGTTTGCCTAGGTGACGACTGAGCTAGGGCAGAAAGTCCCCTGCTACCCATTGTGGAAAAAAAAAATATCTTACAAAAGGCCATTAAACAGACACAAATATAAATCTAACACTCATTTGATAAAGCTAATCCACCACTTACACAGGTTGGTTTTAGCACCTCCAGAAACGCTGGCTTCAAAGCACAAATACTTATCAAAGTATATAAATATTGAAGCCAAGCCTTCTGAAGGGGAGCCATAAAGCCACATCACGGCACCAACCACTTTATGGTCCATTCACACGCCATTCACACACCACACACAAGACTTCCGTACCGCCAGCCACGGGCCCAAACAACCATATCACTTGCACTCACACAAACATACTGCCGCCATGCAAGGGCCCATCACATTTATATGCCACAAGACATAATGACTTTGACTATATTCTACCACCTGTCAAGTCTCCACCTCCTTCTTCCAGAACGTTACCGAACTCATGCCCAGTGAACCTATACTAATGACTTCCATGACAGCCACATGAGGCTCAGGAAGACATGTCTTTCATGCACCTTTAGTGCACTCACTATGCTAAATCCAACTCCTTCCAGTTTGTGGATGCAAGTTGGGGGTGCTCGAGTATGCCGTGAAGCCCATTCCTCGAGCTGAGCAAGCATATCTACCTTTGAAACTAAGGCAAAATGCTGGAAATTTTCAAAAGGTAACATCATAAACTATGAACGGATGAATGTGAAACAAGGGTAGTCCGTGACAACGTAGCATATGTCCAATCCACCGTTATGTGCAGTGACTGTAATGCACTTATCATACAGCAAACTGACCATCTACTAAGTTCTAACGGAGGATGAACATGGCAAGCAGCATTGACCCATAAGTATTGAGTGTGAGTGTGGCAGCAATGGATTTGAATCCATGGGTGAAGAAGAAGTCAGGACGTGTATCTATACTACCTTTACTATCTGCCTTCTACCTTTGCAATATTCCTCGGAAAGCGTACCTACCGTAAGCTGTTCTAACCCGTTCGTGTGTCTGTCCTCAGAGTCCTGACTAACCCTGTCCAATTGTTAAGAGACCCTATACTAATGCCTTTCATCTCTAGCTACTTGAAGCTTGAGTGAACATTTCTGTCACGAGCTATCAATGCTCTCACAATGCTCTATCCAACTCCTTCCAGTTTGTGGATGCAAGTTGGGGGTGCCCGAGTATGCCGCAAAAACATTTCTCGAGCTGAGCAAGCATATCTACCTTTGAAACTAAGGCAAACATGCTGGAAATTTTCAAAAACTTCCTAAAGAGAACATCATAAACTACGAAGAACGGTTGAATGTGAAACACGGGTACTCCATGACAACGTGGCATATGTTCTGCCCACCAGTATGTGCAGCGTGGGGACTATAATGCACTTGTCAATTGGCGAACAGAACAACTACCACGTTCTGAAAGCAGATAAAGGTGTTGAGAAGTCCATGATTTCATGAAGTAGAGGAAGAAATATCCTGCAGCTGCTTGCGTAGTGAAGGAGTGGCCCACAGACAGTAGGTATCCATTCACACCAATTGAAAGGTTATCCTATTGGCAGCTCCACCTCAGTCAATTTCCCAGTATTTTGCTTTAGTGTGATACAACATAAAGCAAGTAGGAAAACAGAAGGCAGGCTTACTTGGGCACTGGGGACAGTAAACACGAGTCTCCTGCCTCTTTCCCTGCATCGAGCACACTTTACAACGACGACATGGTCGCTCCTTTTTGGGTGTTGCAGGAATTTTATCTGCAAAGTGTCGCTCCTGCAGCCTTGCCACGTCCTCCAGAACACATGAAGTGGAGGCTTCTGCTTCTGTAGCAGTAAGACTTTCAATTACAGACAACTGAAAGTCAAGGAAAGACATGAGTCTTCCTGTGGTGGTCTCACGATAAACAACATACGCATTGTATGTTGCCATCTGGATCAGGTGCGTAAACAGTTTCTTATACCAAGTGCGAGTTTTACGACTCGCATTGTATGGCTGAAGAACCTGGTCGTTCTTGTCCACTCCGCCCATGTACTTGTTGTAATCAAGTATACAGGTGGGCTTGTGGACTTCGGCCATCTGACCCCAAACCGTGACAGGGGAAGTGCTCTCAGCATGAATTGTAGTGAGCATGTACACATCGCGCCTATCTGAGAACTTAACTGCGAGCAGCTCGTTGGAACGCAACGCAGTGCTCTGGGATTTCTGGAGCTTCTTGAGAACAAGCTCCTGCGGGAATCCTTTGCGGCGACAACGAATTGTACCACAAGCCACGGTGCCAGCTTTGTAGAGCTCACTGAATAGCTCTACTCCTGTATAGAAATTGTCCACATAAAGGTTATAACCTTTGTGAAGAAGTGGCTGGACAAGCTCCCATACAATCTTTCCTGTGACCCCTAGCATGGGAGGGCAACCTACAGGGTTAAGAGTTGTGTCCTTCCCTGTATACACTCTCAAGCTGTACACATAGCCAGTCGAGCTCTCACACAGCATGTACAGCTTGATGCCATAGCGAGCGCGTTTGCTCGGAATGTACTGCCTAAACAGCAGCCGCCCTTTATACAAGATCAAGGACTCATCAATGGCTATATTCTTTCCAGGAGTATAAACCTCTGGAAACCTGGCAGACAAATGTTCCACGACAGGCCGAATTTTGAACAACCTGTCATAGTCTGGATGGTCCCGGGGCAATGCAGCAGAATTGTCATTGAAATGCAGCATGCGCTGCAATAGCAAAAAACGATCTCTGCTCATGTATGGTGCAAAGATGGGGGTTAACCAAACCGTGCGAGTAGACCAGTAGGATAGCAAGGTTGGTTTATGCACTACCCCCATTTTAAGTGTGAGGCCCAAAAATATCTTCAACTCCCCTAGTGAAGTGGGAGTCCACTTGCGCGCCCTAGAATGAGGCCCAAGAGTGCCTCCTTGCTCCCTCAGAAATTGTTCGGCACGCAAATTTGTTTGCTGCACAATTTCGTCTAGGAAGTCAACACCAAAAAAGAGATGGAAGTAGTCAATTGGCAAAAAATTTGCCGTATCTACTTTACATCCAGCGTCACCAGTGAAAGGCGGAATTTGGGGCTGAACTAAATTGGGAGGCTGCCAAGACAGCACTCCGTCTGTGCTTGCGGCCGCACGTGCCTGCACTCTGGGTTGCTCTAACCTGTTACGGGTGTCCTGCTGCACAGACTGTGCTGGCAAAGGGACAGCACGACTGACATCGTCTCCTTCAGAATCGCTGGACGATGAGTCATCGGATGGAACTGCGCCGACTGAAAAGTCACTCCCAGATTCGGCTCCATTGTCCTCTCCTCAGATGCTGTCTCAGTATCTGCTGTCTCAGTCTCTGATCCTGCCTCAGAGCTGGACTCCAGAACCAGATTTAGGGCCTGGGCAGCATCCATCCAACGATATGCCATCTCTGCTAGTGCCTAAACTATCCTTTTAAAACACAATCCTACGTAGAAGGCAGATAGGTTGTTGGTTTTAAAGTGTAGGTGGGTGTGTGCGCGTGAGTGAAGTGTTTAAGTCAATAATGACGAAGTCACCTTACCTTTGCGAACTCTGTACGCTCTCCAAAAAGACTAAGAAAGAGAGAAAAAAGACACAGTATTACTTTACCTTGCCACATACCCATCATCGCAGCCTTTTAGCGCTGGTGGGAGCCATTGCAACCATCATTTTGGCGCCAAGATGCCTACGGGTGAACGTGTGCTTTACAATTGCACACTATGACCTCCTTTGATGCGCCCACTACCATCCTTGCAAACGTGCCCCTCATCTCTCCATAGCCCCTCTCTCACATAGACAATTAATTCCCAATGTCAGAGCGCTCAATACCTGGTGCAGGCAGCAACGGGTAGAATCCTTACCCGATATTTAAATTCAGAAACACAAAGGATGCCGCACTCCAAGACCGGTTTCAGAGTTGCTTTATTTTCACCACCACTACCACCAGTCGTGGTGAAAATAAAGCAACTCTGAAACCAATCTCTGGAGTGCGGCATCCTTTGTGTTTCTGAATATATATATATATATATATATATAGATATATATATATATCCAAGCTCCGTTTCCTTGTTTCCCAAAACGAAAACAGCACTCGCGTGGGCCAATAAACTCTAGCAACTGCCCCCGCGAGTGCTGTTTTTCTTTTGGGAAACAAGGAAACAGAGCCTGGATAAATATCGCGGGCGCACCCCCGCGTTTGTGAAGCACCCGTCCGCAAGTGCGCCGTTCACTGTGCATCAAGGAGCATAATATATATATATATATATATATATATATATATATATATATAGCAACTGACAGTATCCCCGTGCGAGCGCGCACACATGGGACCACGGACTCAAGATTAAGCTGTAGCCAAAATGCGTGCTTACAAAAGAAAGGTGCAGCCTCAGACGCGTTTCGGACACCGACTGTGTCCTTGATTACATATATATATAAACCATTTCCGAAATCTTCATAAGAATCGGTCACCGACACAAGGGTAGCATTGCCATTCAGGCTTGACGTTTATTCGATACCTTTGCTATAATATATATATAATATATACACACACACACGGACACGGACACATATATATATATATATATATACATAGATTTTATCTCTACATATATTTATATACATCTATATACATATATCTATACATATATATGTATATGTATATAGATACATATATATATCATTCACTCTTTAGACTTATGTATATATATGTATCTATATACACATACATATGTATATAGATACATATATATACATATATCATCTACAGAGAGAAAGAGACTCTCTCTCTCTCTCTCTCTCTCTCTCTATATATATATATATATATATATATATATATATATATATATATAAGAAAGATCTCTCTCTTGCTCTAATTTTTTTTATAGCTATGGCTTCCCTGGGTGGCCGATTGTGGCCCCCACGGAAAGCACATAGGTATAAAAAAATGCCCCCACAGGGGGTCGGCCACTGAGCAGGAGGACCGACCCCCTGCCAATATTGCCACCATTGTACTTTTTTTAAATTATTTTTAGCATTTTTGGGGGCGATCATGCCCCCCAAGGAAAGCCAACATGGGTAAATAGAAAATATGCCCCCACAGGGGGTCGGCCACTGAGCAGGAGGACCGACCCCCTGCCAATATCGCCGCCATTTTTAAAAAAAAAAAATCGTTTTTTTTCATTTTTGGGTGCGATCGCGCACCCCAAACAAAGCCAACTTAAAAAAAATTAAATAAATATGCCCCCGGGGGGGCCGACCCATTACCACGAGGGCCGACCCCCCAAAGACATCCCTGGTGTCTAGTGGGGTTTCCTGGCCGTGGATCGCATCGCTGCCGCGATCCACGGCCAGGAAACCCTTCAGGAAGGCCTCGTTTGAAAGGGGAGACTCTCCCTTTCAAACGAGGCCTCCCTGAAAGCTGGGGAGGCCGTTCTGGCCGGATTTCCCCATCGGAGTCGAGCGCGGCCTTACCTGCTGCTGTCCTCGGCTCCGGTGGGGAAATCAGTGACGCTGCAGAGCGCCCGCGGCGCGCTGACGTCACAGATGGGCGGGAGGGGGGCGGGGGAGACGCGGAAAGCCTTCCACGTCTCCCCCAGGCGGAATTTTTTAAAAAACAATCTCCGGTGCGATGCACCGGAGGTTTAAAGGGGGCCCTCCCTGGTGACGGCCAATGGACGTGCGCCGCACCAGGGAGGTAGTGCTTGCGTCGGCCATTGGCCGACGCAAGCACCAAAGGGGTTAAAGGAAAACGGGATGCATTTAAAAAGAAAAATGAAACGTTGCTTTCATTTTTGGGCAGGTAGTGGTCCCTGGGACCACTGCCTGCCCTTAAAAAATATTTTCCCCTGCATTCCCAAAGGGGAAAGGGTCACAAGTCCCCCTTGATTTTGATCCCCAGCCCATTAACATTACATGTGAGTAATCTGAGGGTGTGTGTCGTCATGATGTTTCATTCAGGTTCCCTTGCTGTGGGAGGTGTGGGGGTTCTCCCGGGTGTGTAGTCATTCTCCTTTGTCCTGTGTACTCTGGCAAAATTGCTAACTGTTCAACACTAAACTTAAAAGTATCCCAACTCCCCAGCTTCCCTACCTTACCATCCACGGTCTCCAAACTGGTCGCCATCCCAATGCATGGAATGTACGTCACCTAACAAAATCAAAGGGTTGGAGTGTAACCATCTGCAGTTGGTAACTTTTCACTCTGATTCATGGTTAGGGAGCTGAGGGCTAAGCTGCCCACAAGCTGTGTGCAAGTGTAGAATCCTGTTTTGATGCTCCCTCCCGCTTATGAGCCCCAGGTCATCCAAACCCGCCAGGGTGCCACAGAACCGTGGAGACAGCAACTGGCATCTTCAGATGCTTTCCTCTGAGGTCATCGGTGTGACTGTTGGTAGTGCCTGTAGTCTACGTCTTCCTCTTAGTCAAATTCATCCTCCTGCGATCCCCCAGACTCACTGCCCAATGCAACCCATTTATTGGTGGCCTCCAGGAAGTGTTTGTGTTGGAGGTCCGCAGGTCTGCCACCACTCTCGCAGTCTCTGAGATCACTTGATCCTTGGTAGGTACCATGGGTGTCCTCATTGTCTCACTTTGCATCAATTCTTGCATTCCTGCCATCACAGTACTTGAAATCTCTCTCCACCACCGGAGGGGAGATGACCTTGTCTCTCCAGCCAGTCCCATACTTCCTCCATGTCGGTGAAGAAGTGGGTCTCACCCTGGGCTATAATGCAAAGTTTCACTGGATAGAGAGGAACATAGTGGATGTCCAATGTTTACAGGAGTTGTTTAACTGCCATGAAAGTCACCCTTTGCTGCTATACAACTGTAGTGAAAACCAGGAATATGTTGACCATAGCTCCCTCTAATGTCCATGGCCATGTACTCTCGCTGCCTGTAGGATGGTGTCTCTGTCTCAAAGTTGAATAGTCTGGCCACTATGGGCTGCAGTGGAGTGCCAGGAGGTGATGGCCTTCCAGGGACCCTATGCACCCACTCCACTGTAAGGCATTCTGATGTCCCCCCCCCCCCCAAGACCACCGAGGAGAACCACTCCTCCAGGTATAGTTCCGTACTTGGGATTTCAAGCCTCTTTGACATCCCAACCAAATGAATGTTATTGCTGCGGGAGCAGCCCTCTGCATCATTCACCTTTTCTGCCAAGGTGGCCACTTCCTTCTTCAGCGCATGCATGCGGGCGATAGTCTCAGTCACCCTGGGGTGGACCTGGGCTAGAGTATATTCAGTGTCCAACACATTGTCTGCCAATTCACTGTGTTTGGCCTGCAGGGGGTTAACGTCTTGTGTCACTATGTCAATTGTTCATTCCAGAGTCATTTTGGTCTCCCTTATTACTGCCAGTTGTGGTCTTCGTGTGGGTCACCAAGTCCATGTACATTAGAGTGGGCATTTGTCCATTTATTCCTCTCTCTGCATATGGGGTGCCCTCCCCCGGGTATGCTCTGGTGGCTTTGAGGTGGACCATTGCATCCGCTACATCTATGTGGTATCCCAGTGCACCGAAAGTGCACCAGGCCTCCTGCACATTGCAGTCCTCTTTTGTCAGGATACAGTAGGTGGCCTTTTTCGATCCACCTGGGCCTTCTTGAGTCGCCACTGGCGGGCACTGCGGTTGTAGAAAAGGGAAAAGCTGTCCCCACCCAGCCCCCTCGCAATCCACCCAGCAGAGTTAGTAAGCCGGTCCAGGCACTGATCCTCCCCCCCTCCCGGCATCTCCGCGGCCAGTTCCAGCGTCCAGACATCCACGCGGTCCCAAGGCTTCGGGACAGCATCTCTGCAGTCGGCACTCCACCGGGGGGGGTCAGGATAATTGGGCTTGTGGGCTGCAGCAAAGGAGCTCTGCTATTAAGCAACCATCTTCATGTGGTTCCACACCACCCTGTTCATCATTATTATTAATACTTTTTTGTGTGTGCCAGTCTCACTCAGCCACCACTGTCTTTAAAAATGGACCGCAGAACATTCTTAGACCTGGGAAGGCAACGTCTGGAAAGATAGGCACTTTGCTTGAGAATTGTCAGAAAGAAGACCCAAAGATTTATGATTCCTCCTAGTGCCAAGGGACTGGAACTACTTATCAAGATGTTGGCCCCCTGTGTGCCTCCTCAAGGAATAGAATATGCATAAAGACTCCAGAAACCAACAAGGCCAAGCTGACCATTGAGGAATGGACATTACATGGGCCAATGCTTAAAGATATCTGGAGTGTAGAAATCCTTGATTCCTTGTGAGCTGCAAGAAGAACTTTCGCAGTAGATGGGGAAAAGTCTGTGTTAGTAACTTTCTCCACCTCCAAAAAAATAAGAAAGCGTGCTGAGGCTTGCCTTAGGAAAGTGCACACTCTACGACAAGAAAACCAGGTTTGTATTGATGTGAGATTTTTGCCTCATTGAACACTGGTTCATCGGTATGTCACAGTAAAGGTATCTGGCCTCATGAAGTCCTTCCTCTTTACAGCTACCAGCCCTGCCGAGCGGATGGATTTTAAGAATGAAAAACAATTACTATGTCTGAAGGTAAAACCTTGCACCATGTTGAGGTGGAAAATATATACCAGTGGCTAACCAACTTTGGTGGCAATGACATCCATTTTTGTCCCATGTAGAGCTTTTAGTGTCAAAACCAATGGCTTCAGTAGGAGCTCTATCACAACTTATCTATCTATATCAAAAAGTACCCTAGGAACCTGATTTGAAGTTTAGCAGATGGGTACTCATTCACTAACATGACGGATATCCCGCCACCTTATTACAAGTGCATTGCATTCTAATTAGATACTAATCCACTTGTAATATGGTGGATGAGATATATGCAAAAAGAACAATTGATGGACAGAATGCAGAACAATGTCATACATTCACCCCAGTACAGAGATCTGGGCCTAAATCCATCGTTTTTTTGCTCACCATGCCATTCCAGTTTGGACCCAGTCATATGCAAATCAGTCTTGACCCTTCGCCCAATGGGAACAGTCCAGCCCGAACTGCCAGGCCAGGTTCTCCCTGGACTGGAAACAAGCATCCTAGGACCGGTTTCGGGCTTTCAGCCCTCATCAGCCAGGATAGCTTGACTCCAGTGGCATGGAGAGCACGGGACCCACGTCTGGGCATACCCGTCCCACTCGGGGTGACAAATGCAAAAAGAACAATTGATGGACAGAATGCAGAACAATGTCATACATTCACCCCAGTACAGAGATCTGGGCCTAAATCCATCGTTTTTGCTCACCATGCCATTCCAGTTTGGACCCAGCCATATGCAAATCAGTCTTGACCCTGCGCCCAATGGGAACAGTCCAGCCCGAACTGCCAGGCCAGGTTCTCCCTGGACTGGAAACAAGCATCCTAGGACCGGTTTCGGGCTTTCAGCCCTCATCAGCCAGGATAGCTTGACTCCAGTGGCATGGAGAGCACGGGACCCACGTCTGGGCATACCCGTCCCACTCGGGTGACAAATGCAAAAAGAACAATTGATGGACAGAATGCAGAACAATGTCATACATTCACCCCAGTACAGAGATCTGGGCCTAAATCCATCGTTTTTTTGCTCACCATGCCATTCCAGTTTGGACCCAGCCATATGCAAATCAGTCTTGACCCTGCGCCCAATGGGAACAGTCCAGCCCGAACTGCCAGGCCAGGTTCTCCCTGGACTGGAAACAAGCATCCTAGGACCGGTTTCGGGCTTTCAGCCCTCATCAGCCAGGATAGCTTGACTCCAGTGGCATGGAGAGCACGGGACCCACGTCTGGGCATACCCGTCCCACTCGGGGTGACAAATGCAAAAAGAACAATTGATGGACAGAATGCAGAACAATGTCATACATTCACCCCAGTACAGAGATCTGGGCCTAAATCCATCGTTTTTTGCTCACCATGCCATTCCAGTTTGGACCCAGCCATATGCAAATCAGTCTTGACCCTGTGCCCAATGGGAACAGTCCAGCCCGAACTGCCAGGCCAGGTTCTCCCTGGACTGGAAACAGGCATCCTAGGACCGGTTTCGGGCTTTCAGCCCTCATCAGCCAGGATAGCTTGACTCCAGTGGCATGGAGAGCACGGGACCCACGTCTGGGCATACCCGTCCCACTCGGGGTGACAAATGCAAAAGAACAATTGATGGACAGAATGCAGAACAATGTCATACATTCACCCCAGTACAGAGATCTGGGCCTAAATCCATCGTTTTTTTGCTCACCATGCCATTCCAGTTTGGACCCAGCCATATGCAAATCAGTCTTGACCCTGCGCCCAATGGGAACAGTCCAGCCCGAACTGCCAGGCCAGGTTCTCCCTGGACTGGAAACAAGCATCCTAGGACCGGTTTCGGGCTTTCAGCCCTCATCAGCCAGGATAGCTTGACTCCAGTGGCATGGAGAGCACGGGACCCACGTCTGGGCATACCCGTCCCACTCGGGGTGACAAATGCAAAAAGAACAATTGATGGACAGAATGCAGAACAATGTCATACATTCACCCCAGTACAGAGATCTGGGCCTAAATCCATCGTTTTTTGCTTTCTCGCCCTGGATGAGATATATGCCATGTTTGCGAGGGTGTGCCCATCGGCCAAACTCAGGCCCTAAGTGCCGAGATAAAAGCTTTGACAGTTGGAACCTGCTCACCATGGTCGACATGTAATCACACCTAGGTTCTGGTCAACCATGAAGCTTTACTTTTTCTAAGTTTTTTTTACACTATAACTTTAAAATTTCTTACCTTCAGTTTCCCTTATTTTTTTCTTTCAATACTCTTTATTTCAGTTTTTGTCCTACCATAAAAGAGGTACATCATATAAAAGAATAACAATAAAAATACAATTCATAAGGATAACATCAAACACTTAAAACATGTACTTAATATCTTCTCATAAATATAGGTGTAAAAGTACATTTACAAATCAAAATATGATACTAAAGGTGTCATAAACTTAGCACTATTTGTTGATCAAGGTATTTTCTAACTGGTATTATGTCTAAATAAGCAATCATTTGGTTGGTCTAGCTGGCTCTTTTTGTACATAGGTGGTACGGCTTCTTAAGATCCATGAAATCATTAGAAATCTTGATACTGTAAATATCAAAGGTGGTGCAGGATTGGTTTGACGAATCCTGTTAGCCACCTCATAATTTCTGGTACCCAGGCTCTTTCATATAGGAACCAGCCATTTCGACCTAGGCCTGGTATAAGCAGGGCAAGAAATGAGACACTGTTTCTTTTGTGTGCCCACAACTAGCTCAGCTCTGGTCCTTAAGATTCACATCTCTTTTCCAACCGGATGTAAATCCGCAAAGGGCAAGATATCCAATCTAAATTGCACATAAAGGTTTTTAGCCAGGATAGGTTCAATGTCGTCCAAGAATGATTCAATTAAAAAAGAGACTTTATACTGTAAGAAAGAACTGGTAAAGTGCCATGTGCATGGGAGGTTAAAAGATTAGACAACTTAAACGACCAATACTTATCTTATTTTTCAAGTCCTTCGTACATATGCCGGGACTAGAACCCCTCTTATATGCTTAATCCATGGGAGACAAACAGAGCAAGGATGGCTGAGTATTTCCTCTAACCCTCTGCAGTATGAAGAAATCTTAGGGGTGACTCAGAGCATTTTCCAAAACATTAAGGTTCATACTTCTATTAGGTCTGAAATTGATCTAACCCCAGTGTCTAATTTCAGAGGGATTAAGGGGGTACTTATAGGGAGACTCAATAACGACCTCAGAAACCGATTTTCGTCAAGTTCCATG
Source organism: Calotriton arnoldi (assembly GCA_963921515.1). Lineage (NCBI taxonomy): Eukaryota > Metazoa > Chordata > Amphibia > Caudata > Salamandridae > Calotriton > Calotriton arnoldi. Next base: position 143,817 of record CAWUFW010013280.1, read on the forward strand.
ATTTTGGTCTTTTTAAATCCCCAAATCTCTGCACCATAAAGGGATGCACCCAGAGTTTGACTAGAGTACATCTGTAAAGCAGCAGAAACATGTTTACAGAGGGTCCCCTTGTGTAGCTTCAATAAACCTCCTACATAGTGAGTTAATTTGTTTCCCTTATTTAGTTTTGATCACTTTAGTGCCTTTTTGCTCTAATCTAATTTGGTTTAAAAATGTTATTGTGTTGTTTCCATGAGTTTAAAGGTACTGGTTAAACTTAACATGCATTTTCCTGGGCAATTGTCTGCTGCTTGTGTCACAGCCACCAGGTGGCAAAGGTCTCCAGTTTCCAAATTACCAACCCACTTTCTGGCACCTGTAAAAGCAAGATTACCTTTAAACCATGATTATTGTGGCATATATGTACATTCACGAGTTAACATAACTGCATTTAGTCTACAATTTTTGCAGCACTCAGTTGTGCAAAACAGAATGGGGCCAGAACACACCCCTGCTTTTAGCATTTTAAAGCAGTAAAGTTGGTGCAAAGGGTGTCCACACGTATCTGCATGTCTATGCTGTATTAGAATGTAACATTTTCAAATTTTCAGAACTTAAGAAATCCCTACTCTTTCTAGTGAATCAATAGCAGCCTAGAGGTCAACACAAATGTTGATCACCTAGCAAACAATGAACCTTATTTATTTTTATTTTATAAGTTTTATATAGCGCTAGCTTGACCCGTGGGTATCAGAGCACTTTACATACACAAAGGAAAGAAAATTGCATTACATCGCAGGACATAAGGATGCATAAAGATATAAGCAAAACATAATAATTAGGCATATAGTGAAGGGGAGGGAGAAAACGCAGGTGGTTGAAACAGTCAGATAACCACCCATCCTTGATGGTCACGTGAGAGGGGAGTCCACTAAGTTATTGAAGTCTAGGTTAGTTGACTTGGTCGGTAAAGTATTTGTTGAGGAGAAGGAGTTTCAGGTCCCTTTTGAAGCAGGAGGAGGGGTTGCATCTGAGGTCTATAGGGAGTGCGTTCCACAGCCTGGGTGCGCTACCAGAAAAGGATCGGCACTGAGTGTTTTTTTTTTTCAATTTCGGAGGGATGAGAAGAAGTGATTTGGAGCTTCTCAGAGTTCTGGATTTTCCTGCTTTTACCAGTTTGCTGTTTATGTAGTTGGGGGAATGTGAGTGAAGGGCTTTGTGTGTGATGCAGGCCAATTTGTAAATACATCTACCTTCCATGGGAAGCCAATCGAGGGAGTTGAGGGTTGGTGTGATGTGTTCAAATCTTTTTGCACCAGTTATGAGTCGAGCTGCCATGTTAAGGACTGACCTTAGTGGGGCTAGGTGAGCTTTTGGTGTCCCTGTTAGGATGGCGTTCCCATAGTCCAGTTTGGAGAGGACTAGGAATTGTACTATTGTCTTGAGATCATCCTGGGGAATGAAAGGTTGAATTTTCTTGATGTGTTTTAGTGAGAAAAGCGCACCTTTTGCAGAGTTTTTGATGTGGTCCTTCATTGATAAGTCCAGGGTAATGCCTAGTGACTTTACCGAGTCGGATAGGACGAGGGAGCAGTTTAGGGCATCAAGGTTCTTGAGCCAGGTTTGGATTGGTTGGTGGTTACTTTTCGGAGAGAACAGTATTAATTCCGTTTTGTCCGGGTTCAGCTTTAAGTGGTTTGCGTTAAACCAAGTTTGGATCTTGGTTAGTGTGACATTGAGGTGTCGGATGTCACTGGGTGATTTGATTTTGTAGTAGACTTGTGTGTCATCTGCATATAGGTGGTATTTAACTCCTGCTTGTTTCAGAATGATTGTAAGGGGTTCCATGAAGAGATTGAAGAGGGATGGTGAGAGGATCGAGCCTTGCTGGACCCCAAGTGTGACTCGTGTTGGCATAGAGAGACAGGAGTTGATTTTAATTTGTTGCGAACTGTGCTGAAGGAAGGAAGTGAACCATTTTAGTACTATGCCATTAATGCCAGAGTGCCTCTTCAAAGTCTCAAGTAAAGCTGGATGATTCATTGTGTAGAATTCCGCTGATAGGTCAATAAGGATGAGGAGACAAGCTTCACCTTCATCTAAGGCTCTGTGGATATCATCTGAAATATTGAGCATAGCTGTTTCGGTGCTACACCCTTTCCTGAATCCCGATTGAAAGGTGTTGAGGAGGTTGAAATCATCAATATGTTTGTTAAGTTGTTGGAGAACACACTTCTCCAATGTTTTAGCATGGGAACGGGAGGTTGGAGATAGGTCTGAGGTTGTTGAGCTCGTTAGGGTCGGCCCCTGGTTTCTTGAGTATGGATGTGATTTGTCCTAGTTGAAGGGAGTCTGGGACACAGCCTGATGTGAGGGAGGAGTTGATGATTTTTGTCCAGAAAGGGGCAATGATGTGGTTGAGTTTTTTTTACTATTGCGGATGGGAGGGGGTCCATAGTGTGGGAAGTAGGCTTTAAGCTTGCAATGATATTGAAGACCTCGTTTTCCGACATGAGTTTGAAGTCCGACCAATTAGCATCATTTTTCGGTTGGAAGCGGACCTGGTTGTCCTTGGTATGATTTCGTTCTGTTTGGTCAAGGGTGATTAAAGGGGGGCAGGTTGCGAGGGAAGGAGGATTTGAGGTTTGGATGAAGCATTGCTCAATTTTTGTGACTTTATCTGTGAAGAAGCAGGCAATTTCTTCGCATCGATCCTTTGTGGCTTTTATTTCGTGTGGGGATGTGCTGTTTGTTTGACTTTTAACAATGTTGAAGAGTTCTCTAGGTCTATTCTTTGCCTGGTCTAGTTGGCTGCGGAAGAAAGAGGCCTTTTCTCCCTTAAAATGTGTTTTTATATGCCAACCGAGCAGATCTAAGTTGTGCTAGGTGTAAAGTCGAAGGGTTTAGTCTCCAAGTCCTTTCCGAATGTCTGAGTTGTCGTCTTTCGTTATTAAGATCCACTTTGAACCAAGATTTAGATTTGATAGATCTCAAATGTTTGAGTGGCGCTACTTGATCTAACACCACCGTCATTGTTGAATTAAAGTGAGCAGTGAGGTCATCGGCCGTCATAGTGGAAGGCTGAAGCTGTAGATGGGCATGAATCCTGGATTCAAGTTTGGTTATAGGGACTTCTTTGATGTTCCTGGTCCAATGCTTAGGTTTGTCAGATCGTATTGGTTGGTATCTGACATGTGAGTCAATATTAAACAGTATGAGGTGGTGGTCAGACCAGTCAATGGGAGAAATCGATCTCAGAGAGACCAGCTCATTTTTGGTGATGATCGCATCCAGAGTTGCTCCTTTGATGTGTGTTGGTTCATTGCAGAGTTGTTTGAGGTTGGTTATTTCAAGAAGGTTGGAGAGGTTCTGGACTGTGGTGTCTTCTGGGTTGTTCCAGTGGATATTGAAGTCACCCAGGAACACGTCTTTCTTGTCTGTTAGGGAGAAACATGTTATTAGGTCGGTTAGTTCTTCGGCGAAGAGGGTACGCTCACCAGGAGGATGGTAGATGGTGTGAAATTTGATGGGCGTGGTGCCTTTGACTGTAAGTTCAACACCTAGGTACTCAAGAGTCAGGTATTCTGTAGATTTTAATGTGGTAAGCTGTATTCCTTCTTTGTGAATGATAGCTAGCCCGCCACCTGTTTTGATCGGTCTGTCGTGTCTGATGCTGTTGTATCCTGGAGGGGTGAGTAGGCCTAGAATGGGGGTAGAGTGGTCATTGAGCCAGGATTCTGTGAGGAATGCGATGTCTATTTCTTCAGCGAGTATAACTTCAGCAATGTCTGTAGAGTGTTGTACTGCTGATCCACAGTTGAGGAGCATGCAAGATAGAGGACGGGGAGCCTCAATGTTGGTGTGTGCTGTATGGATAGAAGTGTATTGAGCAGGAGGTCTGGGCGAGTGGACAGTTCTAGGGATTCTATTTGTGCCAACTATAACTGGTATTGCGAAAGGAGCCGTATTCTGGCTCATTGCGAGGTAAGAGTCGTTGATCTCATCTGCTTCTCGTACTGAAATGGGGCGGAGAGCTCGGCTAGGTCGATGTGCCTGACTCCCCAAAGGAATGGCGGGCCATGGGGTGCCAAGTGGGGCCATGGAAGAGGCTGTGTGGGGGGAAGGTGCGTAGCTACCCGGAGTGTATGAGCAAGGTGGCTTAATCCGGTTAGGAAGGTCTTTTGTAGGTGTAGGATATCAGCAGCTAGGGAGTCTATTTTCTGCTCCATTCGTGTCAGTTGCTGGGTAAGTGAGCTAAAAGAGTTTCTTGCCTTCGGCGGGAGCAGTGTATGACTAGGGTCTGTGGAAGGAGAGAGTACTGGGTTATGGGATTGAACAGTGTCACTGGGATTTGGAGTGGGGATAGATTGAACGTGAGGAGTCGTGTCATTGATGCTTCCAGTCATGAGGTTAGGAGGAGGTGTTGTGGGTCTTGGGTCCAAGGGAGGAGAGTGAGCAATGGTTAGGAGGAAGTCAGTGTCCAGGGGATTGGCAGTGAGATTAGAAGTGGAGACGGTTTGGGCATGTGGTCGTGGGTCAGAGGAAGGAGAGTGTGCAGTGGTTTGAGGGAGGTCAGTGTCCAAGGGATTATCGGTGACGTTGGACATGGAGATGGTTTGGGCAGGTGGAATAGGGTCAGTATTGGAGTTGGGGATAGTTTGTGAGGGTAGGGTCGGGTCTCCTGAGGTCAAGAGGGGAGTGCCTGTAGCGAGTTCAGTAGCGGAAAGACTGTGTTTTGTGTCCAATCTGCCTAGCTCGGGATCAGCCTTGCGGTGTTTATTAACTGTGCGTTTGCTGGTCCTGGTGGGATCGGTTGATGCCATTCTAGTGGGTGTTTGACGGCGGAGTGTGATGATAGGGGTAGTGAGATTGTAATGAGTGATGGTGGATGTCCATGAGTTGTAGAGTGGGTCGTCAGGGAAGGGAGATTGGATCGGTTACGGGATTTTTGTCAGGGTGGATGGGGATAGGGGAGATTGGGTTTGATGGTTCTGTTGAGTTAGTAAGGAGAGTAATGTTGGGAAGTGACGATCAAAAGTGGTGAGGTGCGGGTCGGAGGCCTGTATGAGAATGTTTCCTGTTCTGAAGATGGAAATTGTGAGTTCCCCTTTAAAGGTAGGGGAGACGGTTGTGGAGATTTTCTCGCCATAGGGAATATTTACTGACTTGGTGACTTGAAAGTGAAGAAGGAAGGTGTTTTTCCACTTTGTCGTGCGATTTGTGTAAAAGATGAAGTTAGTTTTCGTCTTGCCGTTAGTCGCGGTGTGGTAGTTGTCTACTATGAGTGTTTCCGGGTGCTGTTTTAAGGTTCTGTGCTTGAAGTTCTTTTTAGCATTACTGGTCAGATTTTCTGGGTAGTTTATGAACCATGAGTTGGGTCGGTAACGCATGAGTTTAGAGTTCTGGGTCGGGTTTAGCGGGTGCATAGTTAACGACTGAGAGTTCTGGTTTTATATGAATCGCTGGGAGGAGAAGTTAATTGCGCATTTGTGTCTTATTGCGGTGTATGGTTGGTCTAAATTATGAGGGAATTGCCAATTACTGACCAATCCAAGATGGCTGCTGGCCTTGTACAAAGATTGCCCCCTTTTTTCTATTTCCATGGATAGTGATATAAAGGCCACTCCAATATGGCTGCCATTTATGGAGGAGGTTGCACCCTTTTTCTATTTCCAGGATACTATGGTGAAGATCCAGGGAAAATGGCATCTGTCGCCTTTTCTATTTCTCTTAGCGTTTTAATTCCTTAATGGCCCCTCTCAAATCACGGGTGTAAAATGGGCGCCTCTTCCGGGCAAGTCACGAGTACGCAATTTGTGCCTCTTCCCTGTACACAGTTGACCTTAGCCCCATATCAAAAGCACGCTTTGGTCCACGGCAATGTCGTTGTTTGCAGCCGGGAGGATCCAAGTTATGCTAGCTGAGTAGCACACCTCCGGAGCGAAGAGATAGGGAGACAGCACGTAGTTTTCCCCCTGCGCTCCGATGCGATCAAGCATTCTCCGCTCAATTTTTCAGGTCCGCGGCAGCGCAGGCATCGCCGGCGCGATGCAGGCATAGGCATGTCTCCGCATCGGTGTGAGGAGACTCAGCCCCCGGTGTCGGTTCCCGCCAATGAGAGAACCTCCGCCACACCGCCTCACCTTAAAAATAGAGAGTTGCTCCTCCACTCTCTCGCCCGGCAAAGAGGGATGGCTCCGTTGCAACCTCTAAGCAAAATATGAAATGTATAACAATGATGCGCATGATCAATAAATGAAATGAATTGAGCATTACAAGAGTACTGTGTTATTGTATTCAGCTCATTCTTCTACAAATTTGAGAACCATTTTTTGAAACGTTACCAGCAGTCTTAGAGATTTACGTAAGGCTGGAGCAGTATAAGACCTTCACTTGTAAACCTGTCTCATAAGCAATCTTTGCACGATAGACAGGTCATTCTATTCTGCTGCAATCCAATTACACGGAATTAGTCTTCTGTAAAGCTGCATTCTCTTTATCAACAATTTTATCCATCACAATTTTGGTACCAATATCAGTTTCCTCCATTGATAGCTATGTGATACCTTTGTTTGGCTGTACGAACAGTTCTACTTTTTTCTTCACAAACTTACATTTGGGTACTTGGCCACTCCTGAAGGAGTTCCACTCACCCTCTACCTCCCCCACCTGCAGGTCAACTAGAAGCATGGTTATCAAACACCTACAGTAAGGCTCACAAAGCACCCATCCCATCCCCACTGTAAACTTCCACTTTTAGTGCCATGTCTACTTTCCCTATTAACTTTCCTTCTTCATTTCCACAGCCCTTTGTAAAACCTGTAGTTGTTGGAAACAATGGAAGGAATAAAGGAATTGTACCAACGACTGAGTCGCTGCCAGATTGATATTTGAACTGTCTGAAATTGCAGTTTGCACAAGTCAGTTAGCACAATGATGACACAAAATGATATCACCAGTGAAATGCATGTTAAATCCCCATTTGGTATTCTTAGTCCTGCCCAAATATTCTGATTCCCTCAATCCAACATTATTTGTCTCATTTTTCACTCACTTTTATCCTACCAATTGTTTATCAGTGCTTCATGAGTCAGTATCTTAGGGACCTCATTATGATGTCGGTGGGACCGCCACCGACAGCCTGTCGGTGGCGGTCCCACTGACAGACAGCCCTTCGGTCCGATAGCTGCATTACGATGCTGGCGGTCGGACCCTTGTCTGCCGGGGGATGGACCACAGCCTCCGCCAACATAAGTGATCCTGACGGGGTGGCATCAATAATCGTTATCCCGAATGGAGGTGGTGTCGAGGCAGGCACTGCCATCGGGATTACGATGTCCCTTTCAGACAGCCTTTTCATGGTGGTCCGACTGCCATGTAAAAGCTTTCAAAAAGAGATTTTGCGGGCCCCAAACAGGGCCCTGTCCATCGTGGGCCACTGAAACGTGGCCATGGGGGCACATGTAGTGCCTCCACGCACATCCATGCACCGTGTGCCATGCATGGTGATATTTTACCACATGGTGCATGGCACACGGTGCATGGATGTGCAGAAAGTGCTCTTTAACACTGCAGCTTGTGCTGTGGCCCTTTTCCTGGGCCACAGCACAAGCCACCATGTTAAAGAGCACTTTCCGGAAGATACCAGCGGCTGTGACCAGAGGATACCCCGAGTAGATCCCCTCATGCAGCAGGCCGATGAGACGTGGCGAGAGCCTTAGTAGAGGTGGTCACAGTGTCCAGTTCCGATGCCAGCACAGGCAATGTGGTGGAAGATACGCCACAACTGAACGAACATTGAACTGACTACAATCCGGATAACATAAGTATAACCCTGAGTGGGGACTCTGCATGCAATGATTTCGGAGGGCTAATGTAAGGACTGATATAGGTGACAGCTGTGCTGGACGCTAATGTATGAGGGGCAGAGACATGCCCTCTACCTACTTTCTACCCCACTTCACCGGTTTCACTACTTTCTATCTTCTCTGCTGTGTTATATCTCACTCAGTCTATCATCTTTCTCTTTCCCTGACTCTAATGTGTTAGTCTGCATAGCTGTGGTATAAGTGTGTGGAATGATTTGATTGATGGATGAGTGTTGAGAGCATGGCGGTATGCATGGAGGCCAAGGGATGAGGTGGAGTGCCCAGTGATCCACGGCTGTTGCTGGATGCATTTAAACTCACACTGGCTGTAATTATGATTTTGGATGACTGAGAGTGTAGTGTATGTATGTTAGTTGGGAGTGTCGATCAACGCTGCAGTTGTTGACAGTATACAATCAGACCATAACAGCAATTGGATATTATGTGTTCTGAGATATATGATATATGATACTGATGTCAACATAGTTCTAATGATATTGTATAATGGTTGGGATCTGGGAAGGGGGGAGGGAACGCAGGGGGTTACAGGGATTGGAAATGCACAAATTGTTGGGACTGTAATTACCCGGGGGGAGGGGAAGACTAAATGTTGCGGGGGGGAAATTTCAAGTTTTTACCAGCAGTGACGGTGACACACCACAGAGCGGAAATGACAGACCGGGTGCAGATAGCCAGTCAAATGGGACAATTTAAGATAATAACATGGAATGTGAGGGGGCTTAACTTGTACACTAAGTGATACCGAGTACAGACTTACCTGCACTGACAAGGGGCACAAATTGCAATGCTGCAGGAGACCCATTTATTAGATCCCGAAATCCAAAAATTACACAAGAAATGGAGAGGGCAACTATACACTTCCACATTTTTCACATATGCAAGGGGGGTACTAGTGTGGGTAGCACCCCAAGTCCCCTTTCAGATGCATAATTACATAGCGGATGTAGAGGGCAGATATATAATAATACATGGCACCCTAGATGGAATGGAGGTATGCCTAGTCAACATATATGCCACAAGCATAGACGATGGTGGCTTCTTCCTGGAACTAGAAAAACTCCTCATCACATACGCGGCAATACCCATAATCTGGGTGGGAGACTTCAACTGCATAATTGATGGCAGAATTGATAGACGTCCCCCACAAATGCACACCAGACCTAACATGACTTCTGCACTGCAGGAAGTGATGCATCGCCTGTTGTGCATAGATATCTGGCGAGAGACCCACCCAGAGTCGCAGGGATACACCTGCTTTACGCCAGCACGAGAAGTCTACAGTAGATTAGACAGATTTCTCCTCTCCGGCGAGGCCGTACCAGCTGCCATACAGACCTGTATCCTTACACGATTTCTTTCTGACCACGCCCCAGTCCTGCTCGAGTGGGGTCCAGTTCATGCCAGGCTGAAGCTGCCCATCTGGCGGCTAAGTCCCGACTAACCCTGGGCGGTGAACTCTGCTCCGCTCGCGGAGTTTGCGGAGTTTTCCGCACTCCGCGTTACGCGGAGATCGCAGAGTTCCGAAAAACTCCGCGTAGCGGAGTTTTTTGCCTCGCTCGCATTCGTCAACGTCAAGTTGGCGACCGCGAGCGAGGAAAATCAACCTCCCGGTGAGATTTCTCAACGCGGGGGTCAGGTTTCTCATTGCGAATGGTCGCGACCGCTCGCGCTGAGAAACAGCCCATTCGCATTGAGAAAGCTGCTGCTTGAGTAAAAATCTACTCGAGCGGCCGAAAAGGAAAGCAGGGACCGCTTGCGCTGTGCATGGTGCCGTTCGCGATGATTGCACAGTGCGGACAAGCATCCGGCACTGTGCAATCACCTCGAACGGCATTTTTCTATCGTACTCCGCCGCTTGCGGAGCTCCGCGTAGTGCGGCGGAGTTTTTTTTGCACTTCGCGGTGTTCCGCGTAGTGCAACTCCGCGAACTCCGCCCAGGGTTAGTCCCGATGTGCTTTGGGACCCTATGTTCTGAACGGAACTTGGAGAATCGATCCCTGGATTCTTTAACTCAAACTGGTCCAGAGGAATAGAACCGGACACACTTAAAGTGGTGATCCGAGGGGAGTGCCTCTCCAAAGTTGGGTGGATGAGACGCAAGCTAGAACGAGACTTAAAAGAAGCGGAAGACAAACTGTCCTGGTTGCAACATGGACTGCAACCACCGGCACCACATAATGACTCCCTATTGCGGACCCACCGCCAGGTGAGTGAAATATGGGACAGACTCGACTGTCTCACCTTGTGGGAATATCGCCAGCTTTTACAGAAAGAAGGCAACAAATTGGGAAGACTCCTAGCATGGTTACTGAAGAGGGAACACCCGCCTCCGCTGATCCTTACGCTAACACACCCGGACGGGACCACAATAAATACACAGGCAGGAATTAACAGCTGCTTGCACGATCACCTAGCCGCAATATACCTTGAACCCCCAGAGACCGTACAACTCACTGTAGGAGAGTAGGATCTGCTTCACATGGGTACCCCCACTTTTTGCTGATGCTTCACTGTTTTTCGACATTAGTCTGGCTGGGGCCCTGCTAATCAGAACCCCAGCCTAGCTGCTTCCTCTCTAAAATGGTTTCCATGTGCCTTAGGCACATCTCTGATTGGGATCTGGAGTGCCCTTATAAGTCCCTAGTATATAGTATACTATGTACCAAGGGCATAGGTACCTCAGAGGCCTGCCAGGGGCTGCAGCATGTATTATGCCACCCCTGGAAGGCCATCCAAACTGACACCACAGGTCTGCTACTGCAGCCTGGGTAAGGTGGTGCATGCACCCCTTACTGTGATATAGGTTACCTATATCACGAAATACATACACACCTAGAAACCTATAAGTCACTCCTAAGGCAGGCCTTATCAATCCTAAAGGCAGAGTGCATGGTTCCTATGTGAGAGGGTGCCCCTGCATGAGCAGGGCCCTCTGCAGCGTTCGGAGACCATCTCTGATGCTGTTTGTAGTGCAGCCTGACCATATACTCTTAAGCGCATTATATCCTCGCGGTAAAATGCTAACTTTGGAATGGCTGCACCTAAACATGTCGTGTTTGGTGTCAAACATCTTGGAATACTACCCCCCGCCAATCCTGGCGGCGGGGGTAGCATTCCACCCTTCTAGAGGGAAAGACATGTTAACTCTGACGAGTCCGGTAACTTCTTTCCAGAGCCCTGGCATCACAAAATGGATGCTGCTGCCACAGACACGAGTCTGGCCTCCTGCTGCTGGACGAAACTCCGGCAGGGGAGGCCTGGACAATAGGTTTCCTGTCCCAGGGAGGTGTGACCACCTCCCCAGACAGGATAATGTGTATTGGGGCTGGGCGGGAGCACTTTCGGGTGCTTTGAAGTCCTGCACTGGGGGCACATTTGGTGTCCCTGTGCATACCCCAGTTCAAACCGGATCAGGGGCTTGCAGCCCCTGCTTTGGCGCGAACTGGACAAAGGGAAAGGGGTGTAGCCACCCCTCTGCCCTGACCCACCCATAGGTGGGGCCACAGAGTAGTCCAACCCCTATTTTTAGAATAAAGGTAGGAACCCAGTCCTTAGGACTTTAGATTACACCTGGACGAAACTCTGAAACTGAATCCTGGACCTTCGACGCTCTACGACAAGATTAGAGGACTGAAGAATCTCCCTTGGGGTCAAGGAGTGACTCCCTGCTTGGCAGGCACCAAAGAAGCATCTGTCCGGTTCGCATTTCTGAAGCTCCTGCCGGACGCCGAAGTCATCGCATCACCAGAGGTGGATTCTCAGACTTCCCGAGGCTACCCTGAGTCCCCAGCAAAGCTGTGGCCCGTGGCTATCGTGGGTGACTTGAGACCATGACCCCTGGACACCGAGCACATTTGCAAGTGCACCACCTTCTGGATCTCCCAAGAAGTCGTGCTTTGGGCTCCGAGTAGCCCTAGCCTCCAGCACCACCTGCACCGAAGATCACTGGCCTCCACTCCATGAGTGACCTGTAAGCCAGCTCCACGTGCGGCGTCACGAGGCTCCTTCGCGGTCGCTAGCCCGTTGGCTAGTAGCCCTTAACGAAGGCCAATCTTTTCCTTACTTGGCACCCTGGTTGCTCCAGGCCTGCCCTCACTTACCCTCGCTGGGTGAGTTCCACAGACCTTGCTGGTCTGCACCATCGACGATCTACATCTTACTCTAGACTTGCCGTTGCCAAGGCTTGTTGGGTCCAATCCGGTCGCCGACACCTCAGCACTCGACAGACATCGAGCACCAGCCCGAATCCTGCTCCTGGTCGCCGACAACGCCTCCCGGACCTCGTGGCTGAAGAGTCAAGACGACCGTCAACGCACCTGAAGCACTCGACATCGGTGGGCATCTGTCCATCGCCCTCCTGGTCACTGGCTAGTGACCCAGACTCTGTCCCCTCTGCTTTCAGGTTGACCAGAACTCCGATCCACTCTTGGATCCACCCGGACACTTTTCTCTTGGCCGCCAGCAGCACTTTGCAGCAGATCGCCATTCGAATCGACGACGAAACCCGACCCCGAAAGGCACCTATGCACCCGGCTTCCTGGGTGAGGTAACACGAGTACTCCGGTGCTCCCGTGGGTAGAGACTCTTCAAAGTCCTAGATCTCAAAGGGTTTTGTCCTAGTCCTCTTTTAAGTGTCCCTTTCCTCTATTTTCCCGATCCCGACTTTCTCCATAGAAGTTAACGGCGTATCGCGGTTGTGTATTTACACTGCACGCGTCTCCCGTGGGTCCCCTGTGTCACTACCTTGGGTGGTTCCTTGTGGTCCAAGCACTTCTAGAGGCTCTAGACCTAGTGTCTAGTTCAGTCGTGGTTCGCATACCACTTTATTGGTATATGGTTTGGTACGCCCCTAGGGCCCAAACGTGTATTTGTGCTATTACTGTGATTTAAGATCTTATAACTTATGTACTTTCGAACTCTAGCCTCATAAAGAGACTAGAGGGGTGTGTTTAGCAATAAATACATATATTTTGAATATATACCTGGTGTGGTGCTCTTTCATTTGGTCACTCAAGAGATTATAGACTGGTAAAACAAGCTGCTTTACATTCCTTCAAGACTTAGCCTGAAGGCTGCTCTCCATAGCTACCACTAGGATAGCTTTCAATAAGGTTGTCTTTAACCTATCTACCATAAGAGTCGATTTGCCCTGGTGCAAGGTGTCCACTTTAATTAGTGAACAGCATATACCAGGCCAACTTCTCACTCTCACCAACCTTGATTTCCTCAGGGACATACCTCTCCCTCGAATTACGGGAGAACAGGCACAGGTCCTAGAGGCATCAATTCAGTTAGATGAATTACACGAGGCTGTGCAGAGTATGGCCAGATGCAAAGTCCCAGGCCCAGATGGCCTACCAGTTGAACTTTACCAGGTGTACAGTGACTTAATACTCCCTAGATTATTAGACACCCTGCAAGAAACTAAGGTAACTGGAATCCTCCCTCGATCTATGAGAGATGCCCGCATAGTTATGCTCCCAAAACCGGGTAGAGACGCGCAAGATACGGGATCATATAGGATCCTATCAATGCTGGTCGTTGACACAAAAATACTAGCCAAGATTCTCGCCACTCGCCTCAGCCTTGTGGTGTCCCACCTGGTCCATGGAGACCAGTGCGGGTTTATACTGGGAAGGGGAACGCACATGAATATTCGCCGCCTCTCACATGTGCTACACTCACTGACTGGCAGGGCCAATAGGGTGGCAGTAGTCGCCCTCGACATTGAGAAAGCATTTGACACCCTACGGTGGAAATATCTATGGGAGGTTCTTAAAAAAATGGGACTTGGTGACGAGTTCATCACTTGGTGCAGCTGCTATACCGGGAGCCACAGGCTCACGTGCGCACAGGGTACCCAATATCGGAGTGCATAACTATTGAAAGAGACACCCGGCAAGGATGTCCTCTCTGCCCGTTTCCCTTCGCCCTGGCAATGAGCCATTGGCGATCCCGTTACGGAGAGAGATATGGATAGATGGGGAATCACAATTGATGGGCGCACTCACGTGGTATCCCTATATGTAGATGATGCATTACTCTATGTCCGGCAGCCTGAAGAGGCGATACCAGCTCTATTAGGGAGACTGCACTAATTCGGAGAGTCATCAGGCCTCCGCATTACTCATCGTAAGACTGTCATCTTCCCCTTGACCGTCCTGATGCAGGTGGCTGTACAGGACCTCCCACCAGTAGCGTTCAGCTGGTAGATTGACCATTTTTGGTATCTCGGCATGCAAGTGACACACCGGCCGAAGATCAATACGCCCTAAACGTAGGGACAGTAATTGCCAATCTGATAGAGTCAATCCGGTTCTGGAGCAAGCGTCCCCTCTCCATCATGGGACGAGTTGCATTGGCTAGAATGGTCATGTTGCCTAGGTGCCTGTATGCATTACAGAATACATTCTGTCGTATCCCAAATTCTACGTTCGCTACCCTGAATAAGCTGTTGGTCTCGCTGGTATGGGCTGGAGGCCACAGAAAGGTGAAACTGGACACACTCAAGCTAGACACGGATTCAGGGGGGGCCTCCCAGACTTTTGGCTGTATTACTTTGCTGGACTGTTACAATATGCTGCGCAGTGGTGCAGGAGGGGAACAACATAGAGAAAGCATTACTAGCAGGCCGTAATAAAGGTTTGGACCTGCCGAAGTACCTGATGATGGGTGCTCGAGTCCCCAACACATGCCCATTTATAATCTGACAGGTAGCGGCAATCTGGGAACAGGTGGTCTCCCGGGTTATCCGCAAGGCACCTTATACAAACTCACTTCCCTTACAATGGTTGTAGGGGTTCTGCCAAATCCAATCAGTTATGGATATCCCCAAATGGCACGAAGGTGGATGCTCGACGGCCAGAGATCTATTCGCTAATGGGACCTTCCTGACATATGAGGAAGTGATGGATTGATACCAAATACCTGAAGGGCAATTCCTACAATACACTAAAATATCCCATACAGTCCGTGGAATGTGGCCCTCCTTTCCGGATGAGCCGACCGAGTCGCACACACTGGCGCTGCTGCTCAATCAATGGTCCACTAGAGGCCTAATCTCCCGCATCTACAAGGCCCTTAAAGAAGACCAAAAAATTGAGACGTCCCTGATAAAAGACAGGTGATCTGAAGACCTAACAGTCCCCCTTATGGAAGGAGAGTGGAAAAGGGCATTTGCACAGGTGCGGGAGGTGTCTCGCAACGCTAGGTTCAAACATACCTAGTTCCACTACCTACATCTCAGACACCTCAGAGACTAGCTCGTTTTAACCTAGAACACCATTCCCACTGCTCTCGATGTGGCACAGACCCTGCAACTTTTCTGCACATGACTTGGACATGCATCCGACTACAAAGGTACTGGCATCAGGTCATCCAGATACTCTGTGCTGTCACAGCGGTTAGGCTAGAACAAACCATCAAACTCTGCCTACTGGGGGTACTCCCGATACCAAAAAAGGGAACACGCACAAGACACAAATTCATGCTCCTTGGCCTAGTACTGGCAAAACGGCACATTGCGATACATTGGACTTGAACCCTCCCCCCAAAGTTAGATACATGGGTGTCAGACATGCAGGAGTGGGGTGTAGCAGAAGAAAGCTGTCTGAAAACAGTACAGACGAGAATGCAGAACGAGACCTAGAGTACTGGGGACACATGTTGGTAGGGCTGTGAAGGCCGGACTCTAAACTGGAACCTGACTCAGATAACACACTAGGAACACAACCAAACACCTCTTTGCCACATATAGAGACGGGGGATAACCCGGGCACTCGTGCGCAGGGAAGTCAGATATCGCTGAGCAGTGGGCCTCCCCCTCTTCTGACCAAAATAACCGGTGAATGATAGGCAGATACACGGTCCCCCGAAATGAACGATTAAAAGGTTTGGTAACCATGATATTTAGAGCAAATTCTGTCTCCAGTCACTGCTGCGTAATGTTATAGGTTTGTTTTCCTCATACTGTATGATTCTTGCCACTGTAATTACTGCATGTGGATTGTAATTAATACTACTGCACACAAATGGTGCTTGGGTGAGTAAACTCTGGTACACTACGCATACCGCAATGTAATCCTTGCTAATGGCCCCATGGGCAGAATACGAGAAATGTAGAATGTGCTTATTCTTGTGATTAACAATGCAGTATTATAATAAAAATAAGTTTTTTAAAAACGAGCACTTTCTGACCACTAGCACAGCGGTCGCATCATAATTCAGCAGTTGGACTGCCGATCTGCTTGTCGGGCAGTCTCCTGACCACTGCGATAGTGGTCGGCGGTCCGACCGCCCACATCGTAATGACGCCCTTAGTCTGGGTGTTGATAAATATGGCTTGAGGTGGAGCAAGAGGCACTAGGTCCGCGCAATACCATGTCATATGTTTAGGCAACTGAAGTTATTATGCAAAGTTCATACCTCTAGCTTTGAAATGCCCCAGCGTTTCCCTTTTGAAGCAGGATTTGTTTCGCCTTCCATTTTGCTTTATCAAATGGAGTTTTGCTTTGTATGTCACTGATTCTTATTTTAATTGCAGCGCTCTAAAAGAGAAACATAGGTTTACATATATTTGGACAGCAAGAATTACATGCAAGCTAAGAATCACTGTGAGAAAATATCATAAGATTGAGACAACTAGATATCGTTGATCCTAATGGATGAAACTTCTGGGTGCCTATAGATGACATATTGACCATTTCCGCCAAGCAGCATTTGTTGTATAATAATTATAAACAATATTGCACAATTATTGATGCAGCAACCAGCACCAAGGACATACCTCCTATCTTTGGCTGAATATGATACACATTGGCACA
Source organism: Calotriton arnoldi (assembly GCA_963921515.1). Lineage (NCBI taxonomy): Eukaryota > Metazoa > Chordata > Amphibia > Caudata > Salamandridae > Calotriton > Calotriton arnoldi. The sequence continues at coordinate 160,507 of CAWUFW010013280.1, forward strand.
CTGACTAACTGATTTTATAATTCCATTCTGCCTATTAATTTGCAGAGCATTTCTATATTAGGGTTAAATAATATTCAGTTCTAATGAAAGCACACGGTGTTTACAATTTGGTACTAAAACCATGTAATTATACAAAATCTTTGATTGCATATAAATAAATACTGTTCTGAACCCAACCAGTATTTCGAGTGAGAGAACAATTGAGTGTTTATGTCAGAACTGTGTGTAGTAAATGCTTGGCTTCAGTGACCAGGCAATTAAAACAAAGTTATGAGGGAAGGCTAGATATTTTCCTTTTATAGTGCATTAAAACTAGGGGCCAGATGTACTAAGCATTTTAACAGTTGCAAATACTCCAAATCAGCATTTTGTAGTTTAAATTGTTTCTCCTAGACTATATTAATTTGAGATAAACAGAAAAGTTCACTAATTCTACCCTGGAATATACTACTTGGGGAAAAATGAACGGGAACTATCAGGTCATATTTGTGTGGTGGCTAGTCATATTACATTTAGGCACGCGTTTTAGGAAGTTTTTCTTGTACCCATATTTTTTCTGAATTACATTTCTACTGCCAGAGATGATGGTTTCCCAGGCTCTTCTTTGAAAAATGTGCAAGAGTGTTGATCTCATTTTTAAACATGTTATGATCTGTGTTTCTTTGGAACATTCTTACAATACTGTTCAATCGTTGTTGGTGTGGTAGGCTTAAACTGGTGTAAGAAACTGAGAGCAAGAGTCATTGTAAAGGCTGAAGTTACTGTCACATCCACAGACTTCGCTGGGTGCAGAATGGCATGACATGCTTTGAGAGGTAGCCAGGAAAATCAAGGAAGTGCTCCTTACAACTCCACTTAAAGTCCACAGAGAAATTTACAATTCTACTGAGTACTTCTAATTTTTCTGTATGAGCACTGGCTTCCTTATGTCCACAGGAATGACATTCCATTGTACCATTGAAAATTGGTCGAATTAACCTCTGACAGCAACATGTACCAAACAGCCAAAAAGTTATATAGCTCTTAAAAAATATCTGACTTTTGATCCTTTTTCTAACAATAGTAGTATTTCTTTTCAACTTTGTCCAAATCACTCCTGTTACAATTCTTAGTCACACACTTTAGAGGTTGCCACTTCTTGCAAATCTTTTGATGATCCACATCTATCACGAAAATATTTTGACTTTCAAATGTGAAATTAACAATCACATGTGCCAACTCTATTGCAAAACTCCAAAATATATAATTCTTCACCATAAAGCCCCACACTATATTAAACAAGGTTATTTGTGCATTAAAGAGTGATTGAGCCGACCCTTTTCTCGGTGATCTGCTCTTCTTATCAAATTTAGGGGCATATTATCAAGGCGGCGCTATGAAATTATCGCCGCTTTTGCGTCCGTTTTCGGGCGAAAAGCGGCGATAATTTCAACGCCTTATCAGCAAAGACACGGTATCGCGTGTTTTGCTGACTTAGCGCCCGTTTCCAGCACGCCTAACTTTGCATCGCTAATGAGTTGCAAAGTAGGCGTGGCTGTGAAACCAACCAGGGAAAATATCGCGAAGGCAGCTTCGCGATATTAACAAGGAAGGGTACCGATTTTTTAAATCGCGTTAAGTATGCCTTAACGCAGGAATTTAACGTCTGTTAAATTCCTGACTAAGGCATACTTAACATGGGGGGTGGATTCTGTGGCTAAGACCACAGGCCCTATCATCTAGGATATCGCCGTTTTCCATGGTGGAAAACGGCGATATCCACACTATCTCTGGAATTTTTATCGCCTCGGCGATGCGTGTTGTTGATAACGCGCTAACCGGGCGATAAATTACAGAGATAGCCGGCGATAAATATGCAAGCGCTAAGCGCGCTTTGTGATTTTTATCGCCGGCCCTTGTTAATATGCCCCTTAATCTCTCCCTCTGAAGGCGGAGGAATGCTATACAAACTTTTCTCCAAAGTTTTTGCATTGCAGGAGTGACATCGGGAGTCTTTACATTGCAGGTTAATTTTGCTAGATTTACATCGTGGGTCCTTTACTCTGAAAAATAACTCCGCACTCCAGAGCTATAAATCACTCTATTTTATTGTGATAGGATTCAGCACCACACCACCAAGGCATTTCAACCCTCATGGTCTTGGTCAAGTACAGAAATTCTTTCGTGCTTTCACTATTTATGGTCTTACTCACAATCCATCAGTTATGACACATTCCGGGAGTTGAAGTTCAAAATAATTCACTACATCAACATTTGTGATAAAACATGGTACAACTAAAGTTAAATAAAAGGTTCAAAAAATGGATTCTATGCAACAAATAGCAACTTGTTTTACATTACTCATGTCTGATTGCGGGAGATCACAGTATGAAAAAGGTTTTCTGAGTTAAGTGGCATCAGCGGATCACTATATCTGTATAATATGTGCTGGTGTCTCTACTACTAATGGTATCCAGTTCCTTGTTAAACCTGTAAGTGAGGTTGAAGGTATATGTTGGACCATGTATACTCCTCTGAGAGTCAATTTGGGTCCAATGAAGCTATTTAGTTTATTCAGTTAGACCAAGGTGAATTATAGTGCTTTACAGCTTTTCGATCAATTTCGGTAATTTAATCCAAATGTCCTGGTTTGAACTGGAAGACCAGAATTTTTCTAAGGAACCAGTTCTAACTGACTCAAAAGGACCAGGTCCTGGACATTCTCTGTTGGGTCCTGTAGATGAGATGGGACAATAAGAAAACAAATGGAGAGGTTAATGGCCTTTTCCACACAGGATGGGAACCCATAGTTGATACCTTCATATAGAGATTCTTAGTCCCAGAGTCTCAGGCAAAGTTCAGACCCTGGCAAGGATGTGAGGACTCATGCTGATGATCAGGAAACATATGGGTGAAAACAAGTCTGAATCCAGGGCTTGATTGTTCCATTTCCAGTTGAAAGGGTTTATGCCCTTTTTGCAATATGGCACCTGGAAGACATGTGTAGGTAGCATCCACTAGGTGTTATCCTTGAGAAACCAAAAATCCCAGTCTGTTACCTGGTGATTAGGGAAATGAATATGTTCTGCTTGTAAGCATATTTGCCTATCCAGGCAGAAATGCCAGAAATCCCTCACAAAATGTGAGCAGAAACCTCCCAGATGATTCCAATAACAAACAGTGGAAACATTGTTCATGTGAAGGAGGATACAGCAAACCACTTTGCCAGAGAACACGCTCATGATAGCATAGGATTCAGCAGTAGATATAGGGAGATGATGTGAATGGGTCTCTCTTGATAGACTGTCTCCACAATTGTAGCAAGGAGGGAGCCACAGCAGACACTCCAGGCCCCCTGACTGGCATCTTCATCAAAAACAAGATCTGGGATGTCCCAAAAATTGCTCTGCTAATCCAAACTTAAATGAGGGATAGTCACCAAAGAAACTATTTCTAGGCATTATGTTCCAGGGAAATATGGCTTGTGTATAACCAAACATATTGCAGAGGAAAAGTCTTGGGAAAGTGAAGGACACAATAATGTGAAAGGCTCAGTAATGTGGCTTAAATTCCTGAACTGAAGTGCAAATAAGGCCCAAAAGGTAAAATGTGAATTTCTGAATCTGACCACAAGATCTAACTTTTGAAAGGAGTTCATTTCATTTGTGTGAAGGAGATGCCCTTGATGAGAATGAACCATGATAAAAATGTTGCGTAGGCCTACAATCAGACAGACTCCATGTGTGAAACCAACTAATTGCACAGTGCATTAACTTGGTAAAGCACTAATGATTGTAAAATAGTCTGAACGGCAGGAAAGTGAACTGCCATTGCTTGCTGCACCAACGGTATTGATAAAGGATCGGGAGATCAGCGTAAATAGTGAGTACGAGGTAGTTATCCTTGAGGGTGTAGAGACTAAATATCGAAGTTTTAATATCGAAAGGACAAAATATCGAGTACAAAATATCGAGAGGACAGAATATAGAAAAGACATAATATAGTTGGAAAAAATATCGACATATAGGTAAGTAATATCGAATGTCATTATATCGAATTTTATTATATCACATTTTTTTTTATTGTTCTATATGTTAGTATATGTGTTAAAAATATATATTTTTTTTATGTATGTTACAATTTTTTTAAGGTAATGGATTTTATGTGAATTAATTTTTGCGTATATTAGTTCCGTAGCGGGTTGTGGGTTTATAGGGGAATAGGGTGGGAAGTAATTTAATTTACATTATAAAAATTAATAATTTATTCATTAATAATTTAGGGGCCCATTAGGATGGCGGGTGGAAGCACCACCGCCGTGCTGGCGGATGCAAAAAGCACCAGTTACCGTCCGCCCGCCACAGCACACACGCCCGCCCAATTAGGATGTGAAAAGTCAGCCAAACACCGCCCGTAAGCCAGCTACGCCCTCCGCCACCAAAGTGCGCCCGTTCACGGAGCGGCGCGGCCTAATGGAGACACACCGCCCGACGAAATCACGTACCGCCCGGCGTACAAATTACGATGCCAGAACCAAACAGTTCCCCCGGCTAAGAGACACCGCACGTGAAAGCAAGGCGGAAAACCGAACGCACAGTACAGATAGCAAAGAGGCGGACCCCCGAGCATGAATCCAGCACTGCAGGCCCTCCCCATGCTCTACCTGATGCAGCACCCAGGAGTCAACGCACCGCGGCGACGCAGGTAGGCAGACACACAACAGGGGCACGCAAACAGCGCACACAGTGCAAGGGCGGGAAAACTGTATATGGCCCCCCCCGACACCCCTGCGTGGACACGACACATCCACCACTGCACCCACACATGCGCACAACGCAGAGGCCAACGGCAGCGGAATGCATGCGCTGCACACAAACAACACAGGGTCACAACCAAACACCACACACACCAGCACCACCCAGAACGCACATGTCACGTGACAGCCCTGCCACAGTCATGTCCCCAACCGGCAATTCACTGTTGCCAACCTGACGTCACACAAGTGACCCGAACATGTCAGTGACGTCACGCCAAATTAGGACACACCCCTGTGTGCAAAACACGGTGAAGCACACAGCGGCGGCAACATCACCCAGCAGAATATGGACCCCGTCGGAAAAAGGTACGCCAGTACCTCACAGAAACACCGATGCCACCCTGCACCCAATAACAAGACATGCAATACGTAACATCAAAGATACCGGGGACAGACAACAGGTGGGACCAATTATAACACAAGGCCCAACGTATAGCGGAAACGCAGCCTGCCGCCCACACACGGGAGAGGAGACAGCACTGAATGACCTTCCATTCCCACTCTGAAACCACATCCCGACTAAACAAGCCGGAGACAACAGTCATTGCACCAAAAAAGCCCAACACAGGCATGCAGAGGGAAGCGGCCACAGGGCAGATAGCGCATAACACCAAAGAACATTCAGAACGGAAAAAAGAAATGATAACACTCCCCCATGTGGTTCACATGCAAGTTATCTGGAAGGAGTCAGACACCACTGACCTTGACCATTCAGAGAAGCATGTGGGATGAGGGCCCGTGTCCTCCGCACAAGCCAACATAACACAAGTCCTGCCTCCCTACGACCATTACAGAATTCCCAGCAACGTAGGAGGTTGCACCCTGCAGACTGCACAGACAGCCGGAGCACGCCACCACAGCGCCCTGCAGCAAAATGGCACTTGCACCACACCTACCCAACTACGCCGGACAGATTAAGCTGTACAAACATAACCTGATACAGATATTGGGATGTGACAATCTGGCCTTGCTGAACGTAAGTTACCGACTAACTTACCGCATCGCATTGTTCAGCTGCGTCATCCCCGTCTTCTACTGTCGGAGGTGTCCCTTCTACTATCCTGTGGATTTATGTCTCTCCAACCCGGCATGTCCAAAGGCGGACCTGCTACAACTATTCAACCCCTGGACGTCCACGACAGGGTCTGTTCAGCCTATGGGGGCATGGCGTATGTGGCTACTATCGGACCCACACTGCAATGGGACCACTGTGCCTCCACACGACGGATAATGGATCACAGTTACAACGAATGTCATCCAACATGTCCCATCATGCTCCTACAAGGGACAACTCACGACCAACACCTTGACAGCCACCATCCGCTACATTGGATGGCATCCATGTCCACCACCAATGCCATGGAAGCCCTGCTGGAAGGTATTGCATACCTGACAACCTGTCAATTCGTCGGGCCCCGCCGCCATACCCCCAATTGAGCAATGATGTCCCACACCGTACCCATGCATGGCCTCCGCACGGACTGGGCAGTTACCAGTACAACAACTATACCATACAACCTGCAACTGACACCACACCATCAACTACACTGCAATGACATCGGATATATTCGGGACATGCACTCTGTTCCTCATCACATCCAGTAACTCTGCATGAACAGGGGGAGGCAGAGGCATGGGATTTGTGAATGGCAACCACATGGACAGAACTGCACGTACAACCATGCCATAATATGCATCCTGCGCCCATGAACATATGCATCGGTCAGTGGACAGTAATCGTCCGGCTGCAGTATGTGAGAGCTGTCACCTCACCTCCCCCTGAACTTCTGTGCCAGGACCTTTGCATGGACAACAAGTGCATCCACCAACAACATGACCCCAGCGACTGTGACATGTCCAGTAGCCACCACATCGCAACAACAAGTGGGACGCCGTTGCATGCACATAAGTCCATGCCCTGATGTCACCTCCACGCATGTGTGTATGAGTAACTATCACAGCAAACCTGTAACATGGAACTGAGATGCACTGTGCCCATGATGACAAGCGGACTGGTAGGCTAAATGTATACTGTCTGTGTCAAAGTCAGCAGCACCTCAGTAAGTAGCAAATGTACATTAGCACAGCAACGGCTAAGCAGTCGTAACTCTGAAGCCCACATCCCACAGTCAACAACTAATCACATCTACCCCTACACCCTATGCCATGTGTAATCATGCTGAGTATATCCTCCACATGCATTTCGCTGCCAGTAGTGTCCACTATACTGCATCACAGAGGACATAAGTACCAATACATGTCTAGAAGCAAAAATGTGTCTCTGCTGATTCATTTCACAAGTACGAATGAGAGAGGATGAGAGTGTGAGAAGTACACAGCAGTTGTGAGATGACCATGTAGTCCACTGTAATTGGATGTCAACGCAAATGAGTAGCACAATTGTGGAAGACACACATGTGTCATGTGAAGCGGGAGTCACGCATGGCTCAGGTGGGTGGGTGTGACGGGTAGGTGCGCACATGAAATGTTGAAACACGCTGTGTTGGGAGGATACAGGAACAGTACATTGGCGCTCTCCTGGGAATTTGTAAAGACCACCTGTCTGGGGATGAATGTGAACTCGTGTGTGCACAACAGGCGGGCACACGATCAATGCTGCATCAAGTGTAGACGTCAGCCCACCCTCCTTGGACAGGCTGGATACTGCCGTGCGTCCGCAAGGCTCTTGCCAAGGCACTCACATCCCCTGTCGACCAGGTGTATCCACAACATTGTCCACCTGCACAGGCAATCCAGGACACGGGATGGCAGTGGAGCATGGTGGGTGAGAGGTCATGGCGCGCTCCTCCTGGTCACATCACGCAGGCAACACATCCCCAATGTGTAGTATGGCACAAGTCATATGGAAGTAGTGGGGGACGCACACATCACGAGCAGTAGTGACGTCACGGAAGGTGGCTCGCACCATCCCACCCATTGCCTAGATCTCCACACACGTTACATGCCATTGCAACAGAGAAGCCAGCGCGTGCACAAGCAGCTCTGAGCTCGCCCCAGAGAGGCCAAAGAGTGAATGTGTGGGTCCATGAGCTCCAGTTGGACGCGGCCTGGGCCGCTAGGGCAGCTACAGCCTCTGTGTGTTGCAGGTGGTGTATCCGGACTACGGAGCCTGTCATGCATTGTCAATGTTGCCCGGGTCTCGAGTCGGGGCACCACGCAGGTGGACGGCGTCCCGCCACATATCATACCGTGAGACAGACCACTTGTTCAACTGGACCCACACATACACTCCTTGGCCTCTCTGGGGCGAGCTTGGAGCTGCTTGTGCATGCGCTAGCTTCTCATGTGCAAATGCATATTGGTGTGAGCGAGGGGAGGCCATGAGGACAGTGTAAAAGATAACTGTTTGACTTTCAGTTAGTTTAAGGAATGCCCCTGATGTGGTCAGAAAAAGACGTGCCTCGTGTGTATTGCAACTAGTAGATAAGCCGATGACCTTCCCATGTCTTGCATGTAGCCCCGCACCTAGCCCCGCACACTCGACACATCAAAATGAGTACCAGCACCACATTCTTCCCATTCGAAGCACTGACTGGGGGTGACAACCATTGGACAGTCTTGTGTAGTCCACCCACGCGTACAAGTGGGCCCTCCATGATCCATGTCACCTGCGGCAAAGTGATGTCATGGACAATGACGGTAGTGAGCAGAGCTGTCTGCCCCACGCACAGATGGTGCATCAGCTCAACAGACCCAGCACTGAGGGCAGCAGGGGTCACATGTGCAGGGGCAGCTGTGCCTGTTGTGAAGGCACATGCATATAGACAGCACATCGTCCAATGTGTAGTCTGCCCACATCTACAGTCCATTGTCAGGCAGACCTAGCAAAAGATCACAAGACAACACATCTGTGTGGGTGTACCCACTGTGACCAACACTGCGCAACAATCAACGTACCCGCCCTGTGCATGGCCCACCCCGCAACGGAGGTCACATTCAGTGCCACTATCTCACACACACATCCCTGTCACGAGGCATGGTGTGTCCAATAGACAGGACTGAGTGAGCGCCCATCCGGAGGGTCCTGAACAGGAGACACATGTAACCCACTAGGCAGTCTGTGTTGTCACCTACTGGCATTGTGCAGTCAATGTGCAGGCCAGGCCTGCTGGGACTGAGAAGGGCAGCATGGCCCCAGCCTGACATGCACACGACCAACAAGTGCACTGAGACCTGCATTGCCAATTGGCTGGGTCACTGGATGTCTGACATGAAGTTGCCATGTACCACCACTCGGGAGGTATCAGACAGGTCAAAGCGCCCGAGAGCACACATACCCATGCAACCTGCAGTCAGCATGGTGAGCAGTGGATGTTTGAACACCACAGGCTCTGACTCATAGTGCTGCGGATCAACGACATGTGTGTCACCCACATGCACCCACACACACACTGCAGCTGTCTCCCACACACAAATTTCGCAAGGAATAGCCATGTGCAGTGTGCGTGGAGCTCGGAATCCAGGATCTCCAGCTCCTCGCTGGTGAGTGGACCTGGACATGTCCTCAGCGTCATCGACGTGTAGGTGGAGAGGTGGCAGCAGCATGTGTTCTCGAGGGGTGCCAGGCTGCAGTTCCAGGTAGATGTGGTAATGCCTGTCCCACTCACACACACATATAACCCCCTGGGTCAGTTACAGTGGGTCCAAGCTGCTGCAATCCGTGTACCATGTCTGGCAGCTTCAATTGCAGACGTAGGCCTGCTCCCAGCTGGCCCGGGACGCTTCCCTCCATAGTGGAACACGCAGGGTGCAACCGCGAGGGACATTGGAGTTGGCCGTAAGGGCCTGGACCATGGCGGGTACAGTCCGCTGATGCCATGTGCACCACACAGTATGATGTGCGCACTGCATCTGCAGGTGTGGCCATGATTTGTGTGTGGGTGCAGGTGCACAATGGACGGGGCCACAACATGCTGTGTGCATAGGCAGGAACGGCCAGTGGCCAGCCTCCACATGTCTGTTGGCACATCATCATGTACACATTGGCATGGGTGCATGGGATATGCATATGCACACACATGCCATCTTTCACTATGTACATCTGCCACTTGGCACGTGCAATGTTACCTGTCACTTGTGATGTGTATTTGCAAGCACACAGCCGTGTTGGCATGGGGCTGTCAATGTGTACACCTGTCAATGTTTCTGGAGGTGTGATCCGTACAGTGCTGTACATAGGGTGCAGTGGTGACACCAATGACTGTCTCATATCCCCTCGTGCCACAGGTCCCACTTGTTTTGGCCGCTCAGCCTGTGTCCATAGCGTTGTTGGTGTGTGCCATGCTCACCCAGCCTCGGAAGCAGTGTGATGCACAGCAGCAAGTCATGTTGCCGCGGTGTTGCCGCTTGCCGAATATGCAGTCTGTTACCATCAGCATGCCTTACAAGTCATTGAGGCCTAGATCCCCATGTGCATGCCCATAGCAATGGTGTGTGTCACTGCCCATTGCTATTGGTAGGGGACCTGTGTAAGTGTAATGTGGCTGTGCTGTCCCTACTTGTCAGCTGTTCTGTGATTCAAGTGCTTGTTCAGTCATTTGTGTTTTGTGTATGTGAATATGCCATGTGGCGTCTTGCTTTGACATGTGTCCACTTCCATCCTTCCTAGGCGGAGACCAAACATTCATCGCCCCTACCAATTGCTGTCAGACATGGAGGATGTAGAGGTCATCCGTAAATATCGTCTGGACCGACCCACCCTGCATCGTCTATGTGCCATGTTGGAACCCCACCTCCGTCCTGGCAGGGTGTATCCAACAGCATTCACCCCCACGGCTAAGGTGATGGCTGCACTGCATTTCTTCGCCACTGGGTCATTCCAACACACAGTGGACAGTGGAGGTGGGATGTCCCAGCCCATGTTCAGCATGGTGCTGAGGGATGTACTGTCAGCTATGATGCTGTACAGGAACAGATACGTCCGATTCCCCAGGGCTCGTGAATTGGCGGCAGTGAAGGGTGCTTTCTATGCCCTTGGACGGATCCCCCACGTCGTTGGTGCTATAGATTGCACCCATGTTGGCCTTGTTCCACCACAGGCCACTGAGCAGCTCTACCGCAACCGGAAGCACACGCACTCCCTGAATGTGCAAGTGGTGTGCCTTGCGGACATGGTGATTTCCCACGTGGGTGCCAAGTTCCCAGGATCGGCACATGACGCGCACATCATGCGCAACAGCATCCTACCACGACTGATGGCCAATCTGCAACCGGACCGTGGCTGGATTGTCGGTGAGTATGTGGAGTAGTGTAGCGTGCTGGCTGTGCGATGCTGTCTTGTGTCCAGTTGGAATTGCAACGGTTCTCTGTGTCCCTCACACCCAGGTGACTCTGCTTACCCGAATGGGCCCTGGCTGCTCAGCCCATTGCGACGTCCTGGGGGCCCAGCTGATGTCCGCTACAATGAGGCACATGGGAGGACCAGACGTGTGGTTGAGCGTACCTTTGGCCTCCTCAAGTCCAGGTTCAGATGCCTGGACCGCACCGAGGGTGCACTGGCGTACTCCCCACAGAAGGTGTGCCAGATAATAGTGGCTTGCTGCATGCTGCACAATCTGGCTATTCGCAAGCAGATCCCCCTAATTGTGGATGACGGAGATCAGCCAGGGCCCCAGCCTGCAGACCAGGACAGCTCGAGTGAAGAGGACAGTGGAGAGGAGGAAGCTGTGAATGTGCGTCAGCAGCTCATCGCCCGCTACTTCACTTGACGGTGAGTGTCCATGTACGACGGCTGATGTAGCTGTAGTTGTGCAGGTGTATGTGTGCTCTGTCACGGGGGCCTTTTGTTCACTGAGTGCTGTGTGTCAATGGTCCATGTCCAGGTTGGTATGCCACTGGCAGCGGCTGTAGCAGTGTGCCCTGTTGCTCTGTGTGATGTGTGTACATTGCTTGTAGTTGGTGACAAGTACTGTGTGATGAGTGTGTGACACACTCATTGAATGTACTCTTGTTCTGTTTTTCACCCCTAGGTCCCTACAGCCTCTCCTGTCCCATCGACATACCACACAGCAGATGCATTTCTGCTCATGGTGGCGATTGCACATCGTTGAATAAACCCAGGACACATGAAGCAGATTGTGTTCAAGGTGTATTTATTTACAGCGGTGACATGTGATTGTGTGCAAGGTGATGACAAACGTGGTGCATGCTGTGACAATTAGTTGACGGTCATGGCTGCGTGATGGTCAGGGTGTACCCATGAAGTTCCATGTCCACAGTCCAACAGACACATGCCATTCACATGGCAGTGTGGGGTAGGATCGTAGTACAAGTCAATGCAGTAGGTGGTCAAGGTGGCTGGCTGACTCACTGGCGTTTGGTGCGTGCGAAGTCCTCTCTGGACACCTGTTTCCTCTTCGGACGGCCCCTTCCACGTTTGGTAGGGGGGGGTGTGTTGATGTGCCGCTGGTGGTGGCTGAGGAGTGCTCACTCACTGTGGACGCAGGGGAACGCGATGCTGCACGACCCTGCGCCACAGCAGGTGGTGGCGGAGGTGGTGTTGCTGGCCTTGCTTGTGCCCTCACCACCACCACCACCAGCTGGCCCATTAGGTCCACAAGTTGGTCCATACGGGTCACGAATTGTCCCATATGGGCGTCCATGGACCTCAACACCCCAAGGACCTCCCGCGTGTCGGTAGCCGACCTGGCCCATTGTCCTTGGGCCTCTTCATAGGCCCCAAGGACTCTGGCGATTTGCGGCAGGGCTTGGCTCCCAGGCTCAGATGGCGTTGGCCTGGCCCTGCTCCTCCTACCAGTACTGCTGCCACCGACATGCCCACTAGACACATTGCTCACCACGGTCCTCGCTCTGGCTCCCAGGGTGGAGCCCGACGGCCGTGCCACCGCTTGCGCAGGGGCTGTGGCCAGGGATGGCGTGGTGGTGGTGGTTGCGGCGGTGGTGGTGGTTGCGGTGGTGGCCGCAACGGCCATGGCAGCAGGGGTCTGTGACTGGTCAGCAGCCCTGGGTGATGGGTTGGTGGGCAGGAGGGGCCCTGGGGAGCGGTTGTGCCCTGCCACTCCAGATGGGCCTGCTGGGTGGTCCGTGTCTGGAGAGGTGTCCAGCTCCTCTACATCCGTGAGTCCGGGTCGGGGGCTTGCGGACTGGCTGTGCTGGCTGCTGTCACCCTCTCCAGCATCCAGCAGTTCGGCACCTGTGGGGAGAATGAGATGGGTCATTGTGTTGCACCTAGCAAAGTATGTATTGGTTGTCTGACATTCACAGTTCGTGCACTGTTGTGCACAGGTTTCCCAGTGGCGTGTGTGTGGATGTATGATGTGTGTATGCGTGGGCTAGGCAATGGGACTGTGTGATTTGGACATGTGGCATGGGACGGATTAGCAATGCCGATGGGTGTGTGTTGCTATGCTCCTACATTTTGTGGCTCGGGTGTATGCGTGCTCCAGGACCATAGACGATGTTGGGTTGAACGATGGTTTAGGGGGAAGGATGGAACGCTTAGGTACGCTGATGCCAAAAGGGGGTACAGCCCCTAAACGCTCTTGGGTTGAAATATGCTTTTGGGGTACATACTGTGGGTAATGGGTGCAGAACGTGACATGTGTTCTGGCAACATGACAGTGCATAGACAAAGGTGTGTGTCTGTCTCACATGCCCGGAATATCTGCTGACTGTTATCATTCATGGACATCACATTGGTAGCATTGTTGTGAGTTCGTGCTTGTTGTGTGCCACACGACGTATTGCAGATGGGCCAAATCCTTTGTGTGCGTGCTGCCCTGGTACATGTGCATCAGTGCTGTGCTCTTGGGGTGTTGACTATATTATGTGTGTTGTTACTCGCAGTGTGACGTGCGCTTCAGTCACTGCAGGCACTTGATTTGTCATGGGCAGGTATCTTTGCATGACTACTGTATGAGGGCCAGCTGTTCGGATGACATACCTTTCATGACACTGTGGCTGAGAGATGAGATGGATGATATGTTGAATGTGCATTGTGTGCCTGTGTGTTTCATGGGTCCAGTTGTCTTTGTGTGCAATATTGTGGTTCCAAGCTGTTACTTCTAGTACGGTCTGTCTTACGTGGGTGTTCTTGTACGATGTGTGGGTGACAGGCAGTGAGGACTACATGGACAGGACTTCGATGGTGTTGCTGATGTGTGTGATGGGTGGCACAGTGCCTGCCGTGTGGGTCTGTGCTCCAGTGGGACTTGTGCATGCAGACGTGGCTCCTTAGGTGTTGCTGTATCTGTGATGGGTCATGTGGGGTTTGACTCTGTTGAACATGTCCGTGTGCACATTGGTCTCATGATTGTGACTGGGAGCAGTGCTGCGTGTTCCTCTGCTACGTGACATGTCCCATCTGTCAGTCGTAGTACAGTCCTCATGCCTACAGATGCCCCGCCCTGTACATTTTCCCACCTACAGGTTGTTTCTCAGTGCGCAATGCAATGGATGCCACATGGTACTGGGAGGGAGGGGTGCTCCACCTTGCTGGTCTGTGGTAGTGGGAGCCTGGTGGGTGTTTTACTTCAGCTGTCCCCCCTCCGACCCACTGTCTTTGTGTTCCGGCTACTTACCTGTTACTTGTCGGTCAGTGCAGCTATGGCGGACACATGGATGTGGGGTGTGCTCCACCTTGCTGGTCTGTGGTAGTGGGGGCCTGGTGGGTGTTTTACTTCAGCTGTCCCCCTCCGAACCACTGTCTTTGTGTTCCGGCTACTTACCTGTTACTTGTCGGTCAGTGCAGCTATGGCGGACACATGGATGTGGGGTGTGCTCCACCTTGCTGGTCTGTGGTAGTGGGGGCCTAGTGGGTGTTTTACTTCAGCTGTCCCCCTCTGACCCACTGTCTTTGTGTTCCGGCTACTTACCTGTTACTTGTCGGTCAGTGCAGCTATGGCGGACACATGGATGTGGGGTGTGCTCCACCTTGCTGGTCTGTGGTAGTGGGGGCCTGGTGGGTGTTTTACTTCAGCTGTCCCCCCTCCGACCCACTGTCTTTGTGTTCAGGCTACTTACCTGTTACTTGTCGGTCAGTGCAGCTATGGCGGACACATGGATGTGGGTGTGGGGAGTGCTCATTCTGGCGCATCTGGAGTACAAGGGGACCTGGTGGAAGTTGCGGTGCTGGCTGACTGTACACATGCCCCCATGGTTTTGTTAGTTGGTAGCTTTGGGCTGAGTGTGTGTGAGTGTCTGTTGCATGTGTGGGTGATGTCTTGTGTATTGTGTACTGGACATGGGGGTGTTTGTCCCTAGGAGCTATGGCATGGTGGTAGTGCATGTGATTACATAGCGGTGTGCTGGTATACGTTTGTTTGTACTTACCAGCCTCCACTCCCCTGGTAATCCGGTGAGGATCTCCGGATGTATGATGACTCGCACCTTCTCCTCCCACGCCTTGAAGGTCTTGAATAGCGCGGGATTCCCTCCGCCAGTCCTGGCAGCCAGCTCTCGATTTTTGCTCTCCCTTCTTGACCACGCTTTTGAGGTCGTTCCACCTTTTGTTAATTTCTCCTCTGTTGCGTGGAACGTTCCCGACTGCATTGACCTGGTCTACGATCCTGCTCCACAACCGGTTTCTGGTGGATAGTGGTGTCTGTTGGACCTGGTTGCCATAGATTTGTGGGTGCACCATGACGATCTCGTCGACCATGACCGTCAGCTCGGTGGAAGTGAACTTGGGCATTCTGTGTGATGCCATGGTGTGTGTTTTGGTGTTTGTGGTGCTGGTGCGGTGTGTGGTGTGTGATGTGCAGGGGGTTTGTGGGTCAGGTGTTTGGTGGTGGTGGTGATGGGTGTGATAGGTGCGTGTCTGTGGTGTGCTGCTGTCCTTTCTGTCTCGCTGTGTTGTGTGCTTTCGTCCTCAGTTTGTAATGTTGCAGGGGGTTGTGGTCTGTGAAGGGGCTGGTTTTGTACTTACCTATGTGGGTGTGTCATGATGGTCTGTTGTTTTCAGGTGTGTTGTGGCTGGTGTTCTGGGATTTGTTGTTGATTTTTTTGTCCAGGGGGGTGTGTTTCCGGGATGTGTACTGTGTTTGGGTATTTGTGCGTGGGTTGCTGTGTGGACTTGTTGGCCATGTTGTGTGTGTTTGTTTTCGTCAGCGGATGGTTTCTGTGCATGGACGTGGCCGCCAGGGCTTCCGCCGTGTCCATTTTCGTCACTGTTGTTTGCGCTGGCGGGCGGTGTATTTGTGGATTTTCCGCGCTCATGTCGGTACGATCCTAATTTCACGGGCGGTGTCTCGGTCGTCAGGGCGGGCGGTTTTGGCTTGTCATGCGTCTTTCCGTCCGTGGCGGGCGGATGGACTTAGACTCGGACATGGGCGGGCGGTATTTTCTGTTTATTTTCCGCCTCCGGCGGTTTTCGGTTCGCGGCATCGTAATTGCTCGGTCGGTATTCAGACGGTGTAGGCGGGCGGATTTTTGCCACTGTGGTTGATGGCGGATTTTTATCCGCCCGACATCGTAATGGACACCTTAGTGTTTTATAATAACTATTGTTTAATAATTTTTGCGTATATTAGTTCCGTAGCGGGTTGTGGGTTTATAGGGGAATAGGGTGGGAAGTAATTTAATTTAAATTATAAAAATTAATAATGTATTAATTAATAATTTTGTCATTTATAATAACTATTGTTTAATAATTTTTGCGTATATTAGTTCTGTAGCGTGTTGTGGGTTTATAGGGAATAGGGTGGGAAGTAATTTAATTTAAATTATAAAAATTAATAATTTATTAATTAATAATGTATTGTTTAATAATTACTATTGTTAATTAAGTTGATTAATTTATTATTAAATATATAAAAAGTGAATAATAACTTTTTTTAATTAATTGATAATTATGTAAATTGTTTATTTTTTTATTAATTTGTAATTAATTACATATTAATTATTAAAAATTAATTTATTAATATGTTACTTATGTACATTTATTTTGTAGTGTGTTGAGTGTTGATAGGGGAGTAGGGTGGGAATTAAGTTGAATTTAATTCAAATTTTAATAATTTTTAAATATTATTTATTCAAAGTTATTTTATAGTGTTAATTGTGTTAATTAATTTAGATATGATGGTTATTAATTTGATTGTTAATTGTAATTAGCTAATTAATTAAATGTTAATTAATTATGTTGATTCATTAATATTTTACACTATTGGAGGTGACGTTCATAGTGGAAAATGTTGGAAGGTAAATATATTTTTATTAATTAATTATTTGTTAATTATTTTTAATTATATTGTAGGAGTGGGTCTACTCAATTATTCCCCTACGCTACCCAACACTTTCTCTACTGTTGCACTCACTGGAGTGGGAATAGTTATTTTTACACTCCCGCTATCTAACACTTTCCCTACTGTTCCACTCACTGGAGTGGGAATAGAAATTTTTAGACTCCCGCTATCCAACACTTTCCCTACTGTTTCACTCACTGGAGTGGGAGTAGTAATTTTTACCCTCCCGCTATCCAACACTTTCCCTACTGTTCCACTCACTGGAGTCAAAATAGTAATATTTACCCTCCCGCTATCCAACACTTTTCCTACTGTTCCACTCGTTGGAGTCGGAATAGTAATTTGTACCCACCCGCTATCCAACACTTTCCCTACTGTTCCACTCGCTGGAGTAGGAATAGTAATTTCACCCTCCCGCTATCCAACACTTTCCCTACTGTTCCACTCAGTGGAGTGGGAATAGTAATTTTTACCCTCCCGCTATCCGACACTTTTCCTACTGTTCCACTCGCTGGAGTGGGAATAGTCATTTTTACTCTCCCGCTATCCAACACTTTCCCTACTGTTCCACTCGCTGGAGTAGGAATAGTAATTTTTACCCACCCGCTATCCAACACTTTCCCTACTGTTCCACTCGCTGGAGTCGGAATAGTAATTTGTACCCACCCGCTATCCAACACTTTCCCTACTGTTCCACTCGCTGGAGTAGGAATAGTAATTTTTACCCACCCGCTATCCAACACTTTCCCTACTGTTTCACTCACTTGAGTGGGAATAGTAATTTGTACCCACCCGCTATCCAACAAATTCCCTACTTTTGCAGTTGTTGGAGTGTAAATACTAATTTTATTCCCTTAGCTATGCAAAGTTTTTAATTTTGTTATATTTAATGTAGTGTAAATTATTAATTAACATAACAAAATTTACTTTAATTATTTAAATTATTATATAATATTTATTTTTATATTTATATAATATGTTTATTTATATATATATATATATAAATATATTTTTAATAATATTTTAAATATTTTATAATTAAGATTAATGATTATTTTATAATATTATTAAGTAAATATATATATGTTAAAAAATAATTAATATGTTTTTTTTACATTACATTTATTATTTTTACATTTTAAGCTTTTTTACATTATTTTAACTATGTTTTATTTAATTGTGTTTATTATTTAGTTACTTTTATATTATTTTTAATACATTTAAAAAATTTCGATATTTTAGTTAACTATATTTTAAACCGATATTTTGTACTCGATATTTTAGTACTTACCTGTTTGTAGATAGGGACTCGATATTCTGTCCCTCGATATTTTGGCATCGATATTCTGGACAGTCGATATTCTGTCCCTCGATATTTAGTCACTGATCCATCCTTGAGATCAATTATATTAAGGCTGTCTTTTCAGTAGAGTGTCTTGGAAATGGTAAGTCCTCCCTTATTTTTAAATGGGGTTAAGCAGTCTACTGATTCATACATTTTATACTGATATGCATTGTATTTCTTTTCAACAACGGAGACAGTACTGATAAGGCCTGAAAATTCTAGAGGAATTTGAACAGTTGCTCCTTTAGAGCAGAGATCTAGAACTTTCTGATTCTCCTGAAGGTCTTTATTGGAATGGAAAGAAATCAGAAGTAGAGGGAAAACATGAACAGGAGCAGCCAGGACTCCTTTAGAGTAACTTTTGACTGACTGAAGGGCCCTGCAGTTGAGAAACAAAAGTCTGCTGTCTATTTATAGAGGGGTAGACATGAGGTATACAAGAGAACCTACCTAAATGAGCTCTATTGTGAGCTGAGAATGTTTCAGGATCTGCCAGTGTCATAAGGTGATTCACGACGGTGCAGTGGTATGGTTATAGGTAAAATGGCGCTCCAAGAATGAGTAGCACTTACACTCTATTTAGATTTCTGAGAAATTTATATGGACGGTGCTGAAAGGTGAGAAGAACCACCAGTCTCCCCAAACACGTGGTCGAAACCAACATAAACATAAACACAATCCTCAGCACACGTCTTTTAAGTAATATGCAATTATCCAATTTGTTTTAGTCAAGCATAAATGATACAGAGAAATTTTCGAGCTTGGTTTCTTTTCTTTATTCTCTTTGTTCTTGCATCAGCCAACACGTGTTTCGTCGCACAAAGGAATTTTGTCCCGCGACTTTCTCAAGGCTGTATATACAAAACAAACACGAGCCCTTTGTAAAATTACACAAAACAGGTGTATTTAATACACCCATCAAACCTCACCCGTGTGCATAGCGGTATTCTATACGAATTTCTGCGGCAAGCACAGGGATCTTTGCCCAAGAGACCGTGCTCATTCCAAAGCATGATAAATAATAGGTTGTTAAACGTAGGCCATCAGAATCTCGCCCGTATATTAAGTGGTGATGGAGAAAACCAATAAAAAGGTCCTGATTGTCGGTATCTATCTGCGTGCACCCGGTGTGTGTGCACTGATCAATACGTGTCACGATTAAAAAGCACGATCACCTCCTGTGTCACACACACTTGAGGACCTAGTGCCAATTACTAGGTGACGGTGAGACGAGCAAAATCAGTGCAATAAGTGTGGTGGCTTTAAAATAAATCCCAAATCACTCCTCACAAGTAAAAGATCAGAAATACCTTACAAGAGTCCAAAATGTTCCCTGAAAAACCCATAACCTATTTTAGTATGCACTATTAAGAGTAGACCGGTTCACTAGATATCCAGTACATTGAAGTATTAAGGCTACCTACTTTATCAGTGGTGATAATTCCATCCCACTGGAAAATTAAAATCTTTGTTCCGATGTCCACGTCACATTTAACCATGGATCTTCGTCATGAGCCAAACCTAGAGCACTAAAGAGAGATAGGGATGTCTTAAACCTCATATGTGATCATGTATCGGCTAAGTATAAGCAAACTTCCTGTATCTTAGCGCCGTGTACAGCAGTATATAAAAGCACACAGCATAAATCAGCAGTATTCAGCACGCTATTTAAAGCTATCTGTGTTCGCGCTGGGTATTATTAAAAAATTACATTTCAACGCTTATGATATTACGCTATGTAAACCTGTATCTAATAACATATAGCATGTCTCTACAGTAATCACCACGCTATTCCAAAATATCTATGTTCCCGCCGGGTATTCCCCCAAACGCCTCACTTAAGCTTAAAACTCTTAGTAAACTTAACCAGGTGCTCCAGATTCTTCTAAATCTGCTGTGTCACAAATTCAAATCAAAACTTCCACCATTACCTCGTGTCACTATTTAAACGCTAGGCTACTACAATACAGTGCCTCTGCTTACCGTAAGAAGGACGTGTAGGTCCCCACATCAGCGCCGTGTTCTCGAGTGCGAGAATGCCGGTCTCTATGATCCACCATTTTTAAAACCTTCCAGCTCACACGTGACATAAACAGAGAAAAGGGACCAGATCCCCTTCTCAGCTTTGGGACCCAACTTGTAACGTGCTCCTAATGTGCAAAAAACAGCCGGATTGCTATTTATAATCAACACTGGACTGACCATAAGTTGGATATCAAACATATTCTAAAACGCCGATTATATTTCCTAAAATTGCATGAAAGAAAAGACGTCCGCGTCCTTTCGTACTCCTCCCTTCTTGTATATCGTTCCTGCCTCTCAAAACGGGCGCCATCTTTAAGCCATCTATTCCATATACACGTGTTTTCCTATTAGTTCAGTGAACACCCAAGTGTATCAAAATTCTCGTGTGAGTTTGAGATATTGGAGGTCTCCATTCCCATGCATGTTATAATTAGTAAAGTGGTGCATACTAAATTGATAAACAAATACATATTCACTCAAAGAACAGTTATTAACAGAATTGTTGCATAAAGTAAATATTAAAAAGGCAAATGAAAGGAAAAACCGTGGTTAATGAAAGGTCATACAGTTTCTACATTAATCAACATTGAGTACATCAAGTTGTTCATTTACATAGAAAGTAATGTAACTCTGGATTGATGTTCAGTTTCTATATCAGTTTCTAAATTAATCAACATTATGTACATCAAGTTGTTCATTTACCCAGAAAGTAATGTAACTCTGGATCAATGTTAATTCCTATATCAGTGCACCGTCATCTCATGATCCAGAGTGCTTCCCTCTTCCGTAAGGCTAGCTCTCTGTTTCCTCCCCTGGGGTGTCTCTGAGTATGTTCTATACCAGTGTCATAAGGTGCCTGAAGAAGGACCCTAAACTCCCTGGATGGGCCCCACCTCTCCAAGTATCACAGCAGAAGGAGGCATGATGGCTAGTGAAGTGGCCCCTTAATAATCACAGCCCGAGACAAACATAGTAGAAGCAGGCTCAATGCCTTACCCTCTGAGTTTTGTGGATACGAGTCAACATTCCTGCAAATTTGTAAACCTTATTTATAAAGACATCCCTGCAAAGCTTTTCTTAGTAGAGGGATGCTCAGCAAGGTAAGTGTTAATTCTAAACATCTACTTTTTCTCTTGCTAGACAAGATAGCAGTGTTGCTATTACTTAACAAACACAGAGTATGCTGAATCTATCCTCTATGGATTCCACATCTCAAGGTTTCTGGTCAAAGTGTGTAGTCCCTGCAAGCTCCAAGGTATTAAAGAGTTGACCTGTTCTGTGACAAAGCCTGTCTTAAAAGGACAGTAGGCCTTTAACCACCTCGTTTTCCTGGCTTTGCTGAACATTGGAGTCCATTGATGGATGAGGGCACTTAGAGCGTATACAAATGTGCACATCTCTCTGAATGGCTCTTCAAATTCAATAATCAACGCAATTCAGGTTGGCATCATCATTCAATCAGACAGAAAGGTGTTTCGAGACTGTGTATAATGGCAAGTTGGAATCTCAATGGATGTTCTGGATATAAATGGGCATCTTTTGGGCTTCTAATTTGTGGGTGCAGTCAATGACCTTCAAAGGAAAGGTCAGAAACCCACTTATGTTGTACAAGACTCTCAAATCCAAATTTCAAGTTATGTTGACTAGGCATACTTTCTATAAATAAACTAATAACGAAAATATTGTTTGTTTTAGGGTGTAGAACCTTGATTAATTTTCGTTTAATCGTCCTATTATAAATGTAAGTGCTAAATCAAATGCAAGTGTCAGGAGGCTATCTGAAGATTTCTATTTTAATCTATCATGATGCTCAGATTGCTAGTTTGAGCTAGAACTGGTGTAAATGCTGATTACAAGGAATTTTGTTCTGTTGCTGTGTTGTTTTACAAACAATTATTTGCTTCTCCTCTTCATATTCTTTCATGAAAGAGTACAGCAAAATGTGCCCTAAGCATGGATAGGTGACAGCTATATAAACTTTTATAAACTATGTTAAGAAATTATTTAACTTTAATTCTTATGCATATGTTTTTCAAAAAAAGGGCATAAATCTGAGGACTGATGTTTGTACAGACATTTGCAAATAGTGGGTGAAAACATTTTGCCGTTTTACCTGCTTTTATTCTAATGTGTTGCACCACAAAATGCCCATTTAAAGAGGGACAGAAAACGACCTGCCACATAAATATGTATTAGGCATGTTGCTACTTATGACCCCTTCTGATTGGCAATAAACACAAGATGGGCCTCATCCATCTCAGCCTTTGCATTCTCAAATAGGAAACCTTTTTTTTTTTTTTTTTAAGCAGATTGCATCTTTTGAAGGGACAGGTTCAACTTTAAAAATAAATGGTTTATATTTGACATCTGGATAGCATGCCTTGTTCTCCTGGACCACTGTCTGCTCTCTACAAGGGCAGCTCACATAATCTCCAAAGTAGAATCTGCCCCACAGAGGCAGCTTTCCATTTGGAATTCACAATTCAGGTGTCTATTTTTAATCAATGGTTTGCTACCGCAATTGCAGTTACAAACCATTGAGACATGTCACTGTGAATCGCAATTGTCACTTGATTCTCCTTTGCTACTCCATCCAAATTTATAATTTGGAATGAGTCTCAGAATCCCTTTTGTAAGAAGCTGCAGCTCACAAATGGAGTCTGGTAAGTAGTAAAAACCTTTTTGCATATACAAACACTTTGGCAAATTACAGGCTTTGGGACTCCCAAAGGCTTTGTAGATCAGACCCTAGTTCTAAATAACGCAGATCAATTTCTATAACATGCTTTAGGGAAGTCATCCTTTCTTCCCTGATCACTCACATTTTTTGACTAATAATGGTGGTTAATGACTCTGACAGTGCCATGGGCTCTGCTAACCAGGTCCAGGGCCAGTGCTCTGGCCTTAAATGTATATGTTGCTTTGTATAATTATAATTGACCAAGACACCCTACTCTAAGTCCTTAGTATATAATAGTGAAGGGAGGTTTGGGGACCGCAGTAGACTTAATGCATTTAAAGTGTGCACTAAAACTGTGTTCAAATTCGACTTTGGAATTAAAAGTGCTTCCAAAGTCAAAAAATACCTTTTGTTACATATAAGTCACCCCTACGGTCTGCCCTAGGTGCACCAAAGATAGGGTGCCTTGTTATAAAAAGCAGGGACATTATAAAAGATATTTTATATGCCCTGATGAGGGAAAACAAGAAAAGTTGTGTTTCTCCATTATAGTGCTGCCATCTCCATAGGCTAACATGGGGAGGCTTTATTAAACTTTAATAAAGTCTAACATTTGATTTTAAATAGCCAGCAACATGATCCAAAGTATCAATATAATAGTTACAATAAACCCAACAACTTGCCAAGGTCGATTTGTTATAACTATTGCAGAAAGGATTTTTAGAACTTACTATCCTGAAGTTACCTAAAAGAGTCCTGCAGCAGCCTCTTCTGATTGGCCAGCCACTAACAACCTGAGCCAAGCTGCTCCGTGATTAGGTGTGAAGAGTCCTGGGACCAAAACAATTGAGCCCTTGTGGTGGGAGGAGATTTGCTTCCTGGGGAAGCCAGGGACAGGAAGGGGGCTGGGGAGATAAACTGAACTTCAGAGGTAGAAGAACAGATGTAACAGGACCCAGCCAGCCTCCACTTCCTTGATCCCCTGCCAGATGGGAGCCCACATAATTAGATTAGGAGAGGAGATAGATGGGGAGTGTAGGGAAACATTAGCCCTACCTGCGGGTTGGGTTAGCCCAACCTGAACTCCAAAGAGAAATGAATGGCTCTTCAAATTCAATAATCAACGCAATTCAGGTTGGCATCATCATTCAATCAGACAGAAAGGTGTTTCGAGACTGTGTATAATGGCAAGTTGGAATCTCAATGGATGTTCTGGATATAAATGGGCATCTTTTGGGCTTCTAATTTGTGGGTGCAGTCAATGACCTTCAAAGGAAAGGTCAGAAACCCACTTCTGTTGTACAAGACTCTCAAATCCAAATTTCAAGTTATGTTGACTAGGCATACTTTCTATAAATAAACTAATAACGAAAATATTGTTTGTTTTAGGGTGTAGAACCTTGATTAATTTTCGTTTAATCGTCCTATTATAAATGTAAGTGCTAAATCAAATGCAAGTGTCAGGAGGCTATCTGAAGATTTCTATTTTAATCTATCATGATGCTCAGATTGCTAGTTTGAGCTAGAACTGGTGTAAATGCTGATTACAAGGAATTTTGTTCTGTTGCTGTGTTGTTTTACAAACAATTATTTGCTTCTCCTCTTCATATTCTTTCATGAAAGAGTACAGCAAAATGTGCCCTAAGCATGGATAGGTGACAGCTATATAAACTTTTATAAACTATGTTAAGAAATTATTTAACTTTAATTCTTATGCATATGTTTTTCAAAAAAAGGGCATAAATCTGAGGATTGATGTTTGTACAGACATTTGCAAATAGTGGGTGAAAACATTTTGCCGTTTTACCTGCTTTTATTCTAATGTGTTGCACCACAAAATGCCCATTTAAAGAGGGACAGAAAACGACCTGCCACATAAATATGTATTAGGCATGTTGCTACTTATGACCCCTTCTGATTGGCAATAAACACAAGATGGGCCTCATCCATCTCAGCCTTTGCATTCTCAAATAGGAAACCTTTTTTTATTTTATTTTATTTTTAAGCAGATTGCATCTTTTGAAGGGACAGGTTCAACTTTAAAAATAAATGGTTTATATTTGACATCTGGAGAGCATGCCTTGTTCTCCTGGACCACTGTCTGCTCTCTACAAGGGCAGCTCACATAATCTCCAAAGTAGAATCTACCCCACAGAGGCAGCTTTCCATTTGGAATTCACAATTCAGGTGTCTATTTTTAATCAATGGTTTGCTACCGCAATTGCAGTTACAAACCATTGAGACATGTCACTGTGAATCGCAATTGTCACTTGATTCTCCTTTGCTACTCCATCCAAATTTATAATTTGGAATGAGTCTCAGAATCCCTTTTGTAAGAAGCTGCAGCTCACAAATGGAGTCTGGTAAGTAGTAAAAACCTTTTTGCATATACAAACACTTTGGCAAATTACAGGCTTTGGGACTCCCAAAGGCTTTGTAGATCAGACCCTAGTTCTAAATAACGCAGATCAATTTCTATAACATGCTTTAGGAAGTCATCCTTTCTTCCCTGATCACTCACATTTTTTGACTAATAATGGTGGTTAATGACTCTGACAGTGCCATGGGCTCTGCTAACCAGGTCCAGGGCCAGTGCTCTGGCCTTAAATGTATATGTTGCTTTGTATAATTATAATTGACCAAGACACCCTACTCTAAGTCCTTAGTATATAATAGTGAAGGGAGGTTTGGGGACCCCAGTAGACTTAATGCATTTAAAGTGTGCACTAAAACTGTGTTCAAATTCGACTTTGGAATTAAAAGTGCTTCCAAAGTCAAAAAATACCTTTTTGTTACATACAAGTCACCCCTACGGTCTGCCCTAGGTGCACCAAAGATAGGGTGCCTTGTTATAAAAAGCAGGGACATTATAAAAGATATTTTATATGCCCTGATGAGGGAAAACAAGAAAAGTTGTGTTTCTCCATTATAGTGCTGCCATCTCCATAGGCTAACATGGGGAGGCTTTATTAAACTTTAATAAAGTCTAACATTTGATTTTAAATAGCCAGCAACATGATCCAAAGTATCAATATAATAGTTACAATAAACCCAACAACTTGCCAAGGTCGATTTGTTATAACTATTGCAGAAAGGATTTTTTAGAACTTACTATCCTGAAGTTACCTAAAAGAGTCCTGCAGCAGCCTCTTCTGATTGGCCAGCCACTAACAACCTGAGCCAAGCTGCTCCCTGATTAGGTGTGAAGAGTCCTGGGACCAAAACAATTGAGCCCTTGTGGTGGGAGGAGATTTGCTTCCTGGGGAAGCCAGGGACAGGAAGGGGGCTGGGGAGATAAACTGAACTTCAGAGGTAGAAGAACAGATGTAACAGGACCCAGCCAGCCTCCTCTTCCTTGATCCCCTGCCAGATGGGAGCCCACATAATTAGATTAGGAGAGGAGATAGATGGGGAGTGTAGGGAAACATTAGCCCTACCTGCGGGTTGGGTTAGCCCAACCTGAACTCCAAAGAGAAATTTTCTCCATTTTGATTTTCATAGAGATGTGCATTCTGGGTCAAAAATATGTCACACTTCCCAGGAAGTGATCATACCAGAAGGTGGCAACTTGAGCCTCATTGGTTGGGGTGGCACCCCTCTTGCCAGCCCAGAATGGTGAATAAATATGGGAGAGCTGCAAGAGCACCTCAGATTCCTACCTGAAACATCTGAAGGCGAAGGACTGCCCTGCTGGAACCTTGGACTGTGCAACAGAGAACTGCACTCATAAGGACTGCACCTGCTGCACTTTAAAGACTCCAGACAGGAAGGACTTTGCCTGTATTCAAGGATAAGGAATGGACTCCCCGAGCAGCAACAGGTAGAAAAGTGCTGGCAGAAGCCACCTGCAACTTCCACTAAGGGCACAACTCCAGCTGACCAGCTTCACCTGGATTTTCCTGGCCTGGCCGGGTGCATTGTGGGAGTTGGAGTCCCAGGCCTCAAGAAACAAACTGGAACTTCCGAACCCTTGACTGGTGCCGTGGGACCATTTCCTGCATCAAGGAACCTTCAGAGAAGAATTTCTGAAAGTTTGCAAACTTTTTGCTGAGTTTTGTGAAAAAGCTCTAGAAGAAAACCGAGATCGATTACGAGAGACAAGCCAGCAACGTCGAACCATGACTCAGCCTGACAGAGGAGGTTCACCCCACCTAAAGCTCCGGAGCTCCTCGCTGTCAATTACAAAGACCAAGTCCTCCAGAACTGACAGAGGCATCGCGCTGCAGCAGGCCATCGTCGTTGAACCAAAACTCGTATCAGGAGACCCGATCACTCGACGTCGAGAGAAAAAGCTCCCGAAAGGTGACTAAGTCAGAAGGTAAAAACTTGACTGGGCCCAACCACTCACTATATCGGACCCGTGCTTCATCGTGATCAGCCTGAAACTTTGACTTTATCTCGGTCCAGCATGACCAGATAGCCATGGTTGGCACTTTACATTTTTAGGTGCTAGAAAGCAAATTATTTTAATTTAAAGTTTAAAAATTCCTGTCTCTAGTTCCGTACATTGGATATTTGTTGTTTTGGTGTCATTTTAAAGATAAAAATAGTTTACAATTTTATAAGATAGTGTTGGATTTTTATTGTGTTGTGTCCCAAGTAAAGCCTGACTGCTCATTAACCGAGCTACCAAGGGTTGAGCTAGGATTTATTTATTAAGACTTAACTGGACCTCATTTGTGATTGTGGTGTTATTACTAACTGTAGATACCTACCTGCACCAACTAATAATCCACCTTTGGTGCTCAGTGGTGGAGTCCAGAACTTATATTTAATAACACTATTCAGCATTTAAGTGAGGCAAATAAAAATCCTCTAACTTGACTTAGTGCAAAAATTGTTTTTGAATTTTATTTTGGACTGATATTAATTAATTCTTTTTTTTTTATTTCTAAATTGTTCTAAGCTCAACCCACAGATTTTTTGTGTGTGACCCAAAACTCAGGATACCATGGAACTTGATCTGGCTAGCCTACCCACACGCACTGTCGTAGAGCTTAGGGGGTTGTGTAGGGCAAGGGAATTACTAGCTTCCATCAATACTAGGACCTCAGAACTGGTAAAATCCCTTACAGTCTGGGCAGAGGCCCAGCTAGCAGGTTCCGCCTCTGAGACAGAGGAGGCACCAGAGATAGAAGCAGAGGGGGAGAAGTATACCTTAGACCTCAGTGAGGTAACCAGGCCCTGCCTAGAGCTAGTGGGGGGAGAGGATCCACCACAGGAGGAATAGGGAAGAGGTGTGGCGCCGCGGCCAGGGCGACTGACGCTGGAATCTGGGGCTCACGGTTCGATCCCCGGCACCAGCGGCAGGTCAGCCCAGCACCATGTGACTCTGGGCAATAGCTTGCTTAATCTTCCCGACGGCCCCCAGCGCCGGGATGCCTTCGGGTAGCTGTTCGCGCTTTACAAATACTGGATTTACATTTTTTACATTTACATTTACAGGACTGTCCCTCCTAGAGAGAGAACTTGAGGCCCAGTTAGCCTACATAGCCCTAGAAGCAGAGATGTTGGCCCTGGCCAAAAAGAAGTGGGCATTTGTGATTGTGGTGTTATTACTAGTTGTAGGTACCTACCTGCACTTACTAATAAACCACCTTCCAACGCATGCTAAAAGTTATTTCACAAAAATGTAATTAATACTGTCAATGTTATCTAAATACAATTACATTGCATACCTTATGAACACAGTAATTACAACAGAAGCAAAAATCATACATATAAACCTATTAACACTCATACATTAGGTTTAGGCATCTGTTGCTGAGATGTATTAACAAGTCTTGTTCATTAGAAATATGTCACTTATCGAAAATTGACAAAGAAAACAAGAAGCTAGAAAAGATTTTTATTTTAAAGCACCCATAAATTATTATGTGGGTAGTTTTTTAATTAATTGAGATACACAGCTGGTTTCACGTTATTAGAAAGGAAGTAGTCAGGTCCTCACCCAAGAATCCCTAGAAAGGTCGAATACAAGAGCGAAAACGCACTTTTGCTCAGGTTAAATCCAGGGCTGGGTACAAACCCCCCAAATGACAAGAAAAACTCAGGGGGATATTCTCAAGAACGTGTGTCAACTATCGCCAAAATCGCTTAACGCAACTTCTCACATCGCAGTCTAACACGGGAAAATAACACTGTGTTAACGTGGTATTCCCAACACGGCGGTAACATGCGATAGTCCCCCGATAACGCGGAAGATGACCGCGAAGAACTCACTGGGACGGTGATAAAAATCCAAAGCCGAACGTGAATAAGTTGCGATGGGCCCAATCGCGATAAGACAATCATCGAAAAGCAGCGCCAGGCCTGCAAATCACACACGTCAGGTGGGAAAAATCACCATAAAAGCAGAAAAAAAACCCACACAAACAAAACCCAAACCACAACGAAGCACAATGGAGGCAGCCGGAGCAGGTACAGAGGACGGCCAGAACCCCACAAGCTCCACGGAAGCCCAGCCTGGGACCCCGGGGACAGGGAAGGGCAAGGACAAGAAGAAGAGGAAGACGAAGTTCAGTCCGCAGGAAAACAGGATCCTAATCACGGAGGTGGTAGAACACCATCAACAACTGTTCGTCACCTCCACTGTGCCCTTGGCAACCAAAAATGCAACATGGCAGTCCATCCTGGACAAGGTGAATGCAGTAGGAGTGCTGAGGAGGACAATGGAAGAGCTCAAGAGGCGCTGGAATGATGTCAAGCGCAAGACCAAGCAGAAACTCGCCAACAACCAGAAGGCAGCAATGCAGACTGGAGGTGGGAGTCCAGCGCCACACGTCAGGTGGGAAAAATCACCATAAAAGCAGAAAAAAAACCCACACAAACAAAACCCAAACCACAACGAAGCACAATGGAGGCAGCCGGAGCAGGTACAGAGGACGGCCAGAACCCCACAAGCTCCACGGAAGCCCAGCCTGGGACCCCGGGGACAGGGAAGGGCAAGGACAAGAAGAAGAGGAAGACAAAGTTCAGTCCGCAGGAAAACAGGATCCTAATCACGGAGGTGGTAGAACACCATCAACAACTGTTCGTCACCTCCACTGTGCCCTTGGCAACCAAAAATGCAACATGGCAGTCCATCCTGGACAAGGTGAATGCAGTAGGAGTGCTGAGGAGGACAATGGAAGAGCTCAAGAGGCGCTGGAATGATGTCAAGCGCAAGACCAAGCAGAAACTCGCCAACAACCAGAAGGCAGCAATGCAGACTGGAGGTGGGAGTCCAGCGCCACAGGAGGAGCTGGATGACATGGAGGAAATGGTCTCCACAGTCATCAGTGGGGAGACGGTGGCAGGAGTTGGGGGACCGGACACAACAGCAACGGGGTGAGTAACCACCAGGGACTGGGTGGACAGGGGGAGATGGGCACAATGGCACACATGCACAATCAAGAATAGCACACTGCACACCCACAATGACTCTGGGTCATGCCCCTGATCTCCTTCGCATACTGCAGCACACATAGAAACAGCAAGTGGGCCCCCGTCCACAATGTGCACAGAGGGGGCACTCCCCACACATCACTGATCTCACAACAAACCCATGCACATGTGCCGAACCCAGCAAAGCGGCGTGTCAGTGAGCCACACTGACAATGCAAGTGACACTGCATGACGAATAGCATGGCTGCAGTCAATATATCATGACATGTTGCACGCCACAACACTGAGGTGGCTGAGTGTGGACCCCAGCCGTAAAGGAGTAGGTCAAACTCTGACACATCCACCTGCACAAACAACCCCTGACCTGAACAACACACCTGCGGACAAACCATGCCCCCCAGTCCCAACTACCACCAAGAGCCCAATATACCCAAGTATGCAACATCTCAGCACTGCAGAAGCACAGAAGTCAAGGCACACCGCCTGAAAGGGATAAGGGCCAGCCACATCAGAGCTGCAGGGGCGACTCCCCCAAAATGCAGCACACACACATAATAATCAGAGCACATCAACATTGACAACAATGCGCCATGAACTGCAACACGTTCAAAACAGAACAGAGGACACAAGTGGTGCCGCTTGTGTGTAGAAACTGGCCACTCACGAATGGCATAGCAGGGAAACGTGATATGAAAATGTACTAGTACAAACACACATCCGTGATGTTGTCGAAATGTCCACTGTCCCGCATAAAATAGTCAGCTCCTCCCAAACAGTCACAATGTACATTGTCATGCAGTCTGAATGTAAATTTGTACAATGTGAACACAATGTTAAACTGCATCTACCCTTCACATTGCAGAGGGAGAACCGACACCTCCTGTAGAGCAGACCCAACAGCTCTTCCCTGATGACGAAGAGGACCACACCAGCATCGACCCGACGTCCTCCAACAGCTCATGGACGCCCTGAGGACCCCACTCTCAGGAGCAGGGCAGCCCAGCTGCATCGAGGAAACCCCACCCCCTGCACAGACCACACAGCAGGAAGCACCTAACACCACGCCCGACTCCCAGGACCCCCACGACCAACACATGGCCTTCCAACGCCGTGTGTTGGAGTGCCAGGAGAAGGTGGCTGAACAGCTGCGGGTGGGGTTCGACCGCATGGCAGCCAGACTTGATGCTATACATGGGTGTCTGATTCCCATCAGGGACCACTTCCAGTCCCTAACGGACACCCACAGTCTGTTCCATGCTCTCCAGCGATCCATGGCTGACATCGCTGGAGTTATGATACTGAGACAAGAACAACTGTCCAGTCAGGGTGGCTCCAGCGATGTCTGCCGGGAGTTGGGACAGATGCGGTGGCTCATCGAGACCATGGTGCGGATGACGGCGGACAGGATGGCTGCCATGGCTGCATACCAGCGGGATGTGGCTGGGGCCTTCAATGCCCTGCAGCACATCGTCATGGCATTGCTGCCTCAAGGCCTTGCTCAGATGAGTGCTGCTGCAGCTTCTTCATCCACATCTGCGCCCCCTGATGTGTCAGTGCCTCACAGTGCGGCAGGCAATCCACCATCACCCACGTGTGAGGCACATGTGCCATCAGAGGACGAAGATGCGGGTGAACCAACCTTACTGGTGAGGAGAAGGCAGTAGAATTCATCTCCGCAAGATGGCGGGTTTCGGCTTGGTCCTGCCCTTTGCATCATCACCTTCCACTGTCCCCCGATGCACTCTACGACACTCACCTTGGACCTCGACATGGACTGCCATCTCCTGTTTGGTTACCAATGATACAGCGATCAGACTGCGGACTGAGCTCTTCCTCTTCTGATGTACTTGTCATTCCCTGAAGGACTCTGGCTGGCCCTCCACGGGCCAATAATGTGAAGTGGGGTTTGCGTGGCCCTGTACTGCTCCAGCTGCAACACTCCACTGGATGTGAATTAAACATTCAGAATCGCACAGATGTGTCATGCCTTTGATCATTCACGTATGTGAGTATGGTTGAATGTACGGTGAGAGATTCCCCCTGATGTCCATGTTGGTCATGTCGTGGAACTTGAGTGACAGGGTGCAACAGTGCCGATTGCGGTCCGGGTGGCGTAGTCACTACAACAGGGACACACGCATCAGTTACTTCCATGTCCAGCCCAGAACTGGGGCACGCCCAGAGCCCCGGGGTCATTTTTCCCACCCCTACGCTGGCCTGCCATTCGCCAGGCCAGTCCACTCCGCTTACGCTTACAGGGGGGACGACAACGCTAAACATCCAAGGTCGTCCCTGTAGTGATCTGCTGATCACTGGTCTAGTCGTCAGCATGCCACGGCCACTCCCTGAGGGCTCGTTCAGACCCACACCACACCCATCCAGCACAGGCGTCACAGGACATGTGACCTGCCAATCAAGGGGGCCTAGCACGTCACATACCCCACTCCCCGTGTGGTAGTCCGGGGGGGGTCCTGGGGGGTGTGGGGGTCCTGGCGGTGGTGGCGGTGGGTGTTGTGGCCCTCTTGGGACTCCGAGCTGCATGATCAGTGGCTCCATGGCATCTGTTGCTCTTCAGGTGTGGCTCTGGGCTGGGCTCCCTTTCATGGTGCAGGTTGTCGTCCGACTTAACACCAGGTAGGAGCAGGTGTTAAATCCCTGCTGCTAACGTGCCTTATCGCATGTTTTGTGGTATTATCGCCGATCTGGCTGGTCGTTGTGAATGTTGCAAAGTGGTGTTTCCGCTGGTTTTTGCACGGGAACGCCTACTCTGCATCTCATTAGCGTTAGTTGCCGGTGTCATCCGTGGCGATGTTTATTGCGGCTGCTATCGCAGGAAAACTGGTGATAACGGCTGTTAGCACCAGCTTGTGAATGGTGCGATGAATTTATCACCACTTTGGCTGCGATAAAGTGCCGCTAACTCAGCGATAAGTCCTTGAGAATATGCCCCTCAGTTTTATTCCTTCACCAATATTGTTTGGATTCTCAAAGAGCACATTTTGTGAACAGGGCAAAAAAAGGGGACATATA
Organism: Calotriton arnoldi; assembly: GCA_963921515.1. Classification (NCBI taxonomy): domain Eukaryota; kingdom Metazoa; phylum Chordata; class Amphibia; order Caudata; family Salamandridae; genus Calotriton; species Calotriton arnoldi. The sequence goes on from CAWUFW010013280.1 coordinate 193,989, forward strand.
CACTACAATGGATGTATACACTACAAAACACCCCTGTTATCTTACATATGATAGAAGTTACACAAAGTAAGTCCCCTTTACCAATGGTCTTGGCATTGGAATATTAAGGATTCTGATTGTCACATTTTTTAACAAAGAATGAACTGCCTCTTCTCTGTACAGTGTTTCCAGAAAGAGCGAAGCAAGTGCGTGCTGAGAACTGTCTGGTGATATTTATCTCCGCTTTTATAGTATGTTCAAGACGTGATGTGACTTCAGTTTCCATGCACAGGTTGTATAAAGAAAGATGTTCAGCAATTTAACTCTAAACAATATAGAACAATTAACACAGCAGCAATAAAACTATGTCTTTAAAAACTGAATTATTAATATTATTAACAACTGAATACAGTCACGTAGCACTGCTTACAAACACGATTAAGGCGCCAGGCTCTTAAATCATATCTATAGGATAGTAACACTGGGAATTACATCATATGTAAAACACTCCTGCTGAAACGTGTCACCAATCAATCTATTCTTAGACACATCGTTCAAGCAAAACTTTTTGAAACATGAAAGTAAACTACTAAAAAGAATTTGTTTCTAAAAGCAGCCGAAGAATATCTACGTGGTATTTGAAGTTAAATAATGGATGAAGAGATGTCCTGTTGCTCACGTGCCCTCTTGACCCAGTATGCGGGCCCTCGGCCAAGAAACCAATAAAAGAAACATCTTGAGTACAACAGCCTGAACGCACGTTGTATAGGATAATTACAAGACTTCATACACGCTACTATAAAACCGCCTGACCATACACCATTACTGTTTACAATCACAAACAGCACATTATAAACAAGGGAATGATAACTGCCCACTGCTGCTGATACCCATGTAGACTACAAAATACCGAATAACATAAATATACCGATAAAAGGTTGTCAGGCTCAATAATTATCAGTTTGTAAAAAGAGCACAGATATATTGTACTCACCGAACGAGGTCCACTTTGCCACTGCGCCTCTCTACCATGAAATGATTTCCCAACATTAACAGTTCTCGGCCTCGTTTGACCTCCATTCCATGGACAGACGGCCCCCCACCATTCAGGTCGAAGTAGCTACGCCCCGGCCCAAGAAACCAGCACACAAGCCAAAACGTACTTGTGTGCAGGACAAGCTCACTAGAAGCCACCCAGAGGATGGGAAATAGCCGGATCGACACATTCAGTGATGGTGCTAAGATTCACAAACAGCAGTTTATAAACAAGGCAGTGATCACTATTCATTGCTTTTGATGCACATGTACAGTACAAAATATGTGATAGCATAAGTAAGCATGCACACGTTTATTAAAGTCACTTATTAACATTTGACAAAAATAAACACTGACTGCAGTTCACTTTTCCAATGAGCATTTCTGATAATTCATCAGCATCACCAACTCTCAGTTGCCAAGTAACCTGCTCAACATCCTTATTAGGTCTGGCATGACAGTGCATTTGTGTGACACGTCTTTTGAAATTAATTCGTAATAAAATACAAGTATTGGCAAAGATAAAATATCTCAACGTGAAATGTATTGGCTTTGCTTTCTTATCCCTAAATGGCCTTCACGGATGTATACTCATCCACGGTGGCTATCTTTGATTGGGGTATTTAAAAGAAGGCACATTGCATTCAAGTATGGCTGCAGCAGATTTCCGTGAATCCGCAGTCCTCATCTTTAAATGCATTTTGTTATATCAATCAATCAATCAATCAATCAAGAATTTGTAGAGCGCACTACTTACCCGCGAGGGTCTCAAGGCGCTGAGGGAAGGGGGGGGGGGATGCTGCTACTGGTCGAACAGCCAGGTCTTGATTAGCCTCCTGAAGGTCAGCAGGTCTTGGGTCTTTCGTAGGCTTAGTGGAAGGGTGTTCCAGGTCTTGGCGGCGAGGTGTGAGAAGGATCTGCCGCCGGTGGTTGTTCTTCGAATGCGGGGGACGGTGGCGAGGGAGAGGTCGGCGGAGCGGAGCTGGCGGTTGGGGACGTAGAAGAAGAGCCGTCTGTTGAGGTAGGCTGGGCCAGTTTTGTGGAGTGCCTTGTGTGCGTGGGTGAGGAGTTTGAAGGTGATCCTCCTGTCGACGGGGAGCCAGTGCAGGTTCCTCAAGTGGGGGTGATGTGGCTGTGGCGTGGTACGTCGAGGATCAGTCGTGCAGAGGCGTTTTGTATGCGTTGCAGTCGCTTGATGAGCTTGGCCGGGGCTCCCGCGTAGAGGGCGTTCCCATAGTCCAGTCTCCTACTGACGAGGGCCTGGGTGACTGTTCTTCTTGTGTCTGTCGGGATCCACCTGTAGATCTTGCGAAGCATGCGGAGGGTGTTGAAGCAGGAGGAGGAGACTGCGTTGACTTGCTTGGTCATGGAGAGCGTTGAGTCGAGGATGACTCCCAGGTTGCGTGCGTGGTCGGTGGGTGTCGGGGCTGCTCCCAGCGTCGTTGGCCACCAGGAGTCATCCCAGGCTGAGGTGTTGGAGCCGAGGATGAGGACCTCCATTTTGTCCGTGTTCAGCTTTAGTCGGCTGATCTTCATCCAATCGGCGACGGCCTTCATTCCTTCATGGAGTTTGGCTTTGGCGGCGAGGAGGTCCTTGGTGAGGGAGAGGATCAGTTGAGTGTCGTCGGCGTAGGAGATAATGTTGAGGTCGTGTTGTCTGGCGATGCGTGCGAGCGGGGCCATGTAGATGTTGAACAGTGTTGGGCTGAGGGACGATCCCTGGGGTACGCCGCAGATGATCTCAGAGGCTTCGGATCGGAAGGGTGGGAGGCGGACTCTCTGGGTTCTGCCGTCGAGGAAGGAGATGGTCCATTCCAGGGCCTTGTCTTGGATCCCTGCGTCGTGGAGGCGTGCGCGTAGAGTGCGATGGCAGACAGTGTCGAAGGCGGCGGAGAGGTCCAGCAGGATGAGGGCTGCGGTCTCACCATTGTCCAGCAGGATCCTGATGTCGTCGGTGGCGGCGATGAGGGCAGTCTCAGTGCTGTGGTTGCTGCGGAACCCTGATTGGGATGGGTCCAGGATGCTGTTTTCTTCGAGGTATCGGGTTAGCTGTTTGTTGACGATCTTCTCGATGACCTTGGCTGGGAACGGAAGCAGAGAGATGGGCCGGAAGTTCTTGAGGTCTCTCGGGTCCGCCTTGGGTTTTTTGAGTAGGGCGTTGATCTCTGCGTGTTTCTCTCTGGGAAGGTCGCGGTCTCGAAGGAGAGGTTGATGATGTTGCACAGGTGGGGTGCGATGGAGCTGCTGGCTTTGTTGAAGATGTGGTGCGGGAAAGGGTCTGACGGGGAGCCGGAGTGTATTGTGCTCATGGTCTTGATGGTGTCCTCGATGTTCACGCTGGCCCAGGCTGGCAGGGGGTCGTGGTCGATGGTGTGTGGCGGGTCGATCTTAGTTGGGGTTGTCTGGGTGTCGAAGCTGTCGTGGATGTCGGCGATCTTGCGGTGAAAGAAGGTGGCGAGGGAATCGCACAGGGGTTGCGACGGCGGGATGTCGTTGGTGTTGGAGCTGGGGTTGGAGAGTTCCTTCACGATGTTGAAAAGCTCCTTGCTGTTGTGTGCGTTGTTGTCGAGCCGGTCTTTGAAGGAGATTCTCTTGGCGGACCTGATGAGGTGGTGGTGGTTACGGATGGCGTCTTTGTGGGCTGTGTGGCTGTCCGGTGTCTTATCGCTGTGCCATTTCTTCTCTAGTTTCCGGCAGGTGCGCTTGGAAGCTAGGAGTTCCGAGGTGAACCAGCTGGCTCTTTTGGTGGTGTCGCTGTAGGTGAGCTTTTTCAGCGGGGCGAGGGTGTTGGCACAGTCGTCCATCCATCGTCTGAGGTTGCAGGCAGCGTCGTCGGTGTTGGATGGGTCGGAGGGAGGGCTGAGAGCGAGGTTGCCTGGAGTTGGTCTTCGGTGACTTTGCTCCAGCAGCGGCGTGGGATCTGTTGGGTGCGGTGGTGTGTGGTGGGTTTCTGGAAGGTGAAATGGATGCAGCGGTGGTCGGTCCAGAGGAGTTCCGTGGTGTGGCTGAAGGAGACGTGGGAGCTTGAGGAGAAGATGGGGTCAAGCGTGTGGCCAGCGCAGTGGGTCGGTGTTGTGACGAGCTGGCTCAGGCCGAGGTTGGCGAGGCTGTCGATCAGGGTGGTGGAGTTGCTGTCGTTGTTGTTCTCCAGGTGAAAGTTCAGGTCTCCGAGGAGGATGTAGTCGGTAGAGGTCAGGGCGTGCGTGCTGATGAAGTCGGCGTTGGAGTCGCTGAACTGGGGTCGGGGCCCAGGGGGTCTGTAGACAAGGGTGCCTCTAAGGGTGGTGTTGGGGTCCATGTGGATCTGGAAGTGCATGTGTTCGGCGGTGCTGAGAGTGTCGTCGGTGCTGGTCGAGACCCTGATGGTGTTCTTGTGGACGATGGCGATTCCTCCTCCTACTGCGTTGACGCGGTCTCTGCGGGTGATCATATAGCCGTCTGGGATGGCTATGGCGATGTCGGGTGCGGAGGAGTCGTTCATCCAGGTCTCTGTCAGGCAGGCGACGTCTGGTGATGATGTGTCGAGCAGGTCCCAGAGCTCGACGGCGTGTTTGCGGGCGGAGCGGGTGTTCAGCAGGATGCACCGGAGGTGGTTGAGGTCCTTCTTGGCGGGCGCCTCGGTGGCTCTGAGGCTGGTGTAGCTGCAATTCCGGCAGGTGAAGGGACCATGGGTGCGTTTCGGAGCGGCCTTGAAGCAGTTGTGCGTCCATCCGGGGTTGAGAGCGTGGAGTGTGGTGGCATCGTATCGGCGTCGGTCCTCGAGGCTGGAGCGGGGGGCGCGCGGTCCAGGGGTTCTGGCGCTGGGCGCGGTCCAGTCGCGGACAAGCGCAGACGGGCTTGCCTTAGGCGCGCCTCAGGCGCGCCAGCGGCACGGCCGCGCAGCGGCCGCCATTTATGGGGAGGTGGGAGGGAGGAGCAGCTGGGAGGCGGGAGGCAGGGGCAGCGAATGGGCAGTCAGGGGGCGGGGCCACAGGGACGCAGCGGCGGGAATGGCGAGAGGCAGCGGGGGCACAGAAGGAAAAAAGGGGAGAAAAAACAGACAGAAATACAGGCACAGTACAAATGGGGCAGCGAGGGGCACAGAAGGAAAAAAAGGGGAGAAAAAACAGACAGAAATACGGGCACAGTACAAATGGGGCAGCGAGGGGCACAGAAGGGAAAATGGGAGAGAAAACAGACACAAATACGGGCACAGTACAAATGGGGCAGCGAGGGGCACAGAAGGGAAAAAGGGGAGAGAAAACAGACACAAATACGGGCACAGTACAAATGGGGCAGCGAGGGGCACAGAAGGGAAAATGGGGAGAGAAAACAGACACAAATACGGGCACAGTACAAATGGGGCAGCGAGGGGCACAGAAGGGAAAAAGGGGAGAGAAAACAGACACAAATACGGGCACAGTACAAATGGGGCAGCGAGGGGCACAGAAGGGAAAAAGGGGAGAGAAAACAGACACAAATAAGGGGACAGTACAAATGGGGCAGCGAGGGGCACAGAAGGGAAAAAGGGAGAGAAAACAGACACAAATACGGGCACAGTACAAATGGGGCAGCGAGGGGCACAGAAGGGAAAATGGGGAGAGAAAACAGACACAAAAACGGGCACAGTACAAATGGGGCAGCGAGGGGCACAGAAGGGAAAAAGGGAGAGAAAACAGACACAAATACGGGCACAGTACAAATGGGGCAGCGAGGGGCACAGAAGGGAAAATGGGGAGAGAAAACAGACACAAATACGGGCACAGTACAAATGGGGCAGCGAGGGGCACAGAAGGGAAAAAGGAGAGAAAACAGACACAAATACGGGCACAGTACAAATGGGGCAGCGAGGGGCACAGAAGGGAAAAGGGGAGAGAAAACAGACACAAATACGGGCACAGTACAAATGGGGCAGCGAGGGGCACAGAAGGGAAAAAGGGGAGAGAAAACAGACACAAATACGTGCACAGTACAAATGGGGCAGCGAGGGGCACAGAAGGGAAAAAGGGGAGAGAAAACAGACACAAATACGGGCACAGTACAAATGGCGCAGCGAGGGGCACAGAAGGGAAAATGGGGAGAGAAAACAGACACAAATACAGGCACAGTACAAATGGGGCAGCGAGGGGCACAGAAGGGAAAAAGGGAGACAAGCAAAGAAATACGGGCACCGAGGCCACAAGCGGAAGGGCGATCTTACCAGCAGCAGCAGCGGGCGGACAACACAGGCGGAGCTGTGTGGTGGGGGAGCGACCTACCTGGCAAGGTCAAGGGTCGCTCTCCTCACCGCGCAGCGGCCGCCATTTATGGGGAGGTGGGAGGGAGGAGCAGCTGGGAGGCGGGGAGGCAGGGGCAGCGAATGGGCAGTCAGGGGGGCGGGGCCGCAGGGGACACAGTGGCGGGAATGGCGAGAGGCAGCGGGGGCACAGAAGGAAAAAAGGGGAGAAAAAACAGACAGAAATACGGGCACAGTACAAATGGGGCAGCGAGGGGCACAGAAGGGAAAATGGGGAGAGAAAACAGACACAAATACGGGCACAGTACAAATGGGGCAGCGAGGGGCACAGAAGGGAAAAAGGGGAGAGAAAACAGACACAAATATGGGCACAGTACAAATGGGGCAGCGAGGGGCACAGAAGGGAAAATGGGGAGAGAAAACAGACACAAATACGGGCACAGTACAAATGGGGCAGCGAGGGGCACAGAAGGGAAAAAGGGGAGACAAGCAAAGAAATACGGGCACCGAGGCCACAAGCGGAAGGGCGATCTTACCAGAAGCAGCAGCGGGCGGACAACACAGGCGGAGCTGTGTGGTGGGGGAGCGACCTACCTGGCAAGGTCAATGGTCGCTCTCCTCACCGCGCAGCGGCCGCCATTTATGGGGAGGTGGGAGGGAGGAGCAGCTGGGAGGCAGGGGCAGCGAATGGGCAGTCAGGGGGGCGGGGCCGCAGGGGACGCAGCGGCGGGAATGGCGAGAGGCAGCGGGGGCACAGAAGGAAAAAAGGGGAGAAAAAACAGACAGAAGTACGGGCACAGTACAAATGGGGCAGCGAGGGGCACAGAAGGAAATAAGGGGAGAAAAAACAGACAGAAATACGGGCACAGTACAAATGGGGCAGCGAGGGGCACAGAAGGGAAAATGGGGAGAGAAAACAGACACAAATACGGGCACAGTACAAATGGGGCAGCGAGGGGCACAGAAGGGAAAAAGGGGAGAGAAAACAGACACAAATACGGGCACAGTACAAATGGGGCAGCGAGGGGCACAGAAGGGAAAAAGGGGAGAGAAAACAGACACAAATACGGGCACAGTACAAATGGGGCAGCGAGGGGCACAGAAGTGAAAAAGGAGAGAAAACAGACACAAATACGGGCACAGTACAAATGGGGCAGCGAGGGGCACAGAAGGGAAAATGGGGAGAGAAAACAGACACAAATACGGGCACAGTACAAATGGGTAGCGAGGGACACAGAAGGGAAAAAGGGGAGAGAAAACAGACACAAATACGGGCACAGTACAAATGGGGCAGCGAGGGGCACAGAAGGGAAAATGGGGAGAGAAAACAGACACAAATACGGGCACAGTACAAATGGGGCAGCGAGGGGCACAGAAGGGAAAAGGGGGAGACAAGCAAAGAAATATGGGCACCGAGGCCACAAGCGGAAGGGCGATCTTACCAGCAGCAGCAGCGGGCGGACAACACAGGCGGAGCTGTGTGGTGGGGGAGCGACCTACCTGGCAAGGTCAAGGGTCGCTCTCCTCACCGCGCAGCGGCCGCCATTTATGGGGAGGTGGGAGGGAGGAGCAGCTGGGAGGCGGGAGGCAGGGGCAGCGAATGGGCAGTCAGGGGGAAAACAGACACAAATACGGGCACAGTACAAATGGGGCAGCGAGGGGCACAGAAGGGAAAAAGGGGAGAGAAAACAGACACAAATACGGGCACAGTACAAATGGGGCAGCGAGGGGCACAGAAGGGAAAATGGGGAGAGAAAACAGACACAAATACGGGCACAGTACAAATGGGGCAGCGAGGGGCACAGAAGGGAAAAAGGGGAGAGAAAACAGACACAAATACGGGCACAGTACAAATGGGGCAGCGAGGGGCACAGAAGGGAAAATGGGGAGAGAAAACAGACACAAATACGGGCACAGTACAAATGGGGCAGCGAGGGGCACAGGAGGGAAAAAGGGAGAGAAAACAGACACAAATACGGGCACAGTACAAATGGGGCAGCGAGGGGCACAGAAGGGAAAAAGGGAGAGAAAACAGACACAAATACGGGCACAGTACAAATGGGGCAGCGAGGGGCACAGAAGGGAAAATGGGGAGAGAAAACAGACACAAATACGGGCACAGTACAAATGGGGCAGCGAGGGGCACAGAAGGGAAAAAGGGGAGAGAAAACAGACACAAATACGGGCACAGTACAACTGGGGCAGCGAGGGGCACAGAAGGGAAAATGGGGGGAGAAAACAGACACAAATACGGGCACAGTACAAATGGGGCAGCGAGGGGCACAGAAGGGAAAAAGGAGACAAGCAAAGAAATACGGGCACCGAGGACACAAGCGGAAGGGCGATCTTACCAGCAGCAGCAGGCGGACAACACAGGCGGAGCTGTGTGGTGGGGGAGCGACCTACCTGGCAAGGTCAAGGGTATATATATTATATATTTAGAAACCTTATTTGAAGATGTCCGTCGTGGATGGTATCAGAATTTGGGACTTACAGGTTTAGTCACAGCTCAAAAGCATGTGCATAATCCACTGGGCTTCTGACAGGAAGATTCCCTAGAAGAGTACCCACTCTAGAAAGAACTAGAACTGCTTTTATTTGGTCAGTCCACCTGCCCTCAAGGAGTTTTTATAAGTGACAGTCCTCAGTTCACAAAGACAGTGATTATAAGAGTTGCTAAACAGTCTGTGTGAGGACATCACTGGCAGAGGATGGTAGTCTCATCACCGAGTCTGCTATTGAGTAGTCACAGACTCTAGGCTCATTCTCCACACCAACTATAATGCTCATTGATGGGCACAGTGACAGCTCCCCTTCCCTCTCATAAATCTAAAACCTCGCAAATGCCTAGAGACCATTTAGTTTACTGACAACAAGCTGAAACAAACATGAGAGATATTGGAGAAGAGTGCTGCTAGAGACTGGGGTACTCTGTCATAAATCAAGTCACCCCCACAAGAAACACAGGCAACAACTCAAGAGAAATTATAAAAGCACATTTAATAAAACTTGTAGATCATAGATTCAAAGTATGTGTGTGCGAAATTATAATTGGGGTGTGTGAAATTATACCTGTGTGAAATTTACCACACGAACATGGGTGGTGGAAAATGTGTCATGCCAACATCAGTGATGATGTTTTGCACTTAAAATAAATAAACAAAAGAAGTCATTTCCTTGACGTGTCTGTTGTAATATGATGCTCAGCCATTATGAAGGTATTTTAGAATGTTGGTATTTAGAATGTTAGATTGAAAGCTTGCTGAAAGGGCTGAGCACCGCACTGGCTGCTCCTGGTGGGGCTTCCTTTCCTTATTACCTAATACTTAAATAAACCTACCTTAAAACCACCTCTTCCGGACTATTCATCATATTATTACAGTGTCTCGGTGTTTAGAATTTAGAGCTGCCCTGAAGTTCCAAAGGGGGCTCATTAGAAGCTTCAAGCCCGGTCAGGGCTCCAGAAGGCAGAATACATTCTCTCACTGTCCCCCTCTGTCACTCAGTATGCTTGGATTACAAGAATGGGTAATACTCTGGCTCCTCTGGATGAGGACCCCCGGGACCTAGCGCTGTGTCAGAATTCTTGCTTGCTCTAGGATAGAGACTTCTAATTAGGCTACATTAATGTCTCGCCATGTCATGAGGACTGGGTCCTGCAGACACTGGGTGTGCTTCCGAGCGTGGTCGGGTTAAGAAGTTCTGACTGGGCATCGGATCAGAGCTACAGCTGGCTTAAGGGTGGAGGTCCTCAGCCCTGGGCTCTGTTCTCAGGCCGGTCATGTCTTAAAGCACCCATAATGAGATCCCACAGGCCCTGGGGAAGTCTCCCCTGCCTGGCTGGGTTACAGAACTCTGACTGGACCTTGGGACAAAGCTTCAGCTGGACTCGGGGTAGAAGCTTCAATCAATCAAGCAGGATTTGTAAAGCACAGCTAAACACCCAACAGGGTATCCAGGTGCTTGCAGGACCTAGAGGCTCATTCGAACAGCCGAGTCTTGAGAGCCCTTCAGGATTTCCGGAAGTGAGGTGATGGTCCGGCATTGTGTGGGGGTGATGTCCAAAAAATGGTGGAAAAAGCAAGGAGAAAGTAGAGTAAATGATGGAAAAGCAAGGAGAAGGCACGCAAAAAATGGTGGAAAAAGCAAGGAGAAACCAAGTAAAAGTGAGAGAAAAGCAAGAAGGCACACACAAATGGCAGAAAAAGCAAGCAGATAGCAGTGAAAATTAGGGAAAAGCAAGGTGAAGTCACAAACAATGGGGGAAAAGGCGCACAACAAATGGGTAAAAAAGCAAGAAGTTAGCAGTGAGTGTAAAGACATCTCATCCTTGTCGCCATTGTAAAGATGCGATGGAGTCAGAAATACAAAAATAAAGAGTTTATTCTAAAGTGCCATATAATCACCCACTAGTGCACAGGGAAACATGTCCTTCCCCAACCAACTCCAACCGCTTCTGCCCCTCTAGTTCAAACTAATTACATAGGTGCATTCCAAATGACATCAATGCATTCTACAGTGACAATAGGAAACCATAGTAACATATTGCAAGGAGAAAACTTTATTGGGGCAGGGAAGTGTACACACACCACAGTGACAACAAGGGAAAAGCAAGGAGAAGGCACTCAAAAAACAGGGGGAAAAGCAAGGAGAAGACAGGAACAAGAGCGACACAGCAGCACGAGCAGAGCTGGGCCTGAAACCTGCTCAATGGGGTCACACTGAAACCACCATTAAGTAGGTCGTAGGAGGAGAGAGGGGCACTGGGAGGCGATGGGCGGGGCTAGACGGGAAGCAGGAAATAATGGGTGGCATGTGGGAGCGGCAAATGAGGGAAAAAGAAAGCAGTGAAAACAAGGAAAAAGCAAGGAAAAGGCACAAATAAAACGGCAGAAAAGGAAGGAAAAAGCAGTGAAAATTAGGGAAAAGCAAGGAGAAGGCTCACCAGTAGCAGCTCCTGGAGGGAGTGCTGCGAGGCGGTGGGGCGGGGAGGGGCAGGGTGGGGGTAGTAAACTCCGGCATACGGCCGAACGGAGGTAAGTACATTAATAAATAAATAAAACAAATTACATTACGCACGCTGCATCGCCATTTGGTGATGCAGCGTGCGCAATGTAATTTGTTTTATATATTTATTTATGTACTTACCTCCATTCGGTTGTATGCCGGAGTTTACTACCCCCCACCCTGTCCCGCTCCACCTCCCCGCAGCACTCCCTCGAGGAGCCGCTACTGAGGCGCACATAAAATGGGGGAAAAGCAATGAGAAAGCAGTGAAAATGATGGAAAAGCAAGGAGAAGGCACACAAAAAAACAAGGGAAAAAAGCAAGGAGAATCCAGTGAAAACAACAGAAAAGGAGAAAGCAGTGAAAATAAGGAAAAAGCAACGAGAAAGCACACAAAAAATGGGGGGAAAGGCAGAAGAAAGCAGTGAAAATGAGGAAAAAGCAAGAAGAAGGCACACAAAAAATAGGGGGAAAAACAAGGAGAAAGCAGTGAAAACAATCAAGGGACAATCAAGGGAAGGAGCACAACAAATGGGGGAAAAGCAAGGAGAGGACAGGAGCAAGAGTGACGCAGCAGCACGGGGAGAGCTGGGACTGAGACATAGGACCTACTCCAGGGAACCTTCTGCTCTCTGGCCCACCCTGACTCAAAGTGTCAGGGACAGAGTCCTGTAGCCCAGGAGAGGTCTCCCCTCCTTGGCCAGGTTATTAGGCTCAGGCTGGGCCTGTGTCAGTGCTCTGGCTGGCCCTGGGGTGACAGCCCACTGCCCTGGGCTCTGTTCTCTTGCCCAATGAGTTGTTTAAAGCCCAGGAGAGGCTCCTACAGGCCCAGGGAGGTCCTTCCTGCCTAGCCATGTGTTGTGTTTCATTATGTATTTTCGTAGGTGTATTGTATCCCACTGTTTCACAACTTATTTATCACCGTTGCCTTTCTTCCTATGTTCAATGTTCTCATGTTAATTTTATGTGCGTGCGCTAATGTGCTCATGGTTTATTATGTGATTGGTGACGCCTGGAATGTTGGCGTCATTAATGGTCAGTTGGGGAGCTGTCATTTGCAGTGTGGACGTGTTGGCCTCCTTTACCGGAAACTTTAATAAAGGACCATCGCACAACTTCATGTCTCCTGGATTCCTTACAACTTAACACCAGGTTAAGATTAAGAAGCTCTTACTTAGAGCCCCGGGTCAGAGCTCTGGCTGGTGTGTGGGTTAGGAAGCTCTGATTGAGCCAGAGGTTAGAGCTTTGGTTGTCCCTGGGGTGGAAGATCCCTCCCTGGGCTCCCTTCTTCAGCCTGCCATGTCTTAAAGTGCCCAGGACAGGGTCCCACAGACTTGGGGAGGCCCCCCTGATTGGTCGAGTTAAATAGCTCTGACTGGGCCCCGGCTTAAAGCTCTGGCTGGGTGAGGGGTGGAAGTGCCCAGCCCTGGGCTCCAGCAGCGGCTGGCACAGGTAAGCGGGGTGAGGCATTGGGGCGGGGTAGCAAGCAGCTGGGGGGTGGGGGGGAGTTGACAGACGACGGAATAGGTATTATTTATTTGTTTAATTATACCTATTCTGTCATCTGTCGACTTCACCCCGCCACCGCCCCACCCCACCACGTTTACCTGTGCTGGCCGCAGCTGCTGGGATCCATCTCCAGCCACTGTGTTTCACTGTGCAGCAACATCTCCATAGTTCTGCCTCTTCTATCTCCGGCTACCTGATTCGGGGCTCCGACCTGTCATTCCCATCCTTGTGTTTGGCAGTTCTCCTCTTCTGCACTTCACGAAGCACTTCATCTTGCTATCTAAATATTGATCACTGATCTGAATCAGTGATCATGGAACTAAGACATCCTCCAAACACATGAAGAAGTAAAGTTCTGGTTCTGGTATCATGAATGGCGATGCGGCCTCAGTGTAGAGTCTAGTGCCTATTTTTAGGCGCCTATAGTGGTTAATGTGAATACATTTAACCTGATGTTTCTCCGAGAGAGAGTTTGATTTTCAGAAAATGCAGCCCGAAAACAGTGAGCAACGTTTGTCTCTTTTTGTTCTGAGCTGAGCTGTCTCAAATAATGCACAAACCTGGAAAAATATTGGGTCAATTGAATTTACTTTCCATACTGCAGGTGCATGAAAACAAGCACTGGGTCCAACGCTGAGCCAGTGCAGCCCTTCACTTTACAACCCCTGCGCTCAGTTGACGGTACCCTTAATTTGCATCAGCTGTAACAAGTACAAGGAGGAAGCAGGTATGAGAAACAGACGTACTGAAGTAGCATGGTAGAGAGAATACAACCGGCACATAGAAAGGCTACTTTAGCATTAATCACATTGGACCAGTGTGCTATCCTGAATTAATTGCTCCTGGATGAAATAACTACCACTTCTCAACTCACAGACATCTTCAAAACCAGCCTAAGGAAACGGCTGGTAAAATATAGGAGTCTCCTTTTCTCCCATTGCCCCTGAGTTTCTTTATTGCCCCCGTTGCAATCCAATGTGTATAGAGCAGCAAGTGGGGCGCTGGTAGCACTCGCTGCTTGCCTCTGCGAACAATCAAGTATCTGACAGTCTATCTCAGGAAACAAAAACCCTGCATATTTAAATGTAATTTAATACGGTGGAAATAATGATGACTTCTTTGTGATGTAAATAGTTTCTTTCACTATTCATAGGAAAATGCATGCTCATGTTCACATCAGTGTGTTCTCAAAGTATCAATCAAAGCAGGCAACTCTGAATTGGAAAGAATCTTTAAACTTTTTTAGGTCTGGCATGACAGGCCAGCCGTCACTAGATATTTTGTGATTAACCTAAAAAAGGGCTTAAAGAAACACTACCAGGATGGGGCCTTTGCCTCCACCCATATGTTAGTAGCCAGGAATGCATGTTTTGATTGGGCAGGCTTTGTGTACTTCCACAAATAAAGTGCTTGTCCTCCTCGCAGCTGTGATCATTTTGTTTATTTATCCAGCTGCCTGAGTCAGCAGCAATATGGCTACCTGTGCTTGGACTTTCAGGGGCCCACATATGACATTTTAGTGCTATTAATGTGTGTTAAGTAACTAGGGGGCATATCATCAAGGCGGCGCAATAAAATTATTGCCGCTTTTGCGTCCGTTTTCGGCCGAAAAGCGGCGATAATTTTATCGCCATATCAGCAAGGTCACGCTATCGCGTGAATCCTTGCCGTAGCACTCTTTCCCTTAACACCCAGCTTTGCATCTCTAATGAGATGCAAAGTGGGCGTCACTGGGCGTACTCCGGATGGACTACCTTGCAAATATCGCTGATGTTCACATCGCGATATTTACAAGGTAGCCCACAGGATTTTAGCATACGTTAGATTTTGGCGAAAACGGCCGTTTTCGCCAAAATCTAACGTATGCTAAAATCCTGACTTACCTATGTTTGACATAGGGGTGGATTATGCTGATATGACCACAGGGTCGTATCAGCAGAGGTTATCGCCGCTTTGCAGGGAACATCGCTGGAAAACCAGCGATGTTCCCTGCAAACGGCGATAACCTCGCTTATCTCCGTAATTTTTATCGCCCTGGAGAAACGCGTTGTTAATAACGCGCTACCAGGGCGATAAATTCCAGAGATAGCCTGCAATAGGAAATTCGTCGCTAAGCACGGCCAGCGTCGCTGGCCGTTGATAATATGCCTCTTGATATTTTCCTGTGCTAGTTTTGCCAGCAGCGCAGTTGAGAGGACAGTCATTAACGTTAGCCTTCAGAGGGGAGTTTTGTATTGAAAGCTCAGGGTGACACTAATCTACATACATTTTTAGGCCTGTCTTGACAATGCAACTGTTGCTTTGCCATATGAGATTAACAACAAAGAGCTTTCAGAATCCTACTGAGAGAGAGGCTTAGGTTGCACCCACATATTCAGCTGAATTTTTGTGCTTCCACTAAAAAGACTGCTTGTATTGCACTTTTTGGCTAGTAACAAAGTTTATACTTGATACAACAAGACTGTAATCGTGGCTATAGGCCTGATCTGGTTATTATGAATTATTATGATAAATGCACTAAGGGGCATATGTACTAGAGAAGTGGCGGAGCGTGGCGTTAGCCTCCTTGGCTTAACGCCACACTCCGCCACTTCTGAAACGCAGGGCTGCAATATATTTCCAACAATATGGTGCAGCCCTACATTTCCCCCTGCACTGGCGCTAAATTTAGCAGGCTAGCGCCAACGCAGCCACCCTTGCACCATGGTGCAATGGTGTCTGTGTTGAGGGGAAGATTGTTTATGTGCAGGAAGGTGTCCCTTCTTGTACATAAACAATCTCTAAATGGTGTTTTGAAACTTCTATGTGTGCTGCATTAAGCAGCACACATAGAAGTAGCAAAACGTCATTTTTTTATTGATTGTTTATGTGCCATAAGGGTCACCTTCCTGTACATAAACAATCAATGGCCTTTTGCTGTTACTATGCTTGCTGCACCACACAGCACACATGGAAACAGAAAAAACGAGGAGAAATTAAACATTTCTCCTCGTTGCGCCTGTTTAAGACCAGGTTATCCCTGGTCTTAATTTTGGCGCTGCCCCATATTTACGCCGCCCTTGTAAATATGGGGCAGCGTCAAAATCAATGGGTGTTGCGGTAGAACGCCCACAGTGATACCCATTGCCCACCCCTTTCGTGCTAAGGGTAGTGTGAAAGGGGGCCTTATTTACAGTGGCTTAACGCTGCCTTGTAAATAAGGCGAAGCACATGTCGTCACAGGGATGTCACTAAAAGTGATGTTCCTGTGGCAATAGGGGCTTGTAAATATGCCCCTAAGTCTGATGTAATTATTGTGAAGGGCATATGTTAAAGTTGATAGTCATTTAAGTGTAGATTGTTATTACTATATATTAAGGCCTAACTATAGGTAGTTTGTTACATGGAATCTCACATACTGTAGGCAATGTTTTTGGTTTTGCTTACCCAATGTGACAAACCGAAGATGTAGAAAGTTTGCTCTGTGACAATCCTTGTTAGGCCGTTTTAGGACAGATAGTATTTTGCTTGGCTAACTGTAATTTTGTATAGAAGTTAAATTACATGTAACAACCAAGAGGAAGGGTTCATCGACATTTGAAATTGTAATTTCAATTTATTCTTCAACAAGAACACAGTGGAGCTAATCGCACTCTGTTCTGCACCATTTAAGTGTGGAGAGGCAGAGGGCTCTGCACAATGTGGGCAATTTTGTCTCGATAAAGGCACTGGTTCAATCTGTATGGGACCAGCTTCACTGCTTTTGGTATGAAGAGGTTTGGCACTAGTTCTTAAAGAATACACCTAGCAATTAAACATTTCACTGAGACACACCTGGTAGTTAGATGTCTACTTCCTGAAGAGACCCTAACAGTCAAACAGGGTCGAAACATCGATGAGCTCTACCTCTTGTTGTTTATGTGTAATTTAACTTCAAGGGATTCCACACTAACATATGCAAATCCTGTTATGAATTTTATCAATCAATGCATACAACCATACTTAATTGGAGTCAAAACGTTACAAGATAAAAACTATATCAGTCCTGTGCTTTGTCTTCTTTGTAATTAATTTTGGTCCGATGAATTAGTCTGAGTAATTTTGGATTCCTTCTAAGACACATAAGGTACCACTTTTGAATAAGTCCCACAGGAAAATTGTTATATTTTTTGGGGCTTCAGCACACCCAAAATCCTGCATGCACGCTACAGGCATATGCCCCAAATTGACATTAAGGCCCAGGTGCTGGCTCTAAGGTCATGGAAGGGCTTCAAAAGTGTACCCTTGTCTGGACACGGGAATACAGTCTGTGTCCCTGGACTTTTGCAGTAAGTGGTGATGTTAATGTTTTTAGCGATCAGCACCTGAACATGTCTTTTTACTTGCTCAGGGATATGAGCATATTATCTGCATGCCCGCTTGAGTAAAGTTCCATTCATGTGTTGGTGTTTGGAAAAAATATTGAGTTGTAAATATTGGGAGACAGAAATATTAGAAATAAAATATTGTGACACAAAAATATTGTGATGCAAGAATATCGTTGTCAAGAATATCGTTTTTTAGGTAAGTAATATTGTTTTTAAGAATATCGTTGTCAGGAATTTCGTTACCATTAATATAGTTGTAAAAAATGTTGTTTTTTAATTATTCTAATGTGTTTTAGTTCGTATATTCATTTTGTGTTACTATCCTTTGTATAATTGTCATTAATTCTTTTAATATAATTTGTGATTTAGAATTTTTTATGTAATTGTAATTAGTAATTTATTTTGCAGTAGCAGGTTGTTGAGTTTGTAGGGGGATAGTGTGGTAAGTGAATTAAGTAATAATAAATTACTATTAAGTTAATAATTTATAATTAATTATATGATTTATATTAATTATGGAAATTATGTAACACTGATTTATTTTTGTTATATTTTAGGTGCATGTTGCTAGGTTTGCAGGGATATAGGGTGGGAAGTTAATTAAGTAATAGTTAATTAACACTTAATTCTGAATTTAGAAAGTAAATTGGTTAATACTTATATATTTTAGTTATATTTTGAGTGTGGGTTTATAGGTTTGTAGGGGTAAAGGGTGAGAAATCCATTAAATAATAATTAACAATTACTTATTAATTGGTAAGTAACAGGTAACAATTAATTACTAAATGGTAATTAATTATTTAATTTATTATCAATTATGTAAAATGATATATACTTATTTATTTTAGTTTGATTTTAAGTGTGAGCTGCTAGGTTTGTAGAAATATTGGGTGGGAATTTTACTGTTATTCATAATTATTTGATTGATTATTAATTATGTAAATTGTTTGTTTTAATTCTTTTATAAATATATGCATATATATTTAATGGTAATTAATAATGTTTATAGTAAGACTTTAATATGTTTTCTTATTTAATAGGGTTATTCAAATCAGTAACGTGTTTGAGGTGAAGTACAGGCCCTACTGTTACTGAGACTGGAGCTGGAATAGTAAATTAAACCCATCTGAAGTCCAAAATTTTACTTACTGTTACACAGACTAGAGTGTGAATAGTAAATCTTACTACTGCAAATTCCAACACTTTCCCTACAGTTACACAGACTGGAGTGGGAATTGCAAATCTAACCCATCCGAAGTCCAACACTTTTCCTACTGTTGCGCTGTTTGGGGTGGGAATAGTGTAAGGAATTGAGTTACTGGTCGGGTGAGGCCTTACACAAGCAGGAACCACAATCCTTTTCAGGGTGAAGTCACAAGCAACCCCTAAATTAACTTGTGCTCAACCCTCGGGTAGCTTGGCACAGTGTAGTCAGGCGTAACTCAGAGGCAATGAGTAGAATATTTGTGCATTAAGTCATACTGTAACACAATGAAAACACACTAAAAAGATCCCATAACAGATTTGGAAAAATAGAGTAGTTTTTAATAAGTGAAACAAGCCCAAAATGACAAAAATTCAATTAACTGAACTATTCAATTTTAAACAATTCAGTAAAATAGCGCCAAAAACACATAAAGGTCCAGCTGTGGACATCTGGTCGCGACAAAGTCATAAGTTCAGGTCGACCGGAATGAAGCGGGGGCTGGCTACACGGACCCATTGAGGCCCGCTGAACAAAGTACAGTGAATTCTGGTTTGCAGAGCATTGCAAGGGTCAAATCAAAGATGCATTGCTCAGCCAAAGCGATGCTTTGGTTCCAAGATGTGGCAAGGCTCCGGGTCAAGGTCCTGCATCATTGTCAAGGATCACATTGACGAGGGCTTGTGATGCAAATTCCAATGTCGAGGATGCGCTGCGCAGTCAGAGTGATCCGTCAGTTCCGAGGAGCAGTGAGACTGCAATGTGGAGTCTGTCATCGTCGTCGAGGCTGCCATTGATGAGAGACACGTTGGCCTGCGCCGAAGATGCATCATGCGGCGGCGGTTCCGATGAGACGATGAGCTGCGATGCGATTCAGGAGAAGATCCATGAAGTGGCCTTGATGCGTCGGTTCTGCTTGGGGTTGTGCCACACAGCAGAGGAGCTGCACGAGTTCCACTGGATCCACAGAGGCTAACAGAGAATCTTAGACTCACTTCCAAGCGTCTAGGACTGGGGTGGCACCAGTTGGTAGGGTGGGCTCACAGATGGCAGAGTCTAGGTGCTTGGATTAAGGTTGTTGGAGCCTTCTGTCCCTTAGGCTCAAGTCAGGAGGCCAGGCAACTAGCTCTTGGAGTCACTCTGGTGGCCTGGGGTTCAACAGATGCAGGTCCAGGTTTTCTAACCCAGACAGGGGGACAGCAGGCAGCAGGTTAGCACAGCAGTGCAGCAGTCCTTCAGATCAGTATTCCAGCAGAGTGGCAGTCCTTTCAGCAGCACAGCAGTGCTGTGACCCTGGCTGAGTATCCACAAGTCCAGAATTGTACTGAAGAGTATGGGGCCGATTCCGATCTCGGCCGGTAGGGCTCCGAATCGGATTCGGATTTACCGGACCCGATTCGGAGCCCTGTTTTCCGGCCCGAATCGGAATCGGCCCCTTAGCGGAAATCTCTCCGACCGAGCCGGACCCGGAGAGATTTCCGACCGAATCAGACTCGGGCAGTCCGACCGATCGAGTACGATGCGCACGCATGCCATCGGACTCGAGTTGGTCGGACTCCCATTGAAGTCAATGGGAGCCTGTCGTACAACGCGTACGCGGGCTCCCATTGACTCAATGGGTGCGAGGCGGACAAGGGTGCCCCCTACAGCGTGTACGCGGCGAAGCGATTCGCGCCGTACACGCACGGGTAGGGGGGACCCATGGGTCCCCCTGTGTGCGACTCGCGCGCCTACGCAGTACAGGGGGTCCGACGCGGACCCCCAAAGTCCGGCTCCGACAGATTTTTCGAGCCGGACGGTGCGAGTCGATCGGACTGCTCGCGGCGCGCATCGTACTTCACCCGGCCGGGAAACGTCTCCATAGGCGCGGTGCGAGTCGTGTCCATGCGAGTCGGTCGGAGCGTGTTGAAGCCGCGTTCGAGTCGGTCGGAGTTTTCGCGGGTGCCTGCATCGTACTCGCCGGTCGGACCCGCGTACGATTCGGTCGGGAAACAGGGCTCCGAATCGGGTCCGGTAAATCCGAATCCGATTCGGAGCCCTACCGGCCGAGATCGGAATCGGCCCCTAAGTGTCTGCAGTCCAACACTTACATCCAGCTATGCCTTTGAAGTGGGAGAAGCTTCTGGATGTATCCCTTTGAAATGCACAGGATTCCTGCCTTCCTGGCCCTGGATTCAGACTAACTACAGGGGGGTATTCTGCCCTTTGTGTGGAGGCAGGATACAGCCTATTCAAGTGCAGGCAAGGCCATGCCCAGCTCCTACCTCCCATCCTGCCAGTGATGGTCCATCCAGGCACATTTAAGCTCTCTATTGTGCATTGCTGTCTAGGAGGAACACATCAAACTGTCAGCTAAACCCAATCATGTGACCTAGAGACAGGCTGCAGGCACAAAATAGCTTAGGCAGGAAAATGCCAACTTTCTAAAAGTGGCTTTTTCAAAATTGTAATAAAAAATCTGACTTTGCCATAAGAGAAGATTTTTAATTTCAATTCTAAAGACCCCAGACATGAACTAGTCACCCAAACCCATTATAATGTATTAAATGTAATAAGGTGACTCCAATGTTATCCAATGGAAGAGGTAGGCCTTGTAGTAGTGAAAAACACATTTAAGAGTTTTTCACTGCCAGGACATATAAAACGTAAAGGTATATGTCTTACTTTTTAACTACACGGCACCCTGCCCTATGGGATGTCCGGAGCCTACACTAGTGTTGACATATATGTATCAAAAAATATGATTTGAGCTTGGCAAAAGGTTTATTTTGCCAGGTTAAAATGGCAGTTTAAAACTGCGCACACAGGCTGCAGTAGGAGGCCTGAGACATTTTTGAAAGGGCCACTAAGTGGCAATCAGGGCTGCAGACCCACTAGTAGCATTTTATTTACAGGCCATGGGTATCACTTTACTAGGGACTTATAAGTAAATTAAATATGCCAATTAGGTATAAGCCAATGCTACCATGTTTTAATGAGTGAGCACATGCACTTTAGCACTAGTTAACAGTGGCAAAGTGTGCAGAGTCGGAAGGCCAGCAAAGACGAGTTCGTCAAAAATGGAGGAGGAAGGCTAAAGGTTTGGGGGAAGACCACCCAAAGGCTGACAGGTGTTACAAATAGTAAATGTAACCCCTCCACAATCCAACACTTTCCCTACTGTTGTGCTGTTTGGAGTATGTAACCCCTCAAAAATCTAATGCTTTCCCTACTGTTGCTTATACTGGAATGGGAATAGTGAATTTCAGCCCTCTGTAGCACAATGCTTTCCCTGCTAATGCATGGACTGCAGTAATATTAGTAAATATAACCCCTCCGAACTCCAACACTTTGCCTACTATTGCGCTGATAGGAGTGGGAATAGTAAATATATCCCCTCCTAAGTCCAACATTTGCCCTACTGTTGCGCTGTTTGGAGGGGAAGAAATGTAACCCCTCCAAAGTCTTAATGCTTTACCCACTGTTGTTTATATTGGAGTGGGAATAGTACATTTAACCCTCCGAAGTCCAACACTTTTCCTACTGTTAAATAAACTGGAGTGGGAATAGTATATCTAATGTTCCCTGACTCAAAATCTTTCCAAATATTGGCAACATATTTTTTTTCTTATTTGTTTCTTTTTCAATTTTACACATTTAAAAAAAAATAATATCTATAATATTGTGACTGTGTTTTTTTTGTTTTTAAATGTTTCATATTTTTTGTGATATTTTAATTAATATTTTGGAATTAAATTGTAAATATTTTGTAAGCTTTAATTATATATACATGCATATATAAATATATATATATATGTATATATATATATATACACACACACTTGTATATATACATATATGTATATATGTATGTCATACATATATATATATATATATGTATCAACAAAATGCCCGAAAGCTTCAGGAAGGCACACAGCTTGAGGTTGACCATCCATTCTGCATTCTTGCTTTCCTCGACCACCCACGAAATAATTTTCTGCCTGATGCGTTTCAATGCATAAGCATCTTAATCATAGGCCGCACACAATTCTGGCTGGAAAAGGCTCACTTTTATTTTCATTTGCGCATGCGTTAATTGATTGCCCTAGTGGGCGTATGCTTAGTGCAGTCACTTTGATGCATGCTGGGCATTATAGTTCCCTTCTTGAGCCACAATATTCCCTAAGTGGGTTTCTTGCCAAAATTGTGAATTCAAAGCACATTTAATCCTTGGTAGGACTCCGTGCATCTTGGAAAGCCACGTTTCTTTAAACCTCAAGCGCTGCATGGCAGATGAACAGTTCTTCGCCACAGCCTCCCCTTTACCATAACGGAGATGGTGCTCCTCCCACGACGAGGGCCGCCGTCATTAATCTATATCAACAAAATGCCCGAAAGCTTCAGGAAGGCACACAGCTTGAGGTTGACCATCCGGTCTGCATTCTTGCTTTCCTCGACCACCCACAAAATAATTTTCTGCCTGACGCGTTTCAATGCATAAGCATCTTAATCATAGGCCGCACACAATTCCGGCTGGAAAAGGCTCACTTTTATTTTCATTTGCGCATGCGTTAATTGATTGCCCTAGGGGGCGTATGCTTAGTGCAGTCACTTTGATGCATGCTGGGCATTATAGTTCCCTTCTTGAGCCACAATATTCCCTAAGTGGGTTTCTTGCCGAAATTGTGAATTAAAAGCACATTTAATCCTTGGTAGGACTCCGGGCATCTTGGAAAGCCACTTTTCTTTAAACCTCAAGCGCTGCATGGCAGATGAACAGTTCTTCGCCACAGCCTCTCCTTTACCATAACGGAGATGGTGCTCCTCCCACGACGAGGGCTGCCGTCATTAATCTGTATCAACAAAATGCCCAAAAGTTTCAGGAAGGCACACAGCTTGAGGTTGACCATCCGGTCTGCATTCTTGCTTTCCTCGACCACCCACGAAATAATTTTCTGCCTGATGCGTTTCAATGCATAAGCATCTTAATCATAGGCCGCACACAATTCCGGCTGGAAAAGGCTCACTTTTATTTTTATTTGCGCGTGCGTTAATTGATTGCCCTAGTGGGCGTATGCTTAGTGCAGTCACTTTGATGCATGCTGGGCATTATAGTTCCCTTCTTGAGCCACAATATTCCCTAAGAGGGTTTCTTGCCGAAATTGTGAATTAAAAGCACATTTAATCCTTGGTAGGACTCCGGGCATCTTGGAAAGCCACTTTTCTTTAAACCTCAAGCGCTGCATGGCAGATGAACAGTTCTTCGCCACAGCCTCTCCTTTACCATAACGGAGATGGTGCTCCTCCCACGACGAGGGCTGCCGTCATTAATCTGTATCAACAAAATGCCCAAAAGCTTCAGGAAGGCACGAATAAAGAAACCAGAATTGAAAGGAAAGCTGATCTTTAAACACCAAACGGTGAGCGAGCTGTCGAGTGCTTCCTCGAGCCCACGGGCATTTGGTTGAACATTTTAAGGACACGGCGCCCGGCCGTGGGGGAATGCACCACCTCTTCATGTTGAGGGGCTGAGGTCCGGAACTATATCCATGCCAGTCAGCACAGTAAGCGATATTGAAAAGTGTCTTACCTTAAGATTTCTGGAAACCTACTAAACGATATTAATTGATGTTATTTTTCAACCATAGGGCGCATGGAACCCACTCAGGGTAATGTACATATTGCTTCAAGGACTACAAGTCCCATCAGGCTGTTAAAAAAGAAGACGCACTCAGCGAGCCCCACAAGGGGTAACTATCCAATAAAAACATGCCTTTCATTAGAAAAGAGCAAAGCATCCTCCGCGCTACTTGGTTGTTAATTGCCTTTGAGAAAGCGGCGCTGAAGCCGCGAAACGCGTCAGGCATGAATAAAGAAACCAGAATTGAAAGGAAAGCTGATCTTTAAACACCAAACGGTGAGCGAGCTGTCAAGTGCTTCCTCGAGCCCACGGGCATTTGGTTGAACATACATACATATATATACATATATATATATATATATATATATATATCTCCAACTCCTCGCCTCTTGAGTTTTCCTTAAACTGGAAAAAAACGAGTGCAGACCCAATTGCGTGCAAATCTTCTTTTAATCCTTTAACCTGTACCACCAGTGTCTGTCATGACGCGTTTCTGCCGCCCACGCGGCCTTGATCACATGACACTGCTAGATGTGAGCCAACTACTTTTAAAGTGCAAGTGCCTAATTAATTTCATAGACATAGACAACATCCTCCACAATACCGGTTTAAATACCTTGAATTAACCAATTTATACATTCATATATTTCCAATATTTCCTTCTATTTCCTAATTAGATCAATTATTCCTGCATAAATGCATTTTTTTGGAAAACAGAGGATAAGGAAAAGTGCTATATCTAATAACAAAAAACCATTCGTGAAAATCATAATAATAACAACCTAAGTGTAAATATATATGAAAAATACAGTACATTTAGAAAACCAGATCAATGACTTGATCATCCTGATATTCCATATATGTATAAAAAACCATAACATATCAACCTCCGCTAAAAATTGGCCATATACACCTTACAGTTTTTTTAAAAACAAATATAGCTAAATGTTAAATAGCCAAATTTGTAACAAATGAACTGATCACTCAATCAGGTTTCCCAATAATTCATAGATCAATATCTAATAAAGTAACTTAATGCATGATTTTTCATTTAAAGACAATAGGGGTTGGACTAAAGAGGAGGAAAACAAATGAAAATCAAAAAACACACAAAACTGAACATGTCCTTTTCATTTCAAACTACATACTTTAGACGAAACTTGATAGATTAGAATTAGTCACTTATATCAAGTTATTCCATTACATAATTAAACACATTCACCCTAATACTGGGCTAGATGATATAAATCCAATCAAAATCAAATGCCAACAGTCAATTGTTATAATAACACATTTCAATATATAAATATACAATAAAATGAATGTATAAAAATATAAACATGGAATAAAATGAATAAATAACTAAAATCTCCAGCACAGTCATCAATAAACATCATTACCATAAATAAATATGAACCCAATTATTCATAATTTATTAAAGATATTTATAAAAAAAGTATGCAGATCCTCAGTGACATTTAGACCACCAGGGTGTTTAGAATCGAATTCTAAAATAAATGCAGTCTCAAGCCGTCTTAACTTGGCCTCCCTGTCTCCACCCCTCTTAGATGCTGAAACAGTTTCTACAACATAATATTTTAGGCATCTGGGGTTACTGTCATGGGTTGATTGAAAGTGTCTAGCCACTGGATAATTTTGATCTTTATTATTGATGGCCCGAATGTGCTGTAATATTCTTTTATGTACTGGCAGCTTTGTGCTCCCAACATATTTTAATCTGCAACTACACTCAAGCACGTATACCGCAAAATCCGTCTTGCATGTGAGATATTGTTTAATTTCTCTATTTTTTAATGAGAATGCAGTTTGATAGGTTTTAGTATTAATACCATGTTGACACGCCTTGCAGCTAGTACATTTGAAGAAACCTTTTCTATTGGTTAACCATATGTTTCTTTGACAATTATCACTACTATTGCTTGTTAGTAGATTACCCATACTTTTACCTTTTCTAAAAGTTATAGATGGATTGGGTAATACACTCTTGCCAATGACAGGGTCATCGCATATGAAATGCCAATGCTGTTTAAGAATTGTTCTAATTTGCTTTTCTTGCCTGGAATATGACAGAATAAGTCTAGTTGGTTGAAAAATACCAATAGAATGGTCCATATCTTCTTTATTCGTTTTTCTGTGTATTAAAAGATCTTCTCTAGCCCCTTCTCTGGATTTTCTCATAGCTGCATTAATGATGCCAACACTGTACCCTCTATCAAGAAACCTTATTTTACTCTCCTCTTGTTTCCTTTCTGCTTCTTTTTCATCACTACAAGCGCGCCTAATGCGAAGCATCTCCCCATAAGGGATACTTTTAATTAAATGGGGAGGATGGGCACTTGACGCATGAAGCAAAGTATTACCTGCTGTTGGTTTTCTAAAAAGTGTAGTGCTTAGTAGGTTATTATCCACTCGGACCTCAACATCTAAAAATGTGACTGTGCTGGAGCTAATAGAAAAAGTAAAATTCAAATTGATGTCATTCAGATTAATAGAATCAATAAAATTCCTAGCACTATATATATATTAAAATGGTGGGAAGCAATATCCTTGCAAGACTACTTGGACAAAAACATGGTCCCAAGGGGATTAGGTATATACACGACTCCATCGTATGAGTCCCCCAATCCTAGGATGCTTGAAGAATGGGTGGAAAACTCTGCCCAGAGTTCTAAAAGCATGCTTACCATCCTAGTCAAGTATGCATGGGAAGATAGGGAACAGATAAAAAAGAACCTAAAATCCCTAGAGGATGAATTGAAAGGACACAAGGAACAAGAAACTATAAGAAAGTTCTTCACAGATCTGAAAACAAGACTCAAGACATATGAAGAAGACATAAAGGCACGGAAACAGAGAAAACTTCACCGTGACTGCGCGGACTATGAAAGCGAAAGGATGTTAACGTACAGCCACAAATATGATCACATGTATGAGAAACTTCAAGCAGGGGAAGAAATAGGGGATACTACCACAGTAACCAGTGAAAATGAATCAATGGCCAGTAGTGATGCAGAGACTCGTTCAACAGAGGGAGGAGACCAACTACCTGCAAGGAGAACAACGATGAAAGGTCCAACGACTTTTTTAGATGAGTATCGTCTCATGAGAACAGGGCGACAAACTCCAAGAGCGACACCAGTGCCAAAGACACGAGGCAGGGGACAGGGACAGAGAGGGAGAGGTCGAGGAAGAGGTCAAGATGAAACAAGCAAAGAAGAAAAGAAGACCTACAGAGGTAGAAGAAGAGGCAGAGGACGAGGAAGAGGATCAGTGGGAAACAGGTCAACAACAAAGAAACAACAATGATGGATGATGAAACGGTACAAAGAACCATTGTTATTCTTTCCCATAGACCGCTAACATTACTAGAAAAAAGAACACTCTGCCTGGGGCTCTCCTTTTGCCCTTCAGGTCATTTCAGCTATCCAGAGACTAGGATAGATGTTTTTAAATTTATTAGAAAACTTAAATTGAAGAAATTGCATTTTTTGAAAAACTCTAGAACACCTAATATCAGTGAGGGAGAAAACATCTTAGGAGAAGAACACGACAATACTGAACTCAGGGTGAAAGACCTTCCAGCACTGCTAGCACTACAGGAATTACTAGTAGAAACAGGTCTGGAAAATAACTCCTCTGTAGGCAGTCTGGATATCAACCTAGACCACCCGGCCTGTACTGATTTTAAACCCAAATCTACCTTTCTGCCCAACACTGGCCACGACAACATTGATACTTTCCACGAGACAGTCATAAATGATATAATCCGAGTTAGATGACAGAAAAACAAAAGGAACACTTTCAACAACCTTTCTTTGGCCCAGAGACAAATTATAAAATCATTGGCAGAGGACGATACACTGGACATACGGCCAGCAGATAAAGGTGGAAATATCGTGCTATGGGACAAAGAAGTGTATAGAAAGGAAGCAGCATGTCAATTTGAAGATGAAAGGTTCTATACAAAGATAGACATACAGGAATACAATAACAGTATCCTTAGTATTTGGAACATGCTGGAAGAATGGAAAGATAAAGGTATCCTACTGTGGGAGGAATACTGCTACCTGAAACAAGATTACCCTAGACTTCCAATTTTTTATATTCTACCAAAGATCCATAAAAATGCCCTCAACCCACCGGGAAGACCTATTGTGTCCTCTATCGGGAGTGTGGCAGAAAGAATTTCAAAATATGTGGATCATTTCTTGAGGCAGTATGTTGAAACTCTCCCATCCTATATCAAGGACACGAAAGACTTTTTGTGTAAATTGAATAACATCAGCTGGGAAGAAAACTTCCTGCTCATTACAATGGACGTTAATGCACTGTATACTGTTATTGATCATGACCTAGAAATCCGAGCATGTAGACATTTCTTGGAGAACAGACCCATGAAATAACTGGAACACACAAATGTTGTTTTGGAGATGATCAACTTCTGCCTCCGAAATAATATTTTCATGTTTGATGGTGTTATCTTTAAACAAACACTAGGGACTGCCATGGGAACATGTTTTGCTCCCAGTTTCGCTAATTTGTTTCTGGGAGCATGGGAGGAGGAAATCAGGCAGGACGTAACACTTAAGCCCATGTTCAACCAGGTGGCAGTCTGGCTCAGGTACATAGATGATCTTTTTGTTATCTGGAGGGGCAGTGAAGTGAGCGCTCTAGAATTCATTTCCAAGCTCAATGACAATAGATGCAACCTGAGATTGACACACAATATAAACAGAAACTCTATCGAATTCCTAGATGTTGAAGTACAGGTAGATAGAGATGCAAGAAAACTACAGACGAAGCTACACCGTAAAACCACAGCAGGGAACAGTTTGCTCCATGCCCTAAGCAGCCACCCGGATACTCTCAAGTGGCGTATCCCTTCGGGGAGCTGTTGAGGGCAAGGAGAAACTGTAGTACAGACACCTTGTATGAAGAAGAACAAAAATATATGATTACGAGATTTAAAGAGAGAGGATATCCTATGTGGGTCCTAAACAGAGCAGTCAGGAGAGTACGAAATATGCAGAGGGAAGAGACCCTAAAAGAAAAAGAAAGCGGCAATTCCCCTAGCGAGGAACGAAACATCACGAGAGTTATCTTAACGTATAACTCAAAATCCAGTACTATCCAAAAGATACTAGCAAAAAACTGGAATATCCTAGAAAGCGACCCTATAATAGGCAGAGAATTACCCGAACGTCCAATGATTACATACAAAAGAGGGAGGAATCTCAGAGACTTACTGATGAGAGGAGACATAACCAAAAAACTAGGAACTCCGTACCACACCTTACAAGGATTCTACCCGTGCGGACACTGCAAGGCATGCAATAATAGTCACTTGAGAAAGAAATATCTGACCCCCAATGGTGAGAGAAATATTAAACAATTCCTCACCTGTAGCTCTAACTATGTAATCTATGCTTTGGAATGCCCGTGTAACATACAATATATAGGCAGCACTACCTTCCCAGCCAAGAAAAGAGTACTAGAACATCTTCGAGCTATAAACAATAAAGACAAACATTACCCTGTGGCTAGACATTTTGAGGAATTCCATCTCTCAAATAGTTCACGTCTGAAATATTACATACTAGAACAAGTGAAACTGGACCACAGAGGGGGAAATAGAACATTGACACTTAGACAGCGTGAATCCTGGTACATACTTGACTTACAAACCAAGACACCTATGGGTCATAACCAGGATGAGGAACTGGGGATCCATTTACATGAACATTAAGTCCATTACATGGGTTCCTAATACTAGCTGCTTGACTGTTGTTGATTTGACCTTAGTCTTTCTAGAGGTTAATAAGATAGTGAACCTTACGACTAGCTCTCTACTTTTACCCTCATCTTAGACTTAGATATATGTGCAGACCTGTACTTAAACCTACCTGTATCAAGAATTTGGATTTTAATTATTTTAATCCGTATTTTATTTGTTCTTTGTTTTGTATAGGAGGAAAGGAAGGGGCATTATCCAGGAGTGTAAGAGGATCTTGGTACCCTACCCTTTTCTTCTTGACACATCACCCTTAGGAAGAAGACGCAGCATAAGATAAGACTGCTATTCTATGTATTTATTTTAGTAATGTCTTAGATCACTTTTCACATTTTGTCTTTCCACCTAACCATTTGATTTACACATGTGCACCTGAATCAAAAACAAGGGAATCACCAGCAGGGAATGCGGTAGGAGACAACACAGCTAGAGACACAGGAACATTTGTGAAACTATCACTAACAACGTTGAAAAATAACACTTCCACCACTATGGCACTTGAATGGGGAGATTCGCTCTCGCTGTCCTTCCCCTATAAAACCTTGGGTGATAGCCACTAGAGCACTAATAGTGATATGCCATTCCATCCGGATATTTGAACTGTTTACATAACATAGGAGGAGCCCAGAATCTCCTGCTTCTCACAGAGATATGGCAATGAACCATACTGTAGTCAAACCTTATTGGGATTATGTCCTTGTTGTTAAGGACACTTCGTCTAACACATTAGTAGCCACTAGAGCGCAATCAAAGAGAAAAACTTTATTGAGAGTAGATCGGCATATCAACATGGCAGACGTTCCGATGCAGCCACTGAGCGCAATGAAAAAGTAAAACTTTCCTAGCCCTAGATGGCACCAAGAAAAGTCCCACAGGGTTCTCCCGTGCTATTAACAACTCACAAAGGAGGGACTATAGGCTTTTACAACAGGTCCAGCATATATGCCCGAAGTCAATGAAAGAACAAAAGATATGCTGTTCCTAATTAAAACTAAAGCACATGGAAAACCGGTTTTGCTTGGTCAAGGAATGTACGAGGATGGGGATTCATCCTTTTGGAATTTGAGGCCCTCACACACCCGGCTGGGTGTCATGCTTCATCATAGGGCTGCTCCTCGTCGGGTCGGCGCTGCAATACCCGACGGGCTCCCTATGAGGGGCTCTTTAGCGGAGATCTTTTTTCCAAAAGCCGTTTGGTGCCGTGGGGGTGAGGGGCCTAAGGAGTGTAGATGGTGAAGTGATAAAGTGTTATATGATGGGAAGTTTAAAACAGGTGTGGAAGTACCACTGAAAACAATTTTAGGTAGTAGATGGTGAATTGATAAAGTTCAAATCTGAGGCGCAAATCTGAGGTAATGTCTCAGGTAGGGCACTCTATTGTATGGTCAACACGTTTCTCGCTTTTTCGTAGCTAAATCGTGTGGTGATTCGTCAGGACCAAAGAAAGAACAAAACTAACTACACTTGGGTGGTGATTTGGTTAAAACTACCTATCGTTGTATCGACCCAAACATGTACTATATGCAGTACCTGATAGCACTTGACCAACCTGATGGAAAGAAATCATAAAAACTGTTATTGAATAAACAGTAAATGCAAAAACTCTCGTATTTTCATGTTTAAGAAACAGACAACACACGGTGGTGATGACTAAAAACATTTAAAACATGGGTGCCCTGTGTGTCACTCTCACAGACATTCAAGGAAGTCCCTTGTGTGATTCCTGCTGGGTATTGATGACGTAATTGATTAACCCTATTTGGGTGAGTTTTACCATTCATTTCTGCAACTTGAGTGGTGATTTTACCACATGTTTTTCACAATATAATGTCTGTGAGGGATCACTGACATAATATCGACAGACACAATATCGACCTACCATTTTATCGACACCAAAATATCGATTACACTATTATCGATGACCTATACTTATTTAAAAAAATACACAAATATCAACACCATATTATCGCCAAACATAAATATCGTTTTAAGTATTATCGAACACACAAATATCGTTACATAAAATATCGGATATAGTTAAAAAATATACATGTCCAAAATATCGATGACAACAATATAGACAGCAATAATATCGTCTTTTAAAAAATATCGACAGCTTAAAAATTATTAAAACTAACATATATTAACATCACATTTTTTTTAACTATAAACAAGCATTCCATACAAAATAAATATAATACGATCTATTTTTAATATATTAAAATATAAAATCCTAAAATATTTAGTAAACACACTAATAATTAATATTTAAACTATAATTAAATAATATGCACACAGCATTTAACATTAAATACAATGTAAAACACATTTAACAGACTAAATCCATTAAAAAAAAAAGTAGCACTAACAACTTCTTAATTAGCGTTTTCCATATATGGAAAACAACTGCCAAAACAATTAAAACAATAAACAACAACGAATAAAAGGCTCACACTAATAAAATACACCAATCACAGAAAAAAATCAATTAAATAAACACTATATAAACAACAAGAAAATAATGTTTATTTTACACCTCAAACCTACAAAAAGAAGAAGGGGAAACTCTGCCGGATTGCTACCAGAACACAGAACTTCATTGAAGAAAAAAGATTTCAAACTGCACAAAGTAAGTAAGATTCTATTTAAAATTTAACACTACTACTACTCTTCAGCACAAAATATTTATAAAAAATAAATAACTAATATCTATGTTTTAAATTTATATCTCCTCTACAGATATTTTTCAAAGCATACAAAATATCCAAGAACAGCGTGAACAATAAACTCAGAAATAAAGTAAGTATAAAAATATTTTATATAAAACAGTTACCTAAAATACCCACCCTAAACCACACTTTCTCCCAAATTCCCCACCACCTAGTACACAATAGAACAAAAGTATTAAAATTATCTTTTTTTCTACCAACAGAAACGTCTTCAACAAATCTGAAATAAAACACCAAAGAAAGTGCATCAGCATTAAATTTTACATCAAATTAAACATTGTAAGTATATCAATAACAATATATATATATATTAATTAAAAATCTGTACTGTATTCTTTTTAGTAATTTTTATATACATTTTTCTTAGCATTAAAAAGACCACAATGACTGAAGGCGCCCAATTTATTACCTCTCAAAAAGGAAAGATGTTACTATGTTACATGGGGTACGTCTATACCCTAGAAAAACAAAGTGGACTAAAAGTTAATTGGAAATGCAGTAAATACTATTCCAATAAATGTTATGGGAGGGCTACAACCCAGGAAACAACTGTTACATATGTGAAAGAACATAACCACCCCCAAATGTGACAGAAATTGAAGTTATAAGTGCTCTAGATAACATAAAAAAAAGCTAGCACTAGCTCTGAGAGATCCACCACAGAAAGTTTAAAACAACAGTTGCTCAGAGTACCCCAACATGCTTCTGCCCAAATGCCCTCTATTGCTTCCTTAAAAAGAACAATAGCTAGACAAAAAAAAGCCACTACTACCACCACACCTGCCCCAAAAACATTTCAAGAGGTAGAGATTCCCCCAGAACTAGCAATAACCCATAACGATGAACCATTTATACTTTATGATAATCAATGCAAAGATAAAAGAATTATTATGTTTGCTACTGCAAATAATTTAATCAAACTGCAGCAATCAGAAACATGGATGATGGATGGGACTTTTAAAATATGTCCCAAACCATTTTATCAGTTATACACTGTCCATGCACTATACCAAAACACTAACATTCCTTTTATCTACGCCTTACTCCCTCCCTAATAAACAAAACTCTACCTATATGGAAATCCTGCACAAAATAAAACAAGAAACCAATAATTATTTCCCACAGAAAATAATTATTGATTTTGAACAAGCAATGATAAATGCAATCCTAAAATGCTACCCACATACAGCAATTCGGGGTTGCTACTATCATTTCAATCAATGTCTATGGAGACACCTACAGAAATCAACACTAAGGGCCCAATTCTGATGCGGTTAGGAAATCTTCCCGATCGAATCAGTTTGGAAATGGCTTCCGACCGACTCGGATCGGGAGAGTCCGACCGACCGAGTATGATGCATCCGGATGCTTCCAGATACGATTTGGTTGGACTCCCATTGACTTCTATGGGAGCCTATGTCCCTAACCACATCGTAATCTGGCCCTCGGTTGGGAAGACACGTTCCTGATCTGGTTCGGAAGGAGCAAATGCCATTAGGAGGCCTTCCTAACCGCATCGGAATCGGGCCCTAGGTGGGAATGTTTTCCTAACCGCATCGGAATCAGGCCCTAAGTGTTGAATATGCAACTGACAGTACTTTCGTATATCAAGTTAAAAAACTTGTAGCACTGGCCTACGTCCCAGTTACTGACGTGGCCGAACACTACAACCTATTACTAGAAAGTCCATACTACCAAAGAAACAAACAAAAATTAGGGGGCTGATTACGATGGCGGAACGATCGCCAACGCCAGGCCGGCGATGAGATCCGCCTGCCCTGCGGACCGTGATTCTCCGACCTCCAAATTATGATGGCGGTGGGATCCAGACCACGACCGCGGCAGAAGCAAAGCCCATCCGCCACGGAACCGCCACAGGCAATCGTTATGATTGCCTGGCGGAGCGGTCAGCATGCTCACAATGGTGGTTTACCAAAGAAACTAGACAAATGTTTGAATACCTACAAAGCAAAGTAAGACTACATCCAACAGCAAGAGGCTTAGAATACCTATCAATAATAGCCAAAAGCCTACTGTAACCTAGAAATCCACCAAAAATACTAATACTTTCCTCCAAAAACAGTTAAAAAATATACATATTATTTTTTTATATTTTCAGAAACATAAATAATTTATCAAATATATTTATTTTAAAAACATAAATGTATATTGACATTTTAATTATATTTCAGAAAATATAACAGAAACTAATTTATTTAACATTTCCCTCCCACAATAATAAATATAAATAACTTACTGTTTCCAGTAGATAAACAAAGGATATCCCAACTCCTGTAAATCCATCCAGATATATCATAATCCCAATTGTCCAAAGAAATGCCCCCAAAAAATGAAAAATCCATCTGTTTAAAAAGCAATCCAAGTTCGATAAATCCAATTCGAATAAACCATAAAACACCCCAAAAAATTATTTAAAAAAATAAACGCTCCAGGAAAACCCGAAAATTTAAGAAAGTGTTAAATAAATATTAGTTTACTAAACTAATACACACTTCTTAATGAAAAAAAACGCAATCTTCTCCGAACGGCGACTTCTAACAACTAAAACCTGTAAAAAATAGAAAAACAATCCCACTCACACAAACATACACATATACCATAATTAAATACGATTAGAAACATTTCTAGCACCATATTCACACATATTTCCACATATTCTAACCTCTCTAAACTAGGCCGCAAAACACTATCGACATCTCGCTAAAATCTAACTTTTACACATAAAACTCGACAAAATTACAAAAACCTAACACTAGACACACTACCTACCACCTAACTAGCTTCAAATTAAAGTAAAAAGTTAGTTTAATTAAAGAAAATTACACTTACCTTCCTCAACGCGACGCAGCTTCCAACCGCGAGCTTCTCCCCTCAGAAATAACCCAAAACAAAAGTAAGCGGTTACAAAATACTAAGGGGTCGATTCCGATCTCGGCCGGAAGCACACCGAATAAGATTCGTCCGGAAAAAATACGAGCCGAACGCGTTTTTCCCGAACGATTCGAACAGTCGTCCGAGCGAGCAAGTACGATGCGCATTACAGCCAAAATTCAGAGCGAGCCGTACGTACCCATTCCAGCTCCAGTTCCCCGACCGAGCTGGATCCGGAAACGCCGAATCGAGTCGCACGGAAGTAAATACACAGCACCTTCCGGCCGGGCAAGTACGATGCGCACTCTGTATGCGCCGAACTGGTCGCTACGTCCGGCACGTCAGAGCATCCGGGAGAGCCGCACATAAGCTCCGATTCGCGCCACAAGACGATCCACGGCTACGAGACGAACAAGCCAGCTACGAGTACGAGTCGAAGCCACGAGAAACCCGAACGAGAAGAACCAACCATGAATCCCATCGCGCAGGTCCTACCAATACTCTACATCTATTACCGGAACCGGTACGGACGCGTACGGCGCAGACGGTAAGTCAAACACCCACTACACAAATAAACGACACATACCCGACATATGTCACACACACATAGGGATGCAGAAATGACGTACACTAGCAACAGCAGAACCATAGGGGCGGGATGGCTATCACCAATGCCATACACACCCATAGGGGCCTGGATGCCTACCAGTGCCACCACCCCTACTCAGGGCGGGCTGGATGCCTACCACTACCACCACCCCTACTCATGGGGGCCTGGATGCCTACCACTACCACCACCCCTACTCATGGGGGCCTGGATGCCTACCACTACCACCACCCCTACTCAGGGGGGGCTGGATGCCTACCACTACCACCACCCCTACTCATGGGGGCCTGGATGCCTACCACTACCACCACCCCTACTCATGGGGGCCTGGATGCCTACCACAACCACCACCCCTACTCATGGGGGGCTGGATGCCTACCACTACCACCACCCCTACTCAGGGGGGGCTGGATGCCTGTCACTACTACCATCCCCACTCATAGGGGAATTGATGCCTACCACAACCATCACCCCTACTCATGGGGGCCTGGATGCCTACCACTACCACCACCCCTACTCATGGGGGCCTGGATGCCTACCACAACCACCACCCCTACTCAGGGGGGCTGGATGCCTGTCACTACCACCACCCCTACTCAGGGGGGGCTGGATGCCTACCACTACCACCACCCCTACTCATGGGGGCCTGGATGCCTACCACAACCACCACCCCTACTCATGGGGGCCTGGATTCCTACCACTACCACCACCCCTACTTAGGGGGGCTGGATGCCTGTCACTACCACCACCCCTACTCAGGGGGGGCTGGATGCCTACCACTACCACCACCCCTACTCATGGGGGCCTGGATGCCTACCACTACCACCACCCCTACTCAGGGGGGGCTGGATGCCTGTCACTACCACCACCCCTACTCAGGGGGGGGCTGGATGCCTACCACTACCACCACCCCTACTCAGGGGGGGCTGGATGCCTACCACTACCACCACCCCTACTCATGGGTGCCTGGATGCCTACCACTACCACCACCCCTACTCAGGGGGGCAGGATGCCTGTCACTACTACCATCCCCACTCATAGGGGAATTGATGCCTACCACTACCACCACCCCTACTCATGGGGGCCGGGATGCCTACCACCACCACCACCCCTACTCAGGGGGGCCTGGATGCCTACCACAACCACTACTCCTACTCATGGGGGGCTGGATGCCTGTCACTACTACCATCCCCACTGATAGCACGGGTAATGCATGACACAACCAGCATACTCCAACATAAGGAATGTCAGCAAAAGACATCCCCCCAACATCATGACAAGAGTGTGTAGTCTGTGTCAAATGCCTACAACACTGAACATGACATTGAACATACAATGTGACCCCCTATCACATGTGTCACACAAAAATGTGTGTGGCCTTCACAATGCAAGCAGACCATGACCACTGTGGGAATGGGGTCTAAACCCTCATCATCACAGTGACCAAAAGGTAAGTGTGGGGTCCATAGCTGAAGCACATTTTGAACATTGTGGCAATGGGGTCTAAACCACCATCATCACAGTGACCAAAAGGTAAGTGTGGGGTCCATAGCTGAAGCACATTTTGAACATTGTGGCAATGGGGTCTAAACCCCCATCATCACAGTGACCAAAAGGTAAGTGTGGGGTCCATAGCTGAAGCACATTTTGAACATAGTGGCAATGGGGTCTAAACCCCCATCATCACAGTGACCAAAAGGTAAGTGTGGGGTCCATAGCTGAAGCACATTTTGAACATTATGGCAATGGGGTCTAAACCCCCATCATCACAGTGAGCAAAAGGTAAGTGTGGGGTCCATAGCTGAAGCACATTTTGAACATTGTGGCAATGGGGTCTAAACCCCCATCATCACAGTGACCAAAAGGTAAGTGTGGGGTCCATAGCTGAAGCACATTTTGAACATTGTGGCAATGGGGTCCAAACCCCCATCGCACAGTGACCAAAAGGTAAGTGTTGTCACGGAAAAAGCTGCAACTGCCAAACAGCATGGATGATTCCTGGTCACAGAACAACAAACACATCAGTGGCAAAGTAGTCGTTGTGTCCCATAGCAACATAGATTGGGTGAGGCAAACAGTGCAGTGCAAATAAATCATACCTTTGGCCATGTGCAGACAAACATCACCCATGGGGACTGACATCGTCTCCATTTATCAATTACACAATGCCAGAAGTGACCATCATAATGCAGACCCACGTATCTGCACTAATGGACACACAAATGTAGATATCCTGGGGAGACTGTAGATGTGAGGTGAACAAATACCATACCATGGCAGCAATGGGACATACGAACCATGATTATTCTGCTGACTGATGACCTAGGAGTCCCAGGGACAGCATGGGAAATCCTCCAAACAACATACAGGCAATGGCACACCAAAGATATGCCAATGCAGTGGTGCAGATGCACAAACACAAACAGGAAGCCTCACAGTGCATATCAAACACAACAGCTGATGGGGGGTGTGCCAGTGTCCCCAGGCAACCACACAACACATGAGGAGGCCTGAATTCCAATTA
The DNA here is from genome assembly GCA_963921515.1 of Calotriton arnoldi. Taxonomy (NCBI): domain Eukaryota; kingdom Metazoa; phylum Chordata; class Amphibia; order Caudata; family Salamandridae; genus Calotriton; species Calotriton arnoldi. The sequence continues at coordinate 232,468 of CAWUFW010013280.1, forward strand.
CACAGATGTGTATACAGTGCCATACAAAAGTAACTCATGGATCGGATTCCCTATGTGGGCAATCAGGCATTGTTAGATGAGAGGGAGCCCAAATTACACATGTCACACAAGCTTGTAGGAACAGCAACTAACACAGCAAGAGACAGACCCACCACAGCACTACCCCCAGGGACCCCACATTGTGGTGACACTAGCCTGCATGATAATCCCACTGTGATGACAAAGGTAGATGTCGTTCACACTGTGAACCACAGCCATGTCTCCTGAGCAACAAACTACCAACACACCTACACAAGCACAAATCAATCAGCACGGCCTGTCAGCCAAGGCCAATATGGAGGTAGGGGTCTAGCCGGGCAACAACTCACATTTGCACACACTCAACACCACACACCTTGATCTCCACCAATGTGCAGCAGTGAAGCTCACATGGACAGGTGATATTGCACATGCACCCATGACAATCCCAGGGGTGGTTGTGGGAACTAAGGTGCAGAAACCCATCACACCTGGCCAGTCAACAAGACTCGTGAATGTCTGACACACTGCACAGTACGCCGTACATGGGCATGACGTGAAATCCACCCCAATCAATGGGATCCCGGCCACAGTCACACACCAATGAAGAAGCCAAGGTCACCCACAAAGAACACACGTAGACAACTTCCAACATTGCAGCTCTGACCCTGAGGAGTGGCAGCAGTCACACACACAACGTGTCACAATCACTGAAAGCTACCACAAACTGTAAATTACATGACTTGTGTAACCAACAAGTGCCAAGGGGAATCCTGACTGTGTCTCATCTGCGTTTGCCCACATCCCCAGCCCTGACAACAAAGACAACTAGGGATGACAACCTGATGAACATTAGTTTGCCATGCACCCACATCACGGAGAAACCAGGTACAAGATGCTGGATGAACACAGGACAACTCAGCAAGCATCACAAACAGGAACATCCGTAGGGACACAGCCGGTGTAGGAAAAGGGAAGGAACACACACAGACATGCTTACACAACACGGGCCCAGGCAATGTCACGGGATTACACACTGCCATGAGGGCACTCCACTCCTGTGGAAGGTCCGCTGTGCCAAACCTTGTCTGTGCACGACTCAAACATGTCAGCAAAACACTCGGTCAGTGAGTCAACAATTACAACACACTGAAGGCTCTGCTCACATCAGCCTGGGTACGGGAGTGTCACGTCAGTCATCTGCATATACCCAAAACACGTGTCAAGCAAGTTGCACTGTATACACAGATGAGTCCTTCAACATTGATGTGCTAAACTGCATGTCCAGTGGAGATGGGCACACAGTCAGGGAAATAGAAACATTGAACAGTGGTAAGCCCACCAGATGTGCATCAGTGTAAGCCACAGATGTCAATTTACAAATGAAAAACGTACATCCCTGTGTCAAATGCTGAACATTACACCCTCAGACTGCAGCAAAGGATGCTATGGATCCAGACTAGATTAGGACACATATCCCATGGATCACATGGAGTCCATCACAGCAACACTTCATTTTCCTGATCTGAACACTATTACAACAGCAAATGCATGATGATACTCATCTACATCATGTACATCAAAAGAAAAACCACTAGTAAACAAAAAGAGGCTTTATTCAGCAAATGTGAAAGAAAAATTTGAAGTCTAAAAGAAACTAAGGCCAATGGCCAGTCCATATACACAGTCCGAACAGGGTGATATGTGACAACTTGTCACCCATTGCTTGCCTGCACTGGTACGGACAGGGGTCATCCCCCTCGGAGGGGCATACAAGGGGCAGGCCAGGCACCGCAGGGACAGGATCAGGGGATGCCAGAAGGAGGCAGTGAAGGGGTGGTGGGTGCAGGAGTGTCACCGGCAACTGCAGTGGAGGTGTCTGACTCAGTGGGGGCCGGCACCACTGTAGGGCACAAGTCAGATGGTGTGGGTGCTGGCACCACTGCAGTGGGCCGGTCAGATGGAGTGGACTGGGTCCCCTATGCAGTGCCCAAGTCAGACGGGGTGGTTGTGGACTCCACTGCAGTGCATAACTCCAAGGGAGTGGAAGGGGGGCAGATGAGGTGGGCAGGACAGAGGGGGGACCCGGTCTCCACACCAGTGGCACAAACAGGCCGAGCGTCTGGCTTGGGGATGGAAGAGCAAGTGGTAGGGGGGGAGGGCCTAAGCATTTTGCAGATGCGGTATGGGTGTGTGGGGAACCTGGGGCAGGGTGTGGCGGGGAACCTGTGGAGTGGTGGCCTGGGGGATGGAGGAGAGAGACTGTGTGGTAGAGCTGCGTGGTGGTGGTGGTGGGGTCTTGCCCTTCCTGGTCTGGGTGGACTTCCGAATGGGGTCCTCAGTCTGCCTGTGCCTGGGGGAGGGTGTCCGGGTGTGAGGGGCACTCCCCTCTGTGTGTGGTGGTCGCCTCTTCCGCCTGTGCGTTGGGTCAGATGGATCTGTGGGGAAGAGGCCAAGCTCACAGAGGAAGAGCTTCTGGGAGGGGGGGTTGCAGGTGAGGCAAGGGAAGGGGTTTTGGAGGGAGAGGTATCTGAGAACTGCGCAGTGCTCGTTGATGCATGCGTGTGTGCCTGGGCCCCATCCCCTGTGAGTGAGGTATCAGTCCCCTGACTGTGCGTGTGCGTCTGGATTTTGGCGTGTGTGTCTGTGTGCTGCTTGTGTCTGTGCTGGTGGGTGCCTGTGCCGGTGTGTGTGTGCTTGGGACAGGTAGGGTGCTGGGGATTGTGGATGGGGCAGAGGTAGGAGGGGTGAGGGACTGTTGCAGGAGGGACACTGCTGCCGTTAGTGAGGAGGCCATGGACTGATTGGTCCGATGTAGGGCAGACATGCCAGATGACATGCCCTCCATGAATGACACCAGTTGTGTCAACAGACCCGTGTGTGCATGGAGGACACTCAGCACTGATGTCTGCCCTACATGGATCTGTTTCAGCAAGTCCACAGACTCCACACTCAGGGCAGCAGGGGAGACAGAGGCAGGGGGTGCGGTGCCTGGCATGAAGGAGACACGCTCCCTACACGGGAGCCTCCACGGACATGTGGGATGGGAGCAGATGGGAGGGTGGAGATGGTGGTGGCGGGGACAGACTTGCTTGATTTTGTCTCTGGTCTGCTGACACCTGCCTCCACAAGGGAGTCCTCACTGGAAGTGCTGTGGTCCTCAGCCGAGGTGGTCGTAGCTGAGGTCTCCTCAGTGTGGCTCCCCTCACCCTCCGTGCCACTGGGTCCCTCGGTCTCCCATGCAGTGGACCCAGTCTGGCTCTGCCGCTCCTCTTGGTCCGTGGAGCTGTCTCCTCCTGTGGCCGTGGATGTAGCTGCAAACAATCAGGATAAACAGAGCAACATTAGTCACCTGTAATGCCAAACACACCACAGTAAGTACAGCACATCACAGAGCAAGCCCTGCCATCATTTGCTAGACATTGCAATAAGTGCTGACACTGATTTGAAGAAGCCCATTGTCTGCCTGACAGTCATTCATGCCACACATATCCTACCTGTCCATGCACCCATCTGTCTGGTGCCTGTTGTATGCGACTAATCATATGTGCACACATGCACCACATACACAGTTGTTGGACATCCAAGAGAACATGTGGAAATGTGTCACTCCAAACACATGCCATCTCCTGCCACTGACTCAGTACATGTGTCAGGAAAAGTGACGGGCAGAGTCTCTGTCGATATGCGGGTTTTGCTTCCATCACCAGACACAATGATGTCCTCATGTCCTGATAGACAATGCGACAATGGTGTGCTTGCAGGACATATCACACTACTGCTGGATCACCCTTTGCGAGTTGAATGTCATGGCACAGGCCTGTCTGGCAAGTCAGTCATAACTGTCTCCTGTCACAGGGGCAGTGCATACACACAACACCAGTCTACACTGTGTCACAATCATGGAAGTTTTGGGAATGCAAGCCCTGTAGCTGACAGGTGCACATGTGCACCCCTGGCCACCCACATCATGAGGACTAAGATGATCCCACGTCAATCAAATGAGACATTTGAGTGACTGCAAACACAAATCCATACACATGGGCACTTCACCATCTGATGAGAATGAACCAAAGCTGCCTGCACCTCAATGTTTCATACACCTTTGTGCACAGTCAAGGGATCAGAGACCTATGCATTAGACAATGTGCAGATCCTATAGTCACAACTCAGATGGCTGGCCACCCCAAATTGTTAAACACTCCAGGAGTCAAAAAAGCAAGGCCACACCACGGTGACACAGAGGCAGACACCTGAGTGCACTCTTCACAATGCCCAATATGTATGCTGACACACGGGAGTGGGAGAACAGAGTGCCTTCGATGTACGGAGTAGGCATTACAGTCCTGGTCCATGTGCAACATGGTATTACCCTGAACACTAGGCAGGTGGCTATGCATGTGTCACACACATGATGTACATACTTCTGAGGCTCCCCCCTTGGTCTCTGCTGCAGCATGGGTGTGTGGCACATACCCCAGACATGTGGTGAGTCAGAGCAGCAATTGGAACACATTGTAAAGCCATACCCAGAGTACATGTCAGATCACAGGCATTGTGTGAGCAATTGTACCACCCATGCAGCCCACAACTAAGTTCCTGTAACTGATGCTGTCCCCAACTTGAACCACAGGTAACTGCAAGTACACAGTACCCAAGTGACCTAAGTCACAGACTGTAAGGGCCACACCTGTGTATCAGATGAGGAGGGGGCATGACACAAGTGAGGGACATGAGTCCAGGACGACAAGACAGTTGTACTATGGAAGTGGAACCAGGCTAAAGGAGTGCATAGAGCATGTTAGTCATAGTACACAGAAAAGGCTAGCACTTACCCCCTCCTTGCTGCTGTCTGGCCTTCAGCTGCCCATCCAGGTCAGGGAAGACCACCGCCAGAATCCGGAGCATGTGGGGGTCAGGGTCCGGTGTCCGCCCCTCCTGTGAGGAGGCGACAGCTTCAGCTGGACCCTTGCGATCCTCCGGGTCCAGCCACGAAGGTCCTGCCACCTCTTCTGGCAGTTGCGGATCCTGCGCCTGTAGACCCCCACAGATCGTACTGCCCGGACGATGGTCAGCCAGATCTCCTGCTTCTGGTGGGCATCAACCTGTGAGGATGACAAAGTGAAAAGGCCATTACTACACATGCAACATATCCGTGCATCACACAGTTGGATATACATGTCTCAATCACAGGGGCATATGATGTACACAGGTAGTGGAACTATGGCTATGAACAGTTGTCCAGCAGTTACTAAATGGTATCATTGCCTGGGAAGTAAAACCTTGTTGGAATGCACTGTTACTGCACTATACCTGTTCAGTGCATGTAACTACACACTTTGGGGGTGACAACTACTCAGTGAGCATGCTAGCCACTGGTGTACACACTAAGTCTTGCTAGTCAGACAACATGCACAATTAGTAAGGCAGTGGACAGCACACTCACCTGCTCCCCTGGTTTCCCATACAGCTTGCTGTACTGTGGAAGGAGGCTGTCCAGCAGGGCCTGGTTCTCCTCAGTGCTGAAGGCTGGGGCTCTCTCCACAGTACGTGCCATTGCAGTAGCCAGAGGATGCAGAGACAGCAGCAGTGGTGGTGGCAGATGTCGTCCTGGAGCATGTAGTGCAGGGAAGTGAGCTCTCAGGGGAACAGCCAGCATTATATGTGTGCTGCAGAGGCAGATACTGTCCCATGTGTCCAAAGTGATAGGTCCAATTCATTTGCATCTTCTGAATCTGGCCAATCCATGGAATTGCACCACTTATACACGCCCACAGCATCCTTCAAAAGTTCAACTTCATGCCACCCATGAATTTGCAACATTGTTGTGGCTGGCCAACTGAATTCACTGCATCCGACTCGTAAAAGCTTCGAAAATGCGTCCATTACCATGTCAGTCCATAGCCAATGCGTGCGCACCGATCGGACCATTGCTGTACGACGCGTATTACGTCACACAACACGCATCCGTCCACATCAAATGCAATGGCCAATGCGTGCGCACCGATCGGTCCATTGCTGTACAACGCGTATTTCGAAACAACACGCATCCGTCCACATCAAATGCAATGGCCAATGCGTGCGCACCGATCGGTCCATTGCTGTACAACGCGTATTTCGAAACACAACACGCATCCGTCCACATCATATGCAATGGCCAATGCGTGCGCACCGATTGGTCCATTGCTGTACAACGCGTATTTCGGAGCACAACACGCATCCATCCAATTCATATGCAATGGCCAATGCGTGCGCACCGATCGGTCCATTGCTGTACAACGTGTATTTCGGAGCACAACATGCATCCGTCCACATCATATGCAATGGCCAATGCATGCGCACCGATCGGTCCATTGCTGTACGACGCGTATTTCGGAGCACAACACGCATCCGTCCACATCATATGCAATGGCCAATGCGTGCACACCGATCGGTCCATTGCTGTACAACGTGTATTTCGGAGCACAACACGCATCCGTCCACATCATATGCAATGGCCAATGCGTGCGCACCGATCGGTCCATCGAGCGGACATTTGGTCTCCTGAAGAGCCGCTTTCGCTGCCTGGACAAGACAGGAGGGGCCCTCCCATATGCCCCTGCAAAGGTGTGCAAGATTGTCATCGTCTGCTGCATGCTACACAACCTGGCAGTGCGGAAGGAGTTGCCTTTCATCCTGGATGACGATGACCAACATCCGCCACCTGTGGAGGATCCTGGCCTGGGCCACAATGCCAGTGATGATGATGATGATGAGGGGGATGTCCGCACACAGCTCATCACCAACTTCTTCAGCTGAATGTGAGTATACAGAGTTGGTATGTCAATGATTTGAGTTTGCATGATATGTGTTGGTGGTGCTCTGTTGCTGTTTGAGTGTGGCCATGTGCTACTTGACTGGATTCGTGCAGCGATGTGTCCTTACAGGTAGTCTGTACTCCCCAACAGTGTTGACATGCTAACTTGGTTTTGTGTAGGTATCTTGTGACATGTATTGGGCATGAGTATTGCAGTTATGTCCTGTTCTTCAGTGCTTTTGACTGTGTGTCATGTCTGTCCTTCACAGGGTACTTTCAGAGTTGTTTGGTCAACTCGGATCCCCAGACACCATGATTCAACTTCCAGGGTGGAAGCAGTCGTTTCCCTACAGGTGATGTGCCACACACCCCTGGACTTTATTTCTTCTACACTTGGTGACTGTGTGGCCACTGCCACGTGGGATTACCTTGCATCTGTAGTGGAAACAACATGTTGCAAATGTATAATAAACCTGTGCTTCACTTTGGGATGTGCGTTGTCTGTGGTCACACATCTGACTGACATTTGCTTACTGCACCTGTGGGCTAGTTAACACAGACTCTGAATAGGTGTGGTGTCTGTGCATTCCACTGTATTTCCTGGCAACATCAGTGTAGGCGATGAGTCAGATGGCCCTGGTGTGTATGTGTTGTGTAGCCCTAGTGGTGTGTCTCCCTCTATGTGTCACGTCGCCATGACTCACATGACGGTGTTGAACTTGCTGTAGCAGTTAGCATGCACAGTGTCATTTAGCAGATCATCATCTCCATGACAAAAACAACATTGGAATCACAACAGAGGCAAGTATGGTGTATTAGTGAGTTTATTTACATACATGTGTGAGGATAGTGCACAGGATGGTGGGTGCTGTACATTGGGATTGGAATCCAAAGTTCCCAGATGAGTTGGAAGTGTTGGTAGCAGAAATGTCCTGAGTAAAGTCCACAGTCATCTGATACATTAGTCCAACTTAAACTCCCCATGTCATGTGGGAGAGTTGGGTTGCATTCGACAGGGTGAACAGTTTGCACACAAAGGAGAATTTCCAGAACAGGTGTTGGGTTCCTGGGGGATGTACATGGCCATCGGCCTCTCAGTTTTCCTTCCTCGGACGACCCCTCTTCTTTCGGGGGACCCTCACGTGCAGGCCGCTGAGGTGCAGAGGACTCTCCACCAGAGTCATCCTCCCTCCCTGTGGCAGTTGCAGTTGTTGCGGCACCAGATGTTGTGGGCACACAGGGAGGTGTGGCCATGTTGGTGCTAATCTGGCGGAGGCATGTCAATATGTCCCTCTGCACCGCTGTCAGTTCTTCCAATGTGTCCCACTTGGACTCCATGCCAGACATGTGTGTCTCCACACGGGACATGTGGGAGTCCAAGCGGGCATGATGGGCAGCCTGCTGCTGTTGAATGTTCTTGAGGATCCCCACTACCTGGCTGACCTCTCCGGTGCTATTCTGGTACGCATCAGCAATGCGTACCAGTTGTGGGTCATCATGCAGTCCAGACCCTCTGCAAACAGCGACCTCTGCCTACCACCCCTCCCACCACCCCTGGCCACACGTGCGGGACCTGCGGTGGCACGCACAGGTGAGCCTAGGCCCCCTTGGGGGTTGGTACTGGGGTTGTTGTCCGTTGCTTCACGGTGGGCCGGGGTCCCTGTACTGTTGTCATTCAGTGTCCTTGGTCTGTCCGTGTCGGCGGGGGTGGTCTGTCTGTTGGCAGATGTTGGAGGAGTGGGTGATGGTGGTCCTGCTGGAGCTGCATGATGACTCACACCGGAGGTGCCAGGTAGGTCTTCGCCATCCGAGGAGGGCAGAGGCTGTTCCACACCAGAGAGCTCAGGGCCCACCGGAGCCTGGGACAGGGACTCCACATCATCTGCTGCTGTGTCCCCATCATCACCTGTTTTTGGAAGAGACACACAATGTATGTTATGTTTCTACAGGCATCAATGGTTCAAACACCTGACAGTTGTGACTGTACCTCTGGATGCGGGCCTGTACATTGCATTGTCCTAAGTTGTCACAGTCAGAGGTTGATATTGGTGTAGCACATTGTCCTGCCAACCTGAAGCATTTCAATGTGAATGTTGAGGTGTGTGCATGACTAGCATTGGTGGTATTTGGTTGACATTCGGACCTCCTTCTCCCCCCAGCCCAGTTATCCCACCATGAAGCATGCCACCCTTGCAGTGGGTGAAGGTTAACTCTCAGGATGTCAGTCAGTGGTGTCCTGCTGTTGGTTGGTGCCCAGTTCCCAGCAGGGCCTGGTACTCCCCACAACAGAGCACCATTGTCAGACATCTTAGAAGTGGCTTTTCAGTCCCTGTGAGGTGTGCATGCTTCAGTATGAGCTTGCCCGGCCATGTGGGTGGGGGATGTTGAGCTGTGACTACCACTCCCATCATGCTATTGCCTACACCCCCCTTCCCAGCATGCCCATACTTCCTTCCTTTTGAGTGGACTTCACTGTGTGTGAGTGTGACAGCAATGGCAAGATGGCTGACAGTGTGGGCCTGTTGTTTGTTGGTGCACAGTTCACAGCAGGGCCTTGTGCTCCCCACAGCTGAGGCCAGTGTCAGACATCTTGGAAGTGGCTTTTCACTCCCTGTGAGGTGTGCATGCTTCAGTGTGAGCTTGCCGGGCCATGCGGGTGGGGGATGTTGAGCTGTGACTACCACTCCCATCATGCTATTGCCTACACCCCCCTTCCCAGCATGCACATACTTCCTTCCTTTTGACTCTGCTTCCCTGTGGGGTAGTGTGCCTGTGCTGATAGGATGGCTGACAGTGTTGTCCTGGCGTTTGTTTGGCTACAAGTCCCAAACGTGTCCCTGTGCTTCACACAGCATAACCCAGTGTGGTGGTTCTTTGTGGGATATTTCATTAGAGTGTGAGGCAATGCATTCTCCCAGGTGAGTTGTGTGGAGTTTGTGTTAAGGGGGTGTGTGAGAAAAGCTGCTGGTAACTATGGTCAGAGCTGTCAGTCCTCCTTCCCACCCAGCCAGATTTCACACCATGGAACGTGCTTCCATTGCAGGGAGTGCAAGTTGGCTTAGAGGATGTTAGGCAGTGGTGTCCTGCTGTTGGTTGGTGCACAGTTCCCAGCAGAGCCCGGTACTCCCCACAACAGAGCACCATTGTCAGACATCTTAGAAGTGGCTTTTCACTCCCTGTGAGGTGTGCATGCTTCAGTGTGAGCTTGCCGGGCCATGCGGGTGGGGGATGTTGAGCTGTGACTACCACTCCCATCATGCTATTGCCTACACCCCCCTTCCCAGCATGCCCATACTTCCTTCCTTTTGACTCTGCTTCCCTGTGGGGTAGTGTGCCTATGCTGACAGGATGGCTGACAGTGTTGTCCTGGCGTTTTTTTGGCTACAAGTCCCAAAAGTGTCCCTGTGCTTCACACAGCATTACCCAGTGTGGTGGTTCTTTGTGGGATATTTAATTAGAGTGTGAGGCAATGCATTCTCCCAGGTGAGTTGTGTGGAGTTTGTGTTAAGGGGTGTGTGAGAAAAGCTGCTGGTAACTATGGTCAGTGCTGTCAGTCCTCCTTCCCACCCAGCCACATATCCCACCATGGAACGTGCTTCCATTGCAGGGAGTGCAAGTTGGCTTTCAGGATGTCAGTCAGTGGTGTCCTGCTGTTGGTTGGTGCACAGTTCCCAGCAGGGCCTTGTGCTCCCCACAGCAGTACCCAGTGTCAGCCATCTTGTCAGTTCTTTTCCACTCCCTGTGATGTGAGCATGGTTCAGAGTGGTGTTGATGGGCCAATTGTGAGGGTGACCAATATCTGTGACTACAACTCCCATCATGCTATTGGCTACACTCACTTCACCAGCATACACACAATTCCTTCCTTTCAGTGAGCTTCCCTGTGAGGTGGTGTTCTAGTGGTGGCAAAATGTCTGACAGTGTTTGTTGGTTAGATTTGTGCCACTGCCTTGCTCTATTTGTTGTTAGGTTTGTACATGTCATGACACAGTTACATATCACTATGAGATGGCAGGTATTGTGTTTGTCTAACTAACATACACATCTTGGGATGATTATGTTTTGGTTACTGTGGCTTTGCTAACGGTGCATGGTTTCACTATCCCCTTGACAGTGATGTGTGTGTATTGTCACACAATATTGGGTATATTGGTTGTGTACTCACCAGGCTCTGGGATGTTTGATAGTCCATGTACGCTCTCTGGTGGTAGGATGGCCCGCACCTTCTCCTCCCAGGGCCTGAGGTATACTGGTTTGGCAGGAGGGCCACTGCCGGTGCGATGACTCAAGGCGTAATCCTTCTTGACTAGGTCCTTTACCCTCCTGCGCACATCATACCACCTGTTCTGGATGTCTTCCTTTTTGCACAAACATGGTGATTGTGCGTTCACCCTGTCGACGATCCTCTCCCACATCTTGGTTTTCTGCGACATGGGGGTCTTTTGGACCAATGTACCAAACAACTGTGGCTCTACCCTGAGGATTTCATCTACCAGGACTTCCAATTCACTATCTAGGAACTTTGGATTCTTCTTTGGGGGCATGGTGATGGGTGGTGGTGGGGATTGATGTGTGTGTGAGTGTGCAAGTGAGGGTGGGTGAGTGTAGGTTTTGCTGGGTGTATGTGAGGGTGCTATTTGGGAGGTGCTAATGGTGTGTGGCTTGTGTGATGGATGAGTTGTGTGTGTGTCTGTGGTTGCTGTCTGATGGTGTTCTGTGCTGGCAGGTCAGTTGAATTTGCAAAGGATCATGGTAGGGATTTGTGGCCTTTATATGGGTGGAGTTGTGGGTGTGTCTTTGTTCCATGTTTTTTCCCCCTGTATTTATTGACTTTGTCATTGCTTGTTTGGCCCTTTTTTTGTATTTTTTCCTTTGTAGTTTTTAGGCATGTAGGAGAGGTTCTTCTAACCGAGTAGGACGCTGCAGTTGGCTCGTGCGAGCTTCTCCGAGTCTTTCAAGCTGTGTTTCTGCTGGGTTTCATGTGCGGCGTACGCGTCGGTCGCGGAGTATTGGGTTGCTTCGACTCCCTGTTTTGTATGCGTGTCGGTCGTACGGCTTGAGCTCCGTGCGACTCGGTCTGGTTTTACACGCATTGCATCGTACTGCGCGGGTCGGAGTTCGCGGGTACGTTTCTGACGGGTTCATTCCTGGTGCGTGTCGGTCGGTTCGATTCGCGTAGTTTTCCGGCCGGATAGCTGTTTTCCGTGCGGTTCGGTCGTTCGGCTTGTGTTCCGTACGAGTCGGTCGTAATTCACATGCATTGCATCGTACTACGCGGATCGGGCAGCGCCGGTACGTGTCGGTCAGACTAAATTCCTGTACCGAGTCGGTTGGTACGTTTTCCGGCCTGAATCGGAATCGGGCCCTAACTGTAAAACAAATATGGCTGCTTAAATTATTAAAAATTAATACTTTAATTCCAAAACATGTTAAACACTAATGAATAAATTACTAAGGGGCCCATTACGATACCCGGCGTAAAAAAATCCGCCAGGCATGGAAGCGGCAAAAATCCGCCCGCACACACCGTCTGAACACCGACCACGCCATTACGATTACACAAACCGAAAACCGCCATCGGCGGAAAATCACACAAAATACCGCCCGCCATCGTCCGAGTCGGAGTCAAACCGCCCGCCACGGACGGAAACACGCCCGACAACACAAAACCGCCCGCCCTCACGGCCGACACACCGCACGTGAGATTACGATCGCACCGCCATGAGCGCGGGAAAACTACAAATATACCGCCCGCCAGCGCAAACAACGCCGATGAGAATCGACACGGCAGAAGCCATGGCGCCCACGTCCCTGCACAGAAACCATCCGCTCACAAAACCAATCGCACACAACATGGCCAACAAGTCCACACAGCAAGGCACGCACAAATACACAAGCACAGTACACATCCCGAAAACACCCCCTGGACAAACAAAAACTACAAAGGCCAGAACCCCAGACACAACACACCTGAAAACAACAGACCATGAGGACACACCCACATAGGTAAGTACAAAAGCAGCACTCCCACAGACCACAACCCCTTGCAACATTGCAAACCAGAGAGGAGAGGAGAGGACACAGTGACACAGCAAGGACAGCAGCACACCACAGAAACGCACACATCACCACCACCACCACCACCACCACAAACCCCCTGCACATTACACAACACACACCGCACCAGCACCACAAACACCATGGCACCACAAAGAATGCCCAAGTTCACGCCCATTGAGCTGACGGTCATGGTCGACGAGATCATCAAGGTGCACCCACAAATCTATGGGAACATGGTCCAGCACACACCACTAGCCACCAGAAACAGAATGTGGAACCGGATCGTAGACCAGGTCAATGCAGTCGGGACCCTGCCCAGGAACAGAGTCGAAATAAACAAACGGTGGAATGACGTCAAGAGCCTGGTCAAGAAGAAGGAGACCAAGAACAGAGAGCTGGCAGCCGTCACTGGCGGAGGGAATCCCGCGCTCTTCAAGACCTTCAAAGCGTGGGAGGAGAAGGTGCGAGTCATCATACATCCAGAGATCCTCGCCGGATTAGCAGGGGGAGTGGAGGCTGGCAAGTACAAACTAATGTATACCAGCACACCGCTATGTACTCACATGCACTACCACCATGCCACAGCTCCCAGGGACAAACACCCCCATGTCCAGCACACAATACACAACACATCACACTCACATGCAACAGACACCACCACACACAGCCCAAACAGAACAACTGTAAGATGCATGGGGACATGTGTACACTCAGCCAGCCACGTAACCACCAACAGGTCCCCAAGTATGCCAGAAGCGCCACAACGAGCACCCACCACACCCATGTGTCCGCCATAGCTGCACTAACCGACAAGTAACAGGTAAGTGGCAGGAACACAAAGTGCAGTGGGTGGGAGGGTGGACAGCCCAAGTACAACACACACCAGGCCCCTAGTCCCACAGCACAGCAAGGAGGAGCATCCCCCACCCCCACAGCCACGTGTCAGCCACCGCAGTGCACACCGACAGCCGAAAGGTAGACATCACGATCCACAACAATCGGTGTCAGTGGGTGTCCAGCCACCACCACGACCCACAACACCCCCCCACCCCCACAGACCTGCAACATGGAGCACCCCCGCTTAGAACCATGTGGCATCCAGTACAGTGCACGCCCGAACAACCTGCAGGTGGGAAACTGGACAGGGCTGGATTACTGGAGGCATGAGGACCGTAACACGACCAACACATGGGACATGTCACGTAGCAGACGAACACGCAGCACCGCCCACCGTCACGAACAAGTGAACAATGTGCACACGGACATGAACCACAGACTCACACCTCACATGACCCATCACAGACACAGCAACACCCAAGGAGCCACGTCTGCATGCACAAGCCACACTGAATATAGTACCACACGGCAGCCACTGTGCAACTCATCACACACAACCGAAACACCATTGAAGTCCTGTCCATGTAGCCCCTACTGCCTGTCAACCACACACCCCACAACTACGCCTATGTAAGACAAACAACACTAGACGCAACAGAGCGGAACAACATAAATGCACACGAACACCACTGAACCCATCAAACACACAGACACACCATGCACATACAACATACCATCCATCCCATCCGTCAGCCCCAGTCTCATGAAAGGCATGTCATCCGCACAGCTGCCACACATACAGCAGTCACGCTAAGATACATGCCCATGACCAACCATGTGCCAGAAGTCAATGAAGCGCACGCCACACTGTGAGCAACAACACACAACATGGGCCACACCCCCCACGAGCACTGCAGTGATGCACATGGCACAGGGCAGCACGCACACCAAGGAGATGGGACAACTGCAATACGTTGGCTGGCACACAACCAACACTCACTCATAACGATGCGTCCAATGCCATGTCCAGTAATCACAACAGACAGCAAATATGCAGGCCATGTCAGGCATGCACACACCTCAGACCATGCACTGTCATGCTGCCACAACACATGTCACGTTCGGCACCCATGGCTCACAGCATGTACCCCAAAAGCATATTCCCTCCCAAATGCGAATCTGGGGCATGGCCCCCATGTTGCCATATGCGTTCCTAAGCGTTCCATTTGAACCCCAAAAGCATATTCCCTCCCAAATGCGAATCTGGGACATGGCCCCCATGTTGCCATATGCGTTCCTAAGCGTTCCATTTGAACCCCAAAAGCATATTCCCTCCCAAATGCGAATCTGGGGCATGGCCCCCATGTTGCCATATGCGTTCCTAAGCGTTCCATTTGAACCCCAAAAGCATATTCCCTCCCAAATGCGAATCTGGGGCATGGCCCCCATGTTGCCATATGCGTTCCTAAGCGTTCCATTTGAACCCCAAAAGCAAAGTACAAACCAGACCCAGGATGGGCCAGGAGCCCGCATACACCAGAGTCACAATAAGTAGGGGCACAGCAACACACCCATCGGCATGGCCAATCCGTCCCATGCCACATGTGCACAGCACACAGTCCCATTGCCAAGCACACACAACTACAAATGGTACAGCCACACACACGCCTCCGGGAAACCCATGTACGAGATTGCACGAACTGTTAATGTCAGACGACAAATACATACTTCGCAAGGTGCAACACAATAACAAATCTCATTCTCTCCACAGGTGACGAACTGCTGGATGCTGGGGATGGAGCCAGCAGCCAGCACAGCCAGCCTACAAGCCCCCAACGAGGACACACGGATGTGGAGGATCTGTCCTCCTCTTCGGACACGGACCACCAAGCAGGCCCATCTGGTGTGGCAGGGCCCAGCCGCTCCCCAGGACTCCTCCTACCCACCAACCCATCATCCAGGGCTGCTGAACATTCCCAGCCCCCTGCTGCCACTGTCGTTGCGGCCACACCCACGGTCATTGCGGCCACACCCACGGTCATTGCGGCCACACCCACGGTCATTGCGGCCACTGCCACTGCCGCAACCGCCACCATCGCCGCACCGACCACCACCGCCGCCACCACCACCACGTCTTCGCTGGCACCAGCCCCAGCGCAGGTGGTGGCCCGGCCGACTGGATCCACCCTGGGAGCCACAGCGAGGACCGTGGTGAGCAATGTGGCTAGTGGGCAGGCCGGTGGCAGCAGGACTGGTAGGAGGAGCAGGGTCAGGCAAACGCCAGCCTCCCCTGGGAGCCATGCCCTGCCTCAAATGGCCAGAGTCCTTGGGGCCTATGAAGAGGCCCAAGGACAATGGGCCAGGTCAGCTACAGACACGCGTGAGGTGCTGGGGGTGCTGAGGTCCATGGACGCCCGTATGGGCCAACTCGTGGACCTCATGGGCCAGCTGGTGGTGGCGGTGAGGTCACAGCCAGGGACAGCAGCTCCCCCTCCGCCACCACCTGCCGGGGCGCAGGGTCGAGCAGCAGTGTCCAGTTCCCCTGCATCCACAGCCAGTGAGCACACCTCAACCACCAGCATGTCGCAAGCAGGCACCCCCTCGCAAACGTGGAAGGGGCCGTCCGAAGTGGAAACAGATCTCCCGGGAGGACTTCGCACGCTCCAGACGCAAGTGAGGCAGCCAGCCAGCCTTCCTTGACCACCCACTGCATTGACTTGGACTACGATCCCACTCCACACAGCCATCTGGATGGCATGTGTGTGTTGGACTATGGACATAGAACCAGTGGGTACACCCTGAGCATCACGCAGCCATGACCGACAGCTCATTGTCACTGCACGCACCACTTTTGTCATCACCTTACACACAATCACATGTCACAGTTTGAAATAAATGCACCTCTTACACAAACTGCTGTTTGTGCCCTGTGTTTTATTTGTACGGAATACAACGGCCACCTTGGGCGGAAAGGCACCTGATGCGTGGCATGGCAATGGAACCGGAGGGCCAGTAGGGACCTAGGGGTGGGAGACAGAACAGGAGCACATTCAATGAGTGTGTCACACACCCATCACACAGTACATGTCAACAACTACAAGCAATGTACACACATCGCACAGAGCAATAGGGCACAATGCCACAGCCACCAACAGTGGCATACTACCCTGGCCATGGAGCGTTGACACACAGCACGCAGTGAACAAACGGCCACCCTGACACAGCACACACACACCTGCACAGATACAGCCACATCAGCCGTCGTACATGGACACTCACCGTCAAGTGAAGTAGCGGGCGATGAGCTGCTGCCGCACATTCCCAGCTTCCTCCTCTCCGCTGTCCTCCTCACTCGAGCTGTCCTGGTCTGCGGGCTGGGGCCCTGGTTGATCTCCGTCATCCACGATGAGGGGGATCTGCTTCCGAATGGCCAGATTGTGCAGCATGCAGCACGCCACCACTATCTGGCACACCTTCTGTGGGGAGTACGCCAGCGCACCCCCGGTGCGGTCCAGGCACCTGAACCTGGACTTGAGGAGGCCAAAGGTACGCTCGACCACACGTCTGGTCCTCCCATGTGCCTCATTGTAGCGATCGTCTGCTGGGGTGCGAGGATTCCTCAATGGACTGAGCAGCCATGCCCCATTCGGGTACGCAGAGTCACCTGGGTGTGAGGGACACAGAGAACCGTTGCTATTCCAACTGGACAGGGGACAGCATCGCACAACCAGCACGCTACACCACTCCACATACTCACCGACAATACAGCCACGATCCTGTTGCAGATTGGACATCAGTCGTGGCAAGATGCTGTTGCGCATTATGTGTGCGTCATGGGCCGAGCCTGGGAACTTTGCACACACGTGGGTGATCACCATGTCCGCAAGGCACACCACTTGCACATTCAGGGAGTGCGTGTGCTTCCTGTTGCGGTACAGGTGCTCAGTGGCCTGTGGTGGAACAAGGCCAACATGTGTGCAGTCAATGGCTCCAACGACGTGTGGGATTCTGCCAAGGGCATAGAATGCACCCTTCACTGCCGCCAATTCACGAGCCCTGGGGAAGCGGATGTACCTGTTTCGGTACAGCATCATGGCTGCCAGTACATCCCTCAGCACCTTGCTGAACATGGGCTGGGACATCCCTCCTCCACTGCCCACTGTGTGCTGGAATGACCCAGTGCCGAAGAAATGCATGGCGGCCATCACCTTAGCCGTGGGGGTGACAGCTGTCGGATACACCCTGCGGGGACGGAGATGGGGTTCTAACATGGCACACTGTCGATGCAGGGTTGGCTTGTCCAGCCGAAACTTCCTAATGACCTCTGTATCGTCCATGTCCGCCAGCAATTGGTATGGGCGGTCAATGTTCGGTCTCCGCCTAGGGAAAATGGCAGTGGACACATGTCAAAGCAACACGACACATAGCAATTTCGCATACACATCACTGACATGACTGAGCAAGCACATGAGCCACAGCCCAGCTGTCAAGCTGGGACGGCACAGCCACAATACACTTACACAGGTCTCCCAACAATGGCAATGGCTAGTGATACAGACCACTGCCATGTGCATGCACATGGGGATCTAGGCCCCAATGACTTGCGGGCGTGCTGATGGCGACTGACTGCATATTCGTCAAGCGGCAACGCCACGGCAACATGAATGTCTGCTGAGCATGGAACTGCTTCCGAGGCTGGATGAGTATGGCACACGACGACGACGATGTGGGCACAGGCTGAGTGGCCAAAACAAGTGGGACCTGTGGCACGAGGGGATATGAGACAGTAGTAGGTGTCAGCACTGCACCCTATGTACAGCACTGTACGGATCACACCTCCCGAAACATTGACAGGTGTCCACATTGACAGCCCCATGCCAAGACGGCTGTGTGCTTGCAGTCACACGTCACAGGTGAGAGGTTACATTGCACGTGCCAGGTGGCAGACGTACATAGTGGGAGCTGGCATGTGTGTGCATGTGTCTCCTGTTCAGGATCCACCAGAAGGGCGCTGACTCTGTACTGAGCATTGGACACAGCATGTTCCGTGGAAGGCTTGTGTGTGGGATGGTGGCACTGGATGTGCCTCCGTTGGGTGGGGGGCCATGCACAGGGCGGGTACGTCGATGATTGCGCATTGTTGGTCACGGTGGGTGCACCCACTAAGATGTGTTGCCCTGTGTTCAATTCCTATGTCCGCATGATGATGGACTGTAGATGTGGGCAGACTACACATTGGTCGATGTGCTGTCTATATGCATGTGCCTTCACACCAGGCACAGCTGCCCCTGCACATGTGACCCCTGCTGGACTCGCTGCTGGGTCTGTGGAGCTGATGCACCTTCTGTGCGTGGGGCGGACAGCTCTCCTCACTTCCCTCATTGTGCATGTCATGACTTTGCCGCAGGTGACATGGATCATGGAGGGCCCACATGTACGCGTGGGTAGGCTACACATGATTGTTCACTGGTCGCCACCCCCAGTCAGTGTTCCGAATGGGAAGGTTGTCGTGCTGGTGGTATATTCGATGTGGCAGATGGGCGGGCCTAGGTGCGGGCTTACATTCCGGACATGGGGGTAGTTGGATTGGCGACTAGTTGCAGTACACACGGGACACGTCTCTTCCTTTCCACATCTGGGTCATCCCTTGTACTCACTGACAGTGATACAGTCATCTTCGCCCCAGCCCTCATGTCCTCCCCTCGCTCCCCCAATATGCATGTGCACCTGCGAGGCTAGCGCTTGCACAGGCAGCCCCAAGCTCGCACCAGAGAGGGCAAGGAGTGTATGTGTGGGTCCAGTTGCACAAGTGGGCTGTCTCAGGGTATGATGTGTTACGGGACGCCGTCCACCTGCGTGGTGCCCCAAATGGAGACCCGGCCTGCATGGACTATGCATCACAGTCTTCGCCTTCCGGATCCGCCACCTGCGACACCCAGTGGCTGTGGCTGCCCTTGCGGCCAGGCCGCGTCCGTCTGTGACTGATGGCCCACACATTCACTCTTTGGCCTCTCTGGGGAGGGCTCGGGGGTGGTGGCGCATGCGCTTGCACTTAGTCGCAATGGCATGTGTCGTGGTTGGTATGATGGGCAATGGATGGGATGGTGCGAGCCACCTCCTGTGACGTCAGTGCTGCTCGTGCTGTGGTGCGTCCCTCCTACACTTCCATCTGACTTGTGCCATGCTAGACGTTGAGGTTCTATTGCCTGCGTGATATGACCAGGAGGAGCGCGAGGAGACCTCTCACACACCATGCTCCACTGCCATCCCGTGCCCTGTATCGCCTGTGCGGATTGACTATGTTGGGGTTACACCTGGTCGACTGGGGCTGTGTGTGCCTTGTCAAGGGGCATGGCGGGCGCATAACAGGATCCAGCTTGTCCACAGAGGGTGGGCTGAGGTGCGCCTGGTACCGCTTTGTACGTGTGCCCGGCTGCTGTGCACACACGTGTTCACTCCCCCCGACAGGTGTCCTCTCACAATGCCCAGGGAAGCGGTGGTGTACTGTTCATGACCCCTCCCAACACGGCGTGCTCCAACTTGGCATGTGCGCATCTACCCGTCACACCCACCCACCTGAGCACTGCGTCCATACGACTTCACACGACACATGTGTGTCTTCCACAGTTGTGCTACTCATTTGCGTTGACATCCAATACCAGTGGACTACATGGTCATGTCACGACTGCCGTGTACTTCACATACTCCCATCCTCTCTCATTCGTACTTGTGAAATGAGTCAGCGGAGACAGTTTTGGTTTCAAACATTATATTGAGTCTTCTGTCCTCTGTGATGCAGTATAGTGGACACTACTGGCAGCGGAATACATGTTGAGGATATACTGAGCATGATTGCAAATGGGATAGGGTGTGGGGTTACATGTGATTGGCTGTTGCATGTGGGATGTGGGCTTCAGAGTTACATCTGCTTGGCCAAGGCTGTGCTAATGTACATTTACGTATAGCTGCGGAGCTGCGGACTTTGACACAGACGGTATACATGTAGCCTACCAGACCGCTTGGCATCATGGGCACAGTCCATCTCAGTTCCATGTGACAGGTTTGCTGCGGTTGTTCCTCATGCACGCGTGCATGTGAGATGACATCAGGGCATGGGCTTGCGTGCATGCAGCGGCGTGCCACTTGTTGTTGCAATGTGGTGGTTACTGGACATGTCACAGTCACTGGGGTCGTGTTGTTGTTGTATGCACTTGTCTTCCATGCAAAGGTCCTGGTATGGGTTTCCCGGGGCGGGGGTGGGAGGGGTGCAGCACCCACAGACTCCAGGCGACCTATTCATGTCCACTGAGCGGTGTGTGTGTCCATGGGCGCTGGATCCATGTCGTGTCCTGGTTGTTCGTGCAGTTCCGTCCATGTGGGTGCGATACACAGACCCCATGCCACTGCCTCCCACGATGCATGCGGTGTTCCTGGATGTGATGGGGAACAGTGTGCATGTCCCGGTCATATCCGATGTCATGGCGATGTCGTTGATGGTGTGGTTACAGTTGCCGGTCGTTTGGTATGGCTGTTGTGGTGGTGACTGGCCAGTCCGTGCGGAAGCTAAGCATGGGTGCGGGGTTGGACATCATAGGTCAATCGGGGAACCTGCGTTGTGGTCTGACGAATTTACAGGTTGTCAGGTATGCGATGCCGTCCAGCAGGGCTTCCATGTCATTGGTGGTGTACATGTTTGCCAGCCAATGTAGCGGATGGTGGCTGTCAAGGTGTTGTTCGTAAGTTGTCCCTTGGAGGACCATGATGGGGCATGCTGGGTGACATTCGATGTAGCTGTTCTCGATGATCCGTCGTGTGGAGGCACAGTGGTCCCATTTCAGTGCGGGTGCGATGTTGGCCACATACGCCATGCCCCCATAGGCAGAGCAGGCCCTGTCGTGTGCGTCCAGAGGGAGGAGTAGTGGTAGCAGGTCCGCCTTCAGACATGCCGGGTTGGAGAGGCATATCTCCACTGGATGCTGGTAGGGACACCTCCGACAGTAGAAGACGGGCATGACGCAGCTGAACAATGTGATGCGGTAAGTCAGTCGGTAACTTACGTTCAGCAGGGACAGGAGATCGCATCCCAATGTATGTAACAGGTTGGTTTTGTACAGCTTGAGCTGTCCGGCGTAGTTGGGTAGGTGTGTTGCGGTTGCCATTTCGCAGCGGTGCGTTGTAGTGGCGTGCTCCGGCTGTGTGTGCAGTCTGCAATGTGCACGCTCCGAGGTTGCTGTGAGCTCTGTGTAGTCGTAGGGAGACAGGACTTGTGTTCTGTTGGCTTGTTTGGAGGACACGGGCCCTCATCCCACATGCTTCTCAGACAGTTCAAGGTCAGTGATGTGTGACTCCTTCCAATTAACTTGCATGTGGCCGACATGGGGGAGTGTTATGTTATTCTTGGGCCACCTGTTGTCGGTCCCCGGGCTCTTTGGTGTTCCGTTTTATATGTCTTGTTCATATGTGCAGGGTGGTATGGGTGTTTCAGTGTGGTACTGGCGTTCCTCTTCCCGAAGGGGCCCTGCTTCTCCTAGTTGGTGTTGCCGCCGCTGTGTGCTACGCCATGTTTGTTACACTGGGGTGTGTCCTGCTGTTGCGTGACTTCACTGACATGTGTGCGTCGGTTGTGTGGCGTTGGGTGTTGTCCGTGAATTGGGCGTTGGGGACATGTCTGTGGCAGGCCTGTCACGTGTCATGTGCGTTCGGGGTGGGGCTGATGTGTGTGCTGCTTGGTTGTGTCCCTGTGTCTGTGTGCGACGCATGCATGGCGCTGCGGTTGGCCTCTGCGTTGTGCGCATGTGTGGCGGCGTCATCGGCGCTTTGGGGCCGTGACGGGGTGGTTGGTTCCTAGTCCCAGGTGGTGTGTACACATGTGTTACGCGATGTTACGATTTGGCCTGTGTGTCATATGTGGATGCAATGGTGGATGTGTAGTGTACACGCGCTGGTGGGGGTTGTCCGCTTTTTCCGCCCTTGCACTGTGTGCGCTGTTTGCGTGCACTTGTTGTGTGTGTGCCTACCTGCGTCTCCGCGGTACGTTGCGTCCTTGGTGGTGCATCAGCAGGAGCATGGGGAGGGCCTGCAGTGCTGGATTCATGCTCGGGGAGCCGCTTCTTCGTTGTCCGTGCTCGGCGTCCGTGTTACCGCTTCGGTTTGTCGTACGGTATCTCTTGGCCGTGGGAGCCGTTTGTTTGCGGCATCGTAATTTATACGCCGGGCGGGACGTGTTTCGTCGGACGGTGTGTGTCAATTAGCTGCGCCGCTATGTGTACGGGCGCACTTTGATGGCGGACGGTGTTGCTGGCTTGCCGGCGGTGTTTGGCCTACTTTTCGCATCGTAATTGGGCGGGCGTGTGGACTGCTGCGTGCCGGCGGTAACTGGTGATTTTTGCATCCGCCAGCACGGCGGTTGTGCTTCCGCCCGACATCGTAATGAGCCCCTAAGATGTTTTCTAAAAATACAATATTTTACTTCTAAGTTAAAAATTAAATAACATTGAGGGTCATTATGATGTCTGGCGGATCGCCGCCGCCCGTATGGCGGTGGCGATCCGCCCGCCATTCTCGTCCGCCCGCATAACATTTCCCCCCGCCATATTACGATGGCAGTGGGGACCCAGGCTGACGGAAAGACCGTCCGCCGGTCGACTCGTCGACCGGGCGGAAAAGGGTTCTAACATGATGGCGGTGTCTGCAAGACACCGCCATCCATATTAGGATGGTGGCGGAAAGCAGCCTTTCCATGGTGGTGTGGCCACCATGGAAAGGCATGTGGTCTTTCCTTCTGGGGGCCCGTTGCGGGCCCCTAGGGTTTTGGGGGGGTGGGGGGTGCACATAATGCACAAGGTGGCAGGCACCGCGCGGTGCCTGTCACGTTGTGCATTCAAATGCACAACATGCGTTTTTCGCATTGCGGCGGGTGCTGCTGACAGCACCGCCCGCCGCAATGTGAACAATACGGGATGACACCGCCACCGTGGCGGTGGCATCCTAATACCCATGGCAGGACCGCCGCACCTCTTGCGGGCGGTCCCGTTTGCCGTTGCGGTGGCGGGCGGACTTTGTCCACCCGCCATCGTAATGACCCTCTTAGTTTCTACATTGTAAAATTATAATAATAAATATTATAAAATGTATAATAATTATTATTATAATTCCTTATTTTTTATATTATGTACAATGCTTATTAAAAATATGTACACAATGTAACAAATGTTAAATAAGTACTTACCTACTACAAAACATGTTTATATAAAATTAAACAATGTAATAATTAATATTATTAATATTTTATATATCAATAATATTAAATAAAAATTACTAGTAAATGTTAAAAAATTGTTATACATTTAAAATGTTTACTTGTATAAAAAATGTGAAAAATATTATATTATTTAATTTTTACAAAATATGTAACCAAATAATAAATGTTGAAAATACAAAACAATACTGTACAACTGTTATAAAAAAATATTTTGTAAAATAAATGTTATAAATAAATCTAAAACAACATTTTTTATTGTTACAAAATATACATACCTGTATTAAAAAATGTACCAATGTTAAAAAAATCAGCAAAATTATTATATGTGAAATTATAAACATTTCAAAAATCTGTTCTGTATAAAAATAAAGATAATGTTTTTTTCTCTCTGTCTTAATGTATAATATATGCATTAAATAAAATATGTTATTTTACTATTACTACCTCAATGACCAAAAATAAACATCATTCCAAAAATGTACACGTCTGATTATTTGTCAATCAATTAATTTAAATTTTAAGTATATTAAAAATATATGTTTTAATGCAATGTACTTTTTAAAAATAATATATCTTTACTAAAAATATTTATTTAATTGTTTTAATTATCATTTTAAAATATAATAATTCACACACATTCCCACTACACACTATATAAACATTTTAAGTTCACAAAACTATACACATATATAATTTACTATTCCCACTCCAGTTAATATTAAGTCAGGGAAGGTGCTAGACACTACACCTATATAATTTACTATTCCCAGTCCAGTTAGAATTAAGTCAGGGAAGGTGCTGGACACTAAGGGGCCGAATCCGATCTCGGCCGGTAGGGCACCGAATCGGATTCGGCTTAACCGGATCCTATTCGGAGCCCTCTTTCCCGACCGATTCGTACGTGCGTCCGGGCGAGCGAGTACGATGCGAGCGCACGCGAATTTGCCGACCGACGAGTTCGCGGGACCCAACCGCTCCGACCGACTCGCACGGACGCGACTCACACCGCGCAATGGAGACGTTCCCCGGCCGGGCAAGTACGATGCGCGCCTCGAGCAGTCCGACCGACTCGCGCAGTCCGGCTCCAATGAGCAGTCGGAGCAGCACTTTGGGGGTCCGTGTCGGACCCCCCTGCACGCGTAGCCACGCGAGTCGCACACAGGGGGGACCCAAGGGTCCCCCCTACACGTGCATGTACGGAGCGACCGGCATCGACGCGAACCCGCTGTAGGGGGCACCCTTGTTCACGTCGTGCCCATTGAGTCAATGGGAGCCCGTGTACGCGTTGTACGACCGGCTCCCATTGACTTCAATGGGAGTCCGACCGAATCGAATCCGATAGCATGCGTACGCATCGTACTCATTCGGTCGGGCTGCTAGAGTCCGATTCGGTCGGAAATCTCTCTGGGTCCGGTTCGTTCGGAGAGATTTCCTGCCCGAATCGGAATCGGCCCCTAAATCTATATAATTTACTATTCCTACTCCAGTTAGTATTAAATCAGGGAAGGTGCTGGACACTACACATATATAATTTACTATTTCCACTCCAGTTAGTATTAAGTCAGGGAAGGTGCTGGACACTAAGGGGCCGATTCCGATCTCGGCCGGTAGGGCACCGAATCGGATTCGGCTTAACCGGATCCGATTCGGAGCCCTCTTTCCCGACCGATTCTTACGTGCGTCCAGCCGAGCGAGTACGATGCGAGCGCACGCGAAATCGCCGACCGACTTGTTCGCGGGTCCGAAGCGCTCCGACCGACTCGCACGGACACGACGCGCACCGCGCGATGGAGACGTTCCCTGGCCGGGCAAGTACGATGCGCGCCGCGAGCAGTCCGACCGACTCGCGCCGTCCGGCTCAAAAGAGCAGTCGGAGCCGCACTTTGGGGCCCGACGCGTAGCCGCACGAGTCGCACACAGGGGGGACCCATGGGTCCCCCCTACCTGTGCATGTACGCCGCGAGTCGCTTCGAGGCGTACCAGCTGTAGGGGGCACCCTTGTTCGCCTCGCACCCATTGGGTCAATGGGAGCCCACGTACGCGTTGTACGTCCGGCTCCCATTGACTCAATGGGAGTCCGACCGACTCGAGTCCGATTGCATGCGTGCGCATCGTACTCGTTCGGTCGGACTGCCAGTGTCCGATTCGGTAGGAAATCTCTCCGGGTCCGGCTCGGTCGGAGAGATTTCCGGCCTGAATCGGAATCGGCCCCTAAACCTATATAATTTACTATTCCCACTCCAGTTAGTATTAAGTCAGGGAAGGTGCTGGATACTAAACCTATATAATTTACTATTCCCACTCCAGTTAGTATTAACTCAGGGAAGGTGCTGGACACTAAACATATATAATTTACTATTCCCACTCCAGTTAGTATTAAGTCAGGGAAGGTGCTGGACACTAAACCTATATAATTTACTATTCCCACTCCAGTTAGTATTAAATCAGGGAAGGTGCTGGACACTAAGGGGCCGATTCCGATCTCGGCCGGTAGCGCACCGAATCGGATTCGGCTTAACCGGATCCGATTCGGAGCCCTCTTTTCCGACCGATTCGAACGCGCGTCCGGCCGAGCGAGTACGATGCGAGCGCACGCGAAATCGCCGACCGACTCGTTCACGGGTCCGAACCGCACCGACCGACTCGCTCGGACTCGACTCGCACCGCGCGATGGAGACGTTCCCCGGCCGGGCAAGTACGATGCGCGCCTTGAGCAGTCCGACCGACCCGCACCGTCCGGCTCAAAACAGCTGTCGGAGCCGGACTTTGGGGGTCCGTGTCGGACCCCCCTGTATGCGTAGCCACGCGAGTCGCACACAGGGGGGACCCATGGGTCCCCCCTACCTGTGCGTGTGCGGCGCGAACTGCATCGACGCGAACCCGCTGTAGGGGGCGCCCTCGTTCGCCTCGCACCCATTGAGTCAATGGGAGAGCGCGTACGCGTTGTACGACCGGCTCCCATTGACTTCAATGGGAGTCCGACCGAATCGAGTCCGATAGCATGCGTGCGCATCGTACTCGTTCGGTCGGACTGCTAGAGTCCGATTCGGTCGGAAATCTCTCCGGGTCCGGCTCGGTCGGGGAGATTTCCGGCCTGAATCGGAATCGGCCCCTAAACCTATATAATTTACTATTCCCACTCCAGTTAGTATTAAATCAGGGAAGATGCTGGATACTACACATATATAATTTAATATTCCCACTCCAGTTAGTATTAAGTCAATAAAGGTGCTGGACACTAAACATATATTATTTACTATTCCCACTCCAGTTAGTATTAAGTCAGGGAAGGTGCTGGACACTAAACTTATATAATTTATTATTCCCACTCCAGTTAGTATTAAGTCAGGGAAGGTGCTGGACACTAAACTTATATAATTTACTATTCCCACTCCAGTTAGTATTAAGTCAGGGAAGGTGCTGGACACTTGACCTATATAATTTACTATTCCCACTCCAGTTAATATTAACTCAGGGAAGGCGCTGGACACTAAACATATATAATTTACTATTCCCACTACAATAAATATTAAGTCAAAGAAGGTGCTGGACACTAAACATATAAAATTTAATATTTCCACACCAGTCAGTCTTAAGTTATTAAAAATAATAAATAACAAACATACATAATGTACTATTCCCCCTAAAATTAAAATTACATGTGTAAACAAACTGTACATTAAACTAATTTCCTTTAATAATAACATTTTCAAATATTTACAATATTTAAATAACTCTCAATATTTAAAAAGATAATAATCATAATTTTTGATTTCACAAAACAGTAAATATAACAATATACATTAAAAATGACTATATTTCACACAAATTATTTACATTTATTTATATTATACATAATAATTTATTTTTTCTAAAATGATTTTAGTAAACTATTATTAATTTATACTTTATCATTAATTTCTATAAATTATATTGCAAATATTAATTTTTAATATATAATTTCATAAAACAAAAATATTAATTGTTATTTATTAACATAATTAAATATTGTGAAATATTAATAAACTGTAATTTATTATATTAATATATTTAAAAGTATCCGCTATTAAAATATATTACAAACAAACAAAAATTATAATTTCACTCAAAATTCATTTTTAAATATTTTAATAATAATATATAAATTACATCAAATTACACACCTTCATTCTAAATTAAAAAACAAAAAGAAATATTATTAATTTATAATCAATTTGTTAAAATTATTACTTATTTTTTTATAAATATTAAATTATTCTAATACACTACCCACCCTTGTCCCCTATAAACTCAACATCCCACTCCTAAAAAGAAATTGATAAACTAAATTTCTTATTTGTTAAATTTTATTACATTTAAAAAAATTATTTTGAAACACTCCCCACACCTCTCCCCTATAAACACAAAATCCCCTCATAAAACTAAATTTTAAATTCTAAATTTAAAATTTCAAAATTATTTCAAATTTCATTTCAATTTTTTTAAAACACTCCCCACCCTTCTCCCCTATAAACCCAACATCCCGCTCCTAAAACAAATTTATAAAAAATATATTTTATAAATTTAACATTTATTTAAAATTTCTAATCAATTTTTAAAACACTCCCCACCCTTATCCCCTATAAACCCTTCATCCCGCTCGTAAAAATTTAAATACAATTTATATTTTTTATAACATTAATCAACTAATATAACACCACAAACAAACATAAAACATAAGAATAAAATACTATAACGATATTTTGACTTTACGATATTTTAACATTCGATATTTCAAACTTTGATATTTTTAACAACACTTATAATCGATATTTTTAACATCGATATATATAACATCGATATTTAGTGCTGTCGATATACTAAACACGATATTATGGTATATCGATATTAATAACTCGATATTATGACCACTTACCGTCTGTGAGAATGACACACAGGGCACCGAAGTTTTAAATGTTTTTAGTCATCACCACTGTGTGTTGTCGGTTTCTTACACATGGAAATACGAGAGTTTTTGCATTTACTGTTTATTCAATAACAGTTTTTATGATTTTTTTCCATCAGGTTGCTCAAGTGCTATCAGGTACTGCATATAGTACATGTTTGGGTAGATACAACGATAGGTAGTTTTCACCACATCACCACCCAAGTGTAGATAGTTTTGTTCTTTCTTTGGTCCTGAAGAATCGTCACACGATTTAACTACGAAAAGGCGAGAAACATGTTGACCATACAATAGAGCGCCCTACCTGAGACATTACCTCAGATTTGCGCCTTTGTTCTTCTTTTTAATCAGGGTGGGAGACCCATGGATTAAAATTATTTTCAGTGGTACTTCCACACCTGTTTTAAACTTCCCATCACATTACACTTTATCACTTCACCATCTACACTCCTTAGGCCCCTCACCCCCACGGCACCAAACGGCTTTTGGAAAAAAGATCTCCACTAAAGAGCCCCTCATAGGGAGCCCGTCGGGTATTGCAGCGCTGACCCGACGAGGAGCAGCCCTATGATGAAGCATGACACCCAGCTGGGTGTGTGAGGGCCTCAAATTCCAAAAGGATGAATCCCCATCCTCGTACATTCCTTGACCAAGCAAAACCGGTTTTCCATGTGCTTTAGTTTTAATTAGGAACAGCATATCTTTTGTTCTTTCATTGACTTCGGGCATATATGCTGGACCTGTTGAAAAAGCCTATAGTCCCTCCTTTGTGAGTAGTTAATAGCACGGGAGAACCCCGTGGGACTCTTCTTGGTGCCATCTAGGGCTAGGAACTTTTCCTTCCTTGGACACCATGTTGGACACACTGGGTATTTCTGGGTGTGCCTTACTTTGACATTATCCTTCCGTCTCCATACTTGGTGTACCTGACTTCCATATCATGGAAGATCAAGGTCTCAGTTTTGGAGATGAATTAGTTGCAGAGATTTTGCGAGCACCTTCTATCTTAGGAGCAGAAAGCGGGGCAGAGACAGGGAGTCAGTCGGAAGACTGGCAATCCCTTACATCCATGAAACGTGAATGGGTCAAAATAACATTACACTGTGCGCTCATGACAGAATACCTGAGGGCAAATATAGCGCCCACTGGGTTACTGGTAAAGAACTTCCCTCGTTTATTTCTAGAGGATGACGCATTTAAAAAGGAATGGTCCCTAGTGGCATGGAAGTGTACTAGAGATCTGTTGATCCTTATAATGAATAGGCCTGGGCAATGAACTCCATTCCGCTAGCGGAATTTGCAGAGAGTTGTTAATTACACATTCCGTGAAAAACACGGAATTCAAGCAAAAATTCCGTTCCTACACGTAGTAGAGTCAGCTACTAAATAGCACCCACAAATGCTTTGATAAAGCAACTTTACATGCTATAAATAAATAAATATTTAAAAAAAAAAAAAAAAAGCATATAACCAATTCACAAAAGTGAACTTTGAAAATGAAAAATATCAGGCAATGAGAGAGGTGATAATTTTGGGGTCCCCCTAACCTAGGGGAGGACCAAGCAGATGCCTTGAACACAAAGAGCATATCATGCTGAACGATTCAGTGGTGGTCCCATCCTCTTAGGACCACCCCAAGCACAGTTATGGGCAAAAATACAATCCCAATCAAAGGCCCTGCAAAGCATTATGGGACAAGATTAGCAGTGGGCAGTGAATATTATAGTATCCAATATCAAAATAATTCTACAAAGAGCTGCAGTTCAACTAGTCGTTACTAGGTGTCCCTCACGAGTCAAATGCAAAAGCATTGAAATTATTACATCAACCTGCAGTTCAACTAGTCGTTGCTAGGTGTCCCTCAAGCCAAATGCTTTTGCATTTTACTCATGAGGGACACCTAGTAATGACTAGTGGAACTGCAGCTTCATGAAAGGGTTTCAATGCTTTTGCATTTGACTCGTGAGGAACACCTAGTAACGACTAGTGGAACCGCAGCTTGATGTAATAATTGCAATGCTTTTGCATTTGACTCGTGAGGGACACCTAGTAACGACTAGTTGAACTGCAGCTCTTTGTAGAATTATTTTGATATTGGATACTATAATATTCACTGCCCACTGCTCATCTCGTCCCATAATGCTTTGCAGGGCCTTTGGTTGGGATTGTATTTTTGCCCATAACTGTGCTTGGGGTGGTCCTAAGAGGATGGGACCACCACCGAATCGTTCAGCAAGATGTGCTCTTTGTTTTCAAGGCATCTGCTTGGTTCTCTCCCTAGGTTAGGGAGGATCCCAAAATCATCACCTCTCTCACTGCTTACTAAATTTTCATTTTCACTTTTGTGAAATGACTATATGCATTTTAGCTTGTAAAAACAGAGATACTTGTTATTTTGCCAAAAATATATGAGGTTTCTGTCTTATTAATTGGGAGTCCGACGAAACGGAGGGAAGTTGCGGAATTCACCGAATTTTTGTGCAACTTCGTGAAATTCCGCGTAGTAGTACTCCGCAAATTACGCCCGCTCCTAATTAATCAACACTGTTAAAAGGATAGCTGATGCCCTGCTAATAAGGATCCAGATAGCAGAAAGTGCGCTTAAGACTACCATTCAGATCACTGCCTTCAAGTCTAAGTTGACTGAGTTAAACAGTGAGGTTGCCAAACATAAGGAATACCTGATGAAACAAAACATTGCGAAGCTACTGCAAGACATTCGCAAATTCGACAAAGAGAGGGTGTACCCGTACCTCAAAGCAGACTATGTCCCCCATGGTACTAACAACTCTTCTGATGCCAGCTCCAACTCCACAAGGAGGGGCTCATCTTCTAACAGTGACTCAAGTACTGGGAACTGGGGTGGCAGAAATATTAGAAGGGGTGGTCACCAAGGTTTTCCAGGTTTCCAAACACCCCAATACCAGGGGCCACCTTTCTGGCAATACCCAATGTTTCCCCAAGGCCCCCCTCAATTTTATCCACCTGGCAACAGTCAACCTTTTTTAGGCAGAGGCTGGGGCAGAGGGCGCGGGCGAAAAAGAGGAAACCAACAACAAGAGAAAAGAGTTCAATGGGAGGAACCTCAACAGAACATAGTGGAAAACCGGAGCCACACCAAGAGGAGAATTTGATAGTTAGTCTTTCTCCTAGGATTTTGATGGCTACTGAAGAAAGAGTACTCGAAAAAGGTTTAGGATATGTACCAACTCCTAGAATAGATAAATTACGAGAACAATGTGAAATACAATTTTTTTTTCGCAAGGTTCGCCTTATGGCTTTTTTCAAAGACAATGACACACCCGATACAGACAACTCGGGCTTGCACAATCCATCTACTTTCACGCCGAATAGTAGCCTGGTCCCGAATGAGGTACTGACCTTTGAGCAGGCCGTACTCAAAGACCTGGGTAGAAAATCAGACTCTAGACACTTCTGCAACATTTCCACAGCGGAATAGGCGACTGTCAACTCCCTGGCTAATGATACAATGATTACCATTAAACAGGCTGACAAAGGGGGTGCTACT
Organism: Calotriton arnoldi; assembly: GCA_963921515.1. NCBI lineage: Eukaryota > Metazoa > Chordata > Amphibia > Caudata > Salamandridae > Calotriton > Calotriton arnoldi. The sequence continues at coordinate 264,914 of CAWUFW010013280.1, forward strand.
GTGATCATGTCTACCCTTGACTATGACACAGAATGCCAACGGCAACTGAGTAACCGACAATATTACACACCAATTGTTAGTAGCCCTATGACGCGACTGACCAAGACCATCACAGCGATGGCGTACACAGCTGAAAATAAAACAATGAAAGAGTGAAGCCAACAGAAGAAGAGCCAGCCAGAGGAGTCACTCAGATTTTTTTAAGAAGAACCCTCACTCACCAACCTAGTTGGTGACATGCTTCATCATTGGGTTCCCACCAGAGAGGCCGAGTGCCTCCCAGGTGTGCTACAACGCCTGACTACAGCGGAGCGGGTTCTTTTGTGTAATGTGAATGTGAAAGGTGATGGTGAAGAAAATTAATTAAAAATGCCTTGATTTTACCCAGAACAAAAATTTTATTAGTGGAAAATCAGGCACAATTAAAAACAGTGTGATGGATGTTTGGGCTGGATAAAAATGGCCAGCTACATCCAGTGTGACAATAGGAGATTGGTCAACATGTTTCTGCCTCCAGATGCCCTTAGCGAGGCATTCGTCAGGACCACGAGGGTACTTGAAAAAGGTCTCGGGTTTGTACCAACGGCACGCTTAGACAAATTCCGCATGCATTGTGAGTTGTCAGAGTTTTTTAGAAAACTTAAACTTAAAGCCTACTTTGAAAAGATAGGATCCAATGAGTCTGCAAATTCTTCAGGCGACACAGGGCTGAGACTTAAGTCCACTTTCACCCCCCTCCACACACTGTGCCTGTAGAAATCCTCGCCTTTGAACAGGCAGTATTCAATGATGTAGAGACCTTTGAGGCACCCAAGGCTTTTAAAAACTTAAGTACAGCCGAGTTTCAAGCCCTCCAAACCTTACAGTCAAATACCACTATCACTATAAAACCGGCGAACAAGGGAGGTGGCGTGGTCATTCAGAACTCAATTGATTACGACAAAGAGTGCAGACGCCTCTTGGATGACCGTAAAACTACACCCCTTTGCCTTCTGACCCATCTCCACAACTCAAAGCCCAGATTACAGATCTTGTTATGTGTGCAGAAACCAATGGGCATATCATCAAACATGAGGCTGACTTTCTGACCGCAGGCGATGGGGTCATACCATACTTCTATACCCTGCCAAAAACGCACAAAAACAGAACACCACCACCGGGACGTCCCATCGTCTCCGGGATTGGCTCAGTACTAGAGCCGCTATCACGTGATTGTGATTTCTTTTTGAAGCCTCTGATACAAAGGACCTCCACTTACTTGAAAGACACCAAGAGCCTACTGGCACGCCTTCAAGACCTTACAGTGGATGAAAATACCACCATTCTAGTTTCACTAGACATCGAGAGTCTCTATACTAGCATCCCCCAGGACGATACCATCAGGGTGCTAACTGAGGCCCTTAATGAAACCTCCTGGGAATATAGGACTCCGAGAGGATTCATCATCAAGTGTGCCAATCTGGCACTGAAACAGAATTTTTTTGAGTACAAAGGAGACCTATTTTTACAGTCCACAGGGACTTCAATGGGCAGTACTTTCGCCCCGAGCGTGGCGGGCCTTTAGGTGCATGACTTTGAGCGCAAACATATCTTGACTGAAGACAACCCCTACACGTCCTTTATATCCTTCTGGAAAAGATATATTGATGACGTTCTAATGATCTGGCAAGGTCCGGAAAATTCTCTGAAAGACTTCCTGGAATGGATCAACACCCTTGATACCAATCTCAAGTTCACACATACATTTGACAGAGAAGAAATGATCTTCTTAGATGTCGTCATCACCAAAACTGAAGGGAAACTGTCTACCAAAACCCATTACAAACCAACTGCTAAAAACAACTTACTTGAATTTTCAAGTTTCCACCCCAGACCTCTGCGGGAGAACCTGCCCTATGGGCAGTATCTCAGGATAAGACGGAACTGTAGTAAGGTGGAAGACTACCGCTCTCAGTCGGCGGAACTAACTAACAAACTCCGCAACCGGGGTTACCCCACGGGGATTCTCAAAAAGAGCAGCAAACGGGCGAGAAACCAACCAAGGGAGGTACTCCTGGAGGACTATCCCAAAAGTACGGAAAAGATCCCCCTTACTTGTGTCACTACCTACTGTCTAGCTTCCAATGCCATCACCAAATCCATAAATACACACTGGAAGATTCTAGAAAGTAACAACAGAAAATGGGAGAAACCCCTTTTTTCCTTCAAGAAGGCTGGAAGTCTTAGGGACGCACTGGTACACACTCGTCCTAGAAAAATTGATAATGATGACAATCCAACCGTACTGAATGGTTGGGGTCTACCTAAGGTCACTGGACATTTTCCCTGTGGCAACTGCAGCATATGTCATTTGACCACACCTACAAAAACATTAAACCTGGAACAGGGCAAAATCTGGACACAGCGTTCGCACACTAATTGCAATTCCACTAACGTAGTATACCTCATCACTTGTCCGTGTGGTTTAAAGTATGTGGGCATGACCACACGTAAAATTAAACAACGAGTGTGTGAACACCGGAGTAACATCCGGTGCAAGAAAAGTAAGACCAGGATGAGCAAGCACTTTTTACAATCTAACCACACCACCAACGATTTGCGCTGGACTATCATTGAACAAATAAAACCAGGCAACAATCTGTCAAAGAGATTATTTGAGAAAGAACAACAGTGGGTCTATTGCCTTGCGACACACACACACAGGGACTCAATGATAATATTCCATGGGGTTCTGTGTTGCAACGTTGACAGTATCTGGACAATTCCTGCGCCCTTGACTATTCATAGGTCAAGACCTAAACGCAGTTATTCTCCCAACGAGGTCTCGCTACGTGAGGTTAAGCCTATTAAAACACTAAGGGGCCGATTCCGATTCGGGACGGAAAACGTACCAACCGACTCGGAGCCGGAATTAATTCCGACCGACACGTACCGGTGCAGCCCGACCCGCAAAGTACGATGAAAAGCGTGCAAAATCCGACCGACTCGTACGGAACACAAGCCGAACGACCGAACCGCGCGAAAAACAGCTATCCGGCCGGAAAAGCACGCGAATCGAACCGACCGACACGCACCAGGAAGAATCCCGAACAAAACGTACCCGCGAACTCTGTCCCGCCAAGTACGATGCAACGCGTGGAAAACACGACCGAGTCGCACGGAGCTCAAGCCTACGACCGACACGCATACAAAACAGCGAGCCGAAGAAACCCAATACACCGCGACCGACGCGTACGCAGCACAGGAAACAGCACAAACACAGCGTGAACGACTCGGAGAAGCTCGCACGAGACAACTGCAGGGTCCGACTCGGTCAGAAGAACGTCTCCTACATGCACAAAAAGTACAAAGGGAAAACACACAAAAAAAGGCCAAACAAGCAATTACAAAGCCAATAAATACTGGGGGGGAACAGGGAACAAAGACACACCCACAACTCCACCCATATAAAGGACACAAATCCCTACCATGATCCTTTGCAAATTCAAATTACCTGCCAGCACAGAACACCAACAGACAGCAACCACACACACACTCACAGCTCATCCATCACACAAGCCACACACCATCAGCACCTCAACAAATAGCACCCTCACATACACCCAGCAAAACACACACTCACACACCCTCACTTGCACACCAACACACACATCACTCACCACCACCACCCATCACCATGCCCCCCAAGAAGAATCCAAAGTTCCTAGATAGTGAATTGGAAGTCCTGGTAGATGAGATCCTCAGGGTAGAGCCACAGCTGTTTGGTACACTTGTCCAACAGACCCCCATGTCGCAGAAAACCAAGATGTGGGCGAGGATCGTTGACAGGGTGAACGCACAATCACCATGTTTGCGCACAAAGGAAGACATCCAGAACAGGTGGTATGATGTGCGCAGGAGGGTCAGGGACCTACTGAAGAAGGATTACATCTTGAGCCAACACACCGGCAGTGGCCCTCCTGCCAAACCACTATACCTCAGGCCCTGGGAGGAGAAGGTGCGGGCCATCCTACCACCAGTGAGCGTCTATGGACTAGAAGACATCCCAGAGCCTGGTGAGTACACAACCAATATACCCAATATCGTGTGACAATACACACACATCACTGTCAAGGGGATAGTCAAACCATGCACCCTTAGCAAATCCACAGCAACAAAACCAGAATCATCCCAAGATGTGTTTGTCAGTCAGATAAACACAATACATGCCATCTCATAGTGATATGTAACTGTGTCATGACATGTACAAACCCTACAACAAATAAAGCTAGGCAGTGGCACAAATCTAACCAACAAACACTGTCAGATATGTAGCCACCACTACAACACCACCACACAGGGAATCCCACAGAAAGGAAGGAATTCTGTGTATGCTGGTCAAGTCAGTGTAGCCAATAGCATCATGGGAGTCGTAGTCACAGATATTGCCCACCATCACAATACGCCCATCAACACCACTCTGAACCATGCTCACAACACAGGGAGTGGAAAACAACTGACAAGATGGCTGACACTGGCTACTGCTGTGGGGAGCACAAGGCCCTGATGGGAACTGTGCACCAACCAACAGCAGGACACCACTGTCTGACATCCTGAAAGACAACTTGCACTCCCTGCAATGGAAGCACGTTCCGTGGTGGGATATCTGGCTGGGTGGGAAGGAGGACTGACAGCTATGACCATAGTTACCAGCAGCTCTTCCCACACACACCCCTAACCCAAACTACACACAACTCACCTGGGAAAATGCATTGCCTCACACTAAAAATATTTATCCCACAAAGAACCACCACCCTGGGTCATGCTTTGGGAAGCACAGTGACACACATGGGACTTGTAGCCAAACAAACGCCAGGACAACACTGCCAGCCATCCATTCAGCACAGGCACACTACCCCACAGGGAAGCAGAGTCAGAAGGAAGGAAGTATGGGCATGCTGGTAAGGGGGGTGGAGGCACTAGCATGATGGGAGTGGTAGTCACGGCTCAACATCCCCCCCACATGGCCCAGCAAGCTCACACTGAATCATGCACACCTCACAGAGAGTGGAAAGCCCCATCAAAGATGTCTGACACCGGTGCTCTGTTGTGGGGAGCACAAGGCCATGCTGGGAACTGGCCACCAACCAACAGCAGGACACCACTGTCAGCCATCTTGCCATTGCTGTCACACCCACACACAGGGAAGTACACTCAAAAGGAAGGAAGTATGGGCATGCTGGGAAGGGGGGTGGAGGCAATAGCATGATGGGAGTGGTAGTCACAGCTCAACATCCCGCCCCCCACATGGCCCAGCAAGCTCACACTGAAGCATGCACACCTCACAGAGAGTGGAAAGCCCCATCAAAGATGTCTGACACTGTTGCTCTGTTGTGGGGAGCACAAGGCCATGCTGGGAACTGGCCACCAACCAACAGCAGGACACCCCTGTCAGCCATCTTGCCATTGCTGTCACACCCGCACACAGTGAAGTACACTCAAAAGGAAGGAAGTATGGGCATGCTGGGAAGGGGGTGGAGGCAATAGCATGATGGGAGTGGTAGTCACAGCTCAACATCCCCCCCACATGGCCCAGCAAGCTCACACTGAAGCATGCACACCTCACAGAGAGTGGAAAGCCCCACCAAAGATGTCTGACACTGCTGCTCTGTTGTGGGGAGCACAAGGCCATGCTGGGAACTGGCCACCAACCAACAGCAGGACACCACTGTCAGCCATCTTGCCATTGCTGTCACACCCACACACAGTGAAGTACACTCAAAAGGAAGGAAGTATGGGCATGCTGGGAAGGGGGTGGAGGCAATAGCATGATGGGAGTGGTAGTCACAGCTCAACATCCCCCCCCACATGGCCCAGCAAGCTCACACTGAAGCATGAACACCTCACAGAGAGTGGAAAGCCCCATCAAAGATGTCTGACACTGCTGCTCTGTTGTGGGGAGCACAAGGCCATGCTGGGAACTGGCCACCAACCAACAGCAGGACACCACTGTCAGCCATCTTGCCATTGCTGTCACACCCACACACAGTGAAGTACACTCAAAAGGAAGGAAGTATGGGCATGCTGGGAAGGGGGTGGAGGCAATAGCATGATGGGAGTGGTAGTCACAGCTCAACATCCCCCCCACATGGCCCAGCAAGCTCACACTGAAGCATCCACACCTCACAGAGAGTGGAAAGCCCCATCAAAGATGTCTGACACTGCTGCTCTGTTGTGGGGACCACAAGGCCATGCTGGGAACTGGCCACCAACCAACAGCAGGACACCACTGACTGACATCCGGAGAGTCAACCTGCACCCACTGCAAGGGTGGCATGCTTCATGGTGGGATAACTGGGCTGGAGGGAGAAGGATGTCCGGATGTCAACCAAATACCACCAATGCTGGCTATGCACACACCTCAACATTCACATTGAAATGCTTCATGTTGCCAGGACAATGCGCTACACCATTATCAACAGCTGACTGTGACAACTTAGGACAATGCAATGTACAGGCCCGCATCCAGAGGTACAGTCACAACTGTCAGGTGTTTGAACCATTGATGCCTGTAGAAACATTACATACATTGTGTGTCTCTTCCAAATAGAGGTGATGATGGGGACACATCAGCAGACGCTGAGGAGTCCCTGTTACAGGCTCCGGGGGACACTGAGCTCACTGGTGTGGAACAGCCTCTGCCCACCTCGGATGACGAAGACCTACCTGGCACCTCCGCAGTGAGTCATCATGCAGCACCAGCAGGACCACCAGCTGCACCCCCTGCACCCACCCCTCCAACAACTGCCAACACACAGACCAGCCCTGCCGACACGGACAGACCAAGGACCACCACCACCAACAGCACACGGACCCCGGCCCAACGTGGAGCTATGGACACCAACACCAGCAACAACCCCCAAGGGGGCCCAGGGTCACCTGTGCATGCCAACGCAGGTCCTTCACGTGTCGCCAGGGGTGGTGGGAGGGGTGGTAGACATAGGTCGCTGCTTGCAGAGGGGTCTGGACTGCATGATGACCCACAACTGGTACGCATAGCTGATGCGTACCAGACTAGCACCGGAGAGTTCAGCCTGGTAGTGGGGATCCTCAGGGACATTCAACAGCAGCAGGCTGCCCATCATGCCCGCTTGGACTTACACATGTCCCGCATGGAGTCCAAGTGGGACACATTGCAAGAACAGACGGCGGTGCATAGGGACATATTACAATGCCTCCACCAGATGTGCACCAACATGTCAACACCTCCCTGTGTGCCCACAACATCTGGTGCTGCAACAACTGCAACTGCCACAGGGAGGGAGGATGACTCTGGCGGAGAGTCCCCTGCACCGCAGCAGCCTGCACTTGAGGGTCCCCCCCCCAAAGAACAGGGGTCGTCCGAGGAAGGACAACTGAGAGGCTGATGGCCATGCACAACCCCCAGGAAGCCAACACCTGTTCCGGAAAATCACCTTTGTGCGCAAACTCTTCACCCTGTCGAATGCAACACAACTCTCCCACATGATATGGGGAGCTCAAGTTGGACCAATGTATCAGATGACTGTGGACTTTACTCAGGACATTTCTGCTATCAGGACTTCCAAATCATCTAGGAACTTTGGATTACAATCACAATGTACAGCACCCACCATCCTGTGCACTATACTCACACATGTATGTCAATAAACTCACTAATACACCATACTTGCCTCTGTTGTGATTACAACGTTGTTTCTGAAGTGGAGATGATGATCTGTGAAATGACACTGTGCATGCTAACTGCTACAGCAAGTACAACACCGGCATGTGAGTCATGGCGACGTGACACATATGAGGGAGACACACCACCAGGGCTACACAACACATACACACCAGGGCCATCTGACTCATCGCCTACACTGATGTTGCCAGGAAATACGGTGCAATGCACAGACACAACACCTATTCACAGTCTGTGTTAACTAGCCCACTGGTGCAGTAAGCAAATGTCAGTCAGATGTGTGACCACAGACAATGCACATCACAAAGTGAAGCACAGGTTTATTACACATTTGCAACATGTTGTAACCACTACAGATGTAAGGTAATCCCACCTGGCAGTGGGCACACAGTCAACAAGTGTAGAAGAAAGGAAGTCCATGGGTGTGGCGCACATCACCTGTAGGGAAACGACAGCTACCACCCTGGAAGTTGATTCACGGTGTCGGGGGATCACAGTTGACCAAACAACTCTGAAAGTACCCTGTGAAGGACAGAAATGACACACAGTCAAAAGCACTGAAGAACAGGACAGAACTGCAATACTCATGCCCAATACATGTCACAAGATACCCACCCAGGACCAAGTTAGCATGTCAACACTGTTGTGGAGTACAGACTACCTGTAAGGACACATTGCTGCACGCATCCAGTCAAGTAGCACATGGACACACTCAAACTGCACCAGAGCACCACCAACACATATCATGCAAACTCACATCATTGACATAACATCCCTGGATACTCACATTCAGCTGAAGAAGTTGGTGATGAACTGTGTGCGGACATCACCCTCATCATCATCATCACCACTGGCATTGTGGTCCAGCCCAGGATCCTCCACAGGTGGCGGATGTTGGTCATCGTCATCCAGGATGAGAGGCAACTCCTTCCGCACTGCCAGGTTGTGTAGCATGCAGCAGACGATGACAATCTTGCACACCTTTGCTGGGGCATATGGGAGCGCCCCTCCTGTCTTATCTAGGCAGCGGAAGCGGCTCTTCAGGAGACCAAATGTCCGCTCAATCACTCTCCTGGTCCGACCATGTGCCTCATTGTAGCGCATCTGGGCTGGTGTCACAGGGTTCCTGAGGGGCGTCAGCAACCACGGCATGTTGGGGTATCCGGAGTCACCTACATACAGACAATTGCACATTAGCTGAGTTGGAAAAGAGGGTGGAACACTACATTGCAGAACATACACAATGCTACAAAGTCAGTACACACCAACAAGTCAGGCACGCTGGTTCCGCATCTGTGACATCATCCTCGGGACGCGTCTACTCCTCATCACGTAGGCATCGTGTGCAGAACCGGGGAAACGGGCACAGACGTGTGTGATGCTCATATCTGCAAGACATACCACCAGTGCATTGACCGAATGGTAGTGTTTGCGGTTCCTGTATGCCTGCTCTTGGGCCTGTGGTGGTACCAAAGCCACATGTGTCCCATCAATGGAGCCAATGACATGCAGCATTCTCCACAGGGCATAGAAGTCACTCTTCACGTCAGTGAGTTGTTGAAGTCTAGGGAAATAGATGTACTGGTTCAGGTACCTCAACATAGCCTCCAAAACGTCGCTGAGCACACGGCTGAACATGGTCTGTGACATCCCACCAGCAGACGCCACAGTGTGTTGAAAGGTACCGGTGGCAAAGAAGTGTAGGGCTGCCATCACCTTCACCTTGGGGGTCAGCGCTGTAGGGTATGTCCGGCCAGGTTGCAAATGTGGGGCCAACCGCACCGTCAATTCCTCAATCAGTGGCCTGGTGAAGCGGTACCGTCGGATGCAGTCCCGTTCAACCACCATTGCAAGGTCAGGGAATGGCCGATGGACAGCTGGTGCCCTGCAGTGCATAGGTGAGGAAAGAAAGATTGTCAGTCACCCCACATATGTGGCATAGACCAGACTCAATATCACATGATACATCATTACGAGACACAAGTACATGATGCGTGTGCCGTTCCGTAAGGACATGTATGGCACCTACATGGCTAACATCTAACATCACAGTTCAACATGTGTCCTCAACAAGTCCCAGGTTGTGCTATGGGATATCTTTAGGCTGTGTCACAGTACCCATGTACTGCTGTCACGTTCCAAACACACACCACAGTGACATGTGAGGACAGATGTGCCCCAGGCATCCCAGCTCGACAGGTAGATTCCCAGGGACCCTGTATTGACACATGGACACTGGCATGACATGGTGCATCATGAATACCGTCACTCATGCCCTGGTCACCAGCAGACTTGACTACGGCAACGCACTCTATGCCGGAATAAACAAAAACCTCACCCGCAAGCTACAGAACATCCAGAACGCCGCCGCAAGACTGGTCCTCAACCTGCCAAAACACTGCTACATCTCCCAGCACCTGCGCACACTCCACTGGCTCCCTGTTGAGGCGAGAATCACCTTCAAGATGCTCACCCACGCACACAAGGCCCTCCACGGCACCGGACCAGCATACCTGAACAGCCGACTCAAATTCCACGCACCCCAAAGGACCCTACGATCAGCCCAGCTCTCCTACGCCGTGGTCCCCCGCACCAGAAAGACCAGATCGGGAGGCCGCTCCTTCTCCTTCCTCGTGGCCAAAGCATGGAACGCCCTTCCGCTCCACCTCAGACAGACAACATCGCTCCCCATCTTCGCAAGAAACCTCAAAACCTGGCTCTTCGACAGACCCCCTCCTTGATGGATGAAACCTGCACCCCACCCCTAGCGCCTTGAGACCCTTACGGGTGAGTAGTCGCGCTTTAACAAACCCCTGATTGATTGATTGATTGAATACACCACAGCTAAACAACCATGACCCCCACAGGTAGTGGTCCCTGTTGCCTCGGCAGGACAGACATGGACGTCTGTGACACACACACGCACAACATCAAAGTCCATGCACAAACAACGTGGATGTGGAGACTGTCTCCCATTGTGCACATGGAATCAGAGACATTGTAAACACGACATGCACACAGACTGTGGAGGGCCATCACAATTGTGGCAATGGGTCACCCTGGGACGTACATACCGTCCCACATGGGACTCAGGGGGTATGTGACATGACATACACATACACAACCGTGAAATGTGACCATGCCACATGCCCTGAAATGAACAGTTGCACACCCCAGTGTTCATGTGCACAACACACCAAGGATTCTGTCCCCATGAACACGTGCACAGCCTGGGAGTGGCTGCCCCCAAGTGTCACCCAAAAAACAACATGTTGACCCCCATACACGGAACATGTAATGCAGCCTTACATGCCTTAGGATACAGTGTGGACAGGCTGTGGTGTTGTAGGTGTGCCCCTCACTCCCTGGGAAGTATATGTGGCTGGCATATGTTCACCTGTGACAGGCATGGTGACATAGGCCAGTGACTTGTACAGGGACGCGTTGTACAGCAATCCACCGATCGGTGCGCACACATTGGCCATAGCATTCAATGTGAGCGGGTATGCGTTGTATCGCGGGTACGCGTTGAACTGCAATGGACCGATCGGTGTGCCCGGCCGGCCCATTGCATTCAATGTGAGCGGGTACGCGTTGTATCCGCAATACGCGTTGAACAGCAATGGACCGATCGGTGTGCCCGGCCGGCCCATTGCATTCAATGTGAGCGGGTACGCGTTGTATCGCGGGTATGCGTTGTACAGCAATGGACCGATCGGTGTGCCCGGCCGGCCCATTGCATTCAATGTGAGCGGGTACGCGTTGTATCCGCAATACGCGTTGTACAGCAATGGACCGATCGGTGCGCACACATTGGCTGGGGCCTGGCATGGCAACGGACGCGTTTTCGAAGCTCCAACGAGTCTGAAGCAGTGAATTCAGTTGGCCAGCCACAACAATGTTGCAAAATCATGGGTGTCATGAAGTTGAAGATTTGAAGGATGCTGTGGGTGTGTACTAGTGCTGCTATACCATGGATTGGTCAGATTTAGAAGATGCAAACGACTTGGTCCTATCACTTTGGACACATGGGACAGTATCTGCCTCTGCAGCACACATATAATGCTGGCTGTTCCCCTGAGAGCTCACTTGCCTGCACTACATGCTCCAGGACGACATCTGCCACCAACACTGCTGCTGTTTATGCATCCTCTGGCTCCTGCAATGGCACGTACTGTGGAGAGAGCCCCAGCCTTCAGCCTTGAGGAGAACCAGGCCCTGCTGGACAGCCTCCTTCCACAGTACAGCAAGCTGTATGGGAAACCAGGGGAGCAGGTGAGTGTGCTGTCCACTGCATCACTAATTGTGCATGTTGTCTGACTAGCAGGACTTTCACTGTGCACACCACTGGCTAGCATGCCCACTGAGTAGTTGTCACACCCCAAAGTGGTTAGTTACATGCACTGAACTGGTACAGTGCAGTAACAGTGCATTCCAACTAGGTTTACTTCCCATGCAATGATACCATGTAGTGACTGCTGGCAAACTGTTCATAGCCATTGTTGCACTGCCTGTGTACATCATATGCCCCTGTGATTGAGACATGTATATCCAACTGTGTGATGCACGTATATGTTGCATGTGTAGTAATGGCCTTTTCACTTTGTCATCCTCACAGGTTGATGCCCACCAGAAGCAGGACATCTGGGTGACCATCGCCCGGAAAGTAAGATCCGTGGGGGTCTACAGGCGCAGGATCCGCAACTGCCAAAAGTGGTGGCAGGACCTTCGTGGCTGGACCCGGAGGATCGCAAGGGTCCAGCTGAAGCTGTCGCCTCCTCGCAGGAGGGGCGGACACCGGACCCTGACCCCCACATGCTCCGGATCCTGGCGGTGGTCTTCCCTGACCTGGATGGGCAGCTGAAGGACAGACAGCAGCAAGGAGGGGTGAGTCCATGACTGCACTGTGCACTTTGTCTGACATGCTATGTGCCCTCCTCTGGCCTGAGTAAACTTCCACAGTACATCAGTCATGTGGTCCAGGACCCATGTCCCTCATTTGTTACATGCGCACTTCTCCTCTGATTCGCATATGTGTGGCCCTTATAGTCAGGAAATTGTGTCATTTGGGGACTGTGTCATTGCATTTTGCTTTGCTCAAGGTGGGGGACAGCATTTGTTCCCGTGACTATGTTGTGCGATTCATGGGTGGGTCAATTGCTTACACAATGCCTAAGTTCTGACATGTGATCTGCGTGTAACTTTGATATGTGGTCCGCTTGCTGCTCTGACTCACCACATGTCCCTGGGGAATGTGGCACACACCCATGCTGCTGGTGGGAACAATATTTGGGCCTCAGGAGTATGTGTATCCAGTGTGTCACACATGCTTAGCCACCTGCCTACTGTCCAGGACTCATCCCTCTTACAGGTGGAGCTGGACAGTCATGCCTACTCCAGTGCATACAATACACTCTGTACTCCCACTCCCGTGTATCATCTGGCATGTTGTGATCAGTGAAACGTACCCTCAGGTGTCTGCCTCTGTCTCATTGTGCTGTGTCTTCGTTGTCAGGACTACTGGCATGTTCATCGTTTGGGGCTCAGCATGCCATCTGAGATGTGACCATGATAGACGATACTTCTGTGACTTATAGGTGTCTGATCACTTGACTGTGCACACAGGTGTTTGCGACTGTGACTTTCAGGCAGCTGTATTTTCATTCACAGCACACTGTGAGGTGCTCATGTTCAGAGAGTTGTGTTTCATGTCCCCCATATGTCCAGTTGGTATGACATGGACAAATAGTAGTACAGATGATGTGGTTTTTGGGGGATGGACATGTGCACTTGTCAGTCACATAACTTGCATTCCCCATGCCCTCGGATTGTGACACAGTGCAGACTGTGGTTGGCTGGCTGCCATGGCCATGTGACTTGAGACAGTAATGTATGACTTTGCACCCATTCCTGTGTCATGGCATTCAACTTCCTGGGACTGATCCTGCAGGGGAGTGACATGTGCAACATGCACCCCATTGTGGCATTGACTATCCGGACATGGGTGCATCATGGTGTCTGGTGCTGGTATGCATCACATGCATTTCTAATTAGAATCTGGCCATCCCTTTATCCGGACACCTGCACTGACTCAGTGGCAAGAGATGTGATGTGTGCATGTTCACATGCTTCACCGTGTTCCCTGCAATGTCCAACAACTGTGTAGGTGGTGCATGTGTCCACACTGGGGTCTTACCATCAGACAGGCACCAGACAGATGGGTGCAAGGGCAGGAGGGGTGTGAGTCCCATGGCTGACCATCAGACTGACAATTGGCTTCCCCGAATCTGTGTGAGGACTTTAGGCAATGTTCAACTAAGGATGCCAGGGCTTGCTCTGTAATGTGCTATACTTACTGTGGTGTGTGCGGTCAGTGCAGGTGACTGATATTTGTCTGTTTCCCTAATTGTTTGCAGATACATCCACGGCCATAGGAGGGGACAGCTCCACGGACCAGGAGGAGCAGCGGAGCCAGACTGGGTCAGCATCGGACGAGTGGTCAGAGGGACCCAGTGGCACGGAGGGCGAGGGGAGCCACACCGAGGAGTCCTCAGCACCATCCACCCCAGCTGGGGACCACAGCAGCTCGGAGGATGACTCCCTTGTGGAGGCGGGTCTCGGCAGCCACCAAAGGCCAGCTAGTCTGTCTGGCCCCACCACCACCACCACCACCACCGCCCTCCCATCGGCTCCCATTCCTGAGGTCCGTGGAGGCTCCCGTGCTCGGGAGCGTGTCTCCTTCATGCCAGGCACCGCAGCCCCTGCCCCTGTGTCCCCTGCTGCCCTGAGTGAGGAGTCTGTGTACCTCCTTCGGCAGCTCCATGTAGGGCAGACAGCAATGCTGAGTGTCCTCCATGCACACACCACTCTGTTGACACAGCTGGTGTCGTTCATGGAGGGCATCTCGACGGGTATGTCTGCCCTACAGAGGAGCAATAGGTCCATGGACTCCTCCCTGACGGCAGCAGTGTCCCTCCTCCAACAGTCCCTCACCCCTCCCACCTCTGCCCCATCCACACTTCCTGCCCCCCTACCTGTCCAAATCACATGCACACCTGCATAGTCATCCAAACACACAGACATGAGCAGCACAGACACACCCAAGAGTAAGGCAAGACGTGCACACAAGCATCCTCAGGGGACTGATACCACAGACACAGGGGATGGGGAACACACACACACAGGCATCCACATTCACTCCGCAGTCCTCCAAATCCTCTCCCTCCAAGAACCCTTCCCTTGCCTCGCCTGCTACCCCACATACACAGCAGGTCTTCCTGTGTGACCTCGGCCTCTTCCCCACCATTCCTGCTGACCCAGCACACCAGGGGAAGAGGAAGTCCACCCGCACAGAGAGGAGTGCCCTCGCCCCCGGACACCCTCCCCCAGGCGCAGGCAGACACAGGAGCCCATTCGGAAGTCCCCCGGAGCAGGAAGAGCAAGACCCCACCACCACCACCACGCAGCTCCAGCACCCAGTCTCTCTCCTCCATCCCCCAGGCCACCACTGCACAGGTTCCCCCGCCACACCCTGCCCCAGGTTCCCCCACACACCGATACCGCATCCCCAGACTGCTTAGGCCCTCCCCCTGCCACTTGCTCTTCCACCCCCAACCCAGACGCTCTGCCTGTTAGTGGCACTGTTGTGGGGACAGGGTCCCCCCTCTGTCCTGCCCACCTCATCTGCCCACCCTTCCACTCCCTTGGAGTCATGCACTGCAGTGGAGTCCACAACCACCACGTCTGACTCGGGCACTGCAGTGGGTACCCAGTCCACTACATCAGTCCAGCCCACTGCAGTGGTTGCGGCACCCACACCAACTGACTTGTGTACCACGGTGGTGCCGGCCCCCCTGAGTCAGACACCTCCACTGCAGTTGCCGGTGACACTCCTGCACCCACCACCCCTTCACTGCCTCACTCTGCCATCCCCTGATCCTGTCCCTGTGGTGCCTGGCCTGCCCCTTGTATGCCCCTCCAAGGGTGATGTCCCCCAACCGTACCAGTGCAGGCAAGCAATGTGTGACCAGTTGTCACTTCTCACCCCGTTGGTACTGTGATTTTGGACTGGCCATTGGCCTTAGTTTCTTTTGGACTTCCGTTTTTACCCTGACATTTGCTGAATAAAGCCTCTTTTTGTTTACTTTTGGGTTTTCTTTTGATGTACATGATGTGGATGAGTGGCATCCTGCATTTGCAGTTGTAATAGTGTTAACATCAGGACGATGAAGTGTTGCAGTGATGGACTCCATGTGGTCCATGGGATATGTGTCCTGTTGTATTCTGGATCTATGGCATCCTTTGCTACAGTCTGAGGGTGTAATGTTCAGCATTTGACACAGGGATGTCCTTTTTGCATTTGTAAATGAACATCTTTGTCTCACACTGATGCACATCTGGTGGGCTTACCACTGTTCAATGTTCCGATTTCCCTGACTGTGTGCCCAGCTCCACTGGACATGCAGTTTTGCACATCAATGTCGAAGGACTCATCTGTGTATACAGTGCAACTTGCTTGACATGTGTTTGGTGTGTGTGCAGATGACTGACGTGACACCCCCGTACCCAGGCTGATGTGAGCAGAGCCTTCTGTGTGTTGTGGTTGTTGACTCACTGACGGAGTGTTCTGCTGACATGTTTGGGTCGTGCACAGACAAGGTTTGGCACAGCGGACCTTCCACAGGAGTGGTGTGCCCTCATGGCAGTGTGTAATCTGGTGACATTGTGTGGGCCTGTGTTGTGTAAGCATGTCTGTGCGTGTTCCCTTCCCTTTTCCTACACAGGCTGTGTCCCTAGGGATGTTCCTGTATGTGATGCTTGCTGAGTTGTTCTGTGTTCATCCAGCATCTTGGACCTGGTTTCTCTGTGATGTGGGTGCATAGCAAACTAATGTTCATGAGGTGGTCATCCCAGGTTGTCTTTGTTGTCAGTGCTGGGGATGTGAGCAAACGCAGATGGGACACATTCAGGATTCCCCTTGGCACTTGTTTACACGAGTAATGTGAGTTAGAGTTTGTGTTAGCTTACAGTGATTGTGACACGTTGTGTGTGTGACTGCTGCCACTCCTCAGGGTCAGAGCTGCAATGTTGGTAGTTGTGTACGTGTGTTCTTCGTGTGTCACCTTGGCTTCTTCATTGGTGTGTGACTATGGCCAGGATCCCATTGATTGTGGTGGATTTCACATCATGCCCATGTACAGCATACTGTGCTGTGTGTCAGACATTGACAAGTCTTGTTGACTGGCCATGTGTGATGGGTTTCTGCACCTTGGTTCCCACCACCACCCCTGGTATTGTCATGTGTGCATGTGCAATGTCACCAGTCCATGTGAGCTTCACTGCTGCACATAGGTGGAGATCAGGGTGTGTGGTGTTGAGTGTGTGCAAAAGTGAGTTGTTGCACGGCCAGACCCCTACCTCCATATTGGCCTTGGCTGGCAGGCCGTGCTGATTGATTGGAGCTTGTGTAGGTGTGATGGTAGTTAGTTGCTCAGGAGACATGGCTGGGGTTCACAGTGTGAACGACATCTGACATTGTCATCACAGTGGGATTATCATGCAGGCTAGTGTCAGCACAATATGGGGTCCCTGGGGGTAGTGCTGTGGTGGGTCTGTCTCTTGCTGTGTTAGTTGCTGTTCCTACAAGCTTGTGTGACATGTGTAATTTGTGCTCCCTCTCATCTAACAATGCCTGATTGCCCACATAGGGTATTTGGATCCATGAGTTACTTTTGTGTGGCACTGTATGTGCATCTGTGTAATTGGTATTCAGGCCTCATCATGTGTTGTGTGCTTTCCTGGGGACACTGGCACCCCCCCTCACCTGTTGTGTGTGATGTGCAGTGTGGGTCTGCCTGTTTGTGCATCTGCACCACTGCATTGGCATATCTTTAGTGTGCTATTGGCTGTATGTTGTTTGGTGTGTTTCCCCTGCTGTCCCTGGGACTCCTAGGTCATCAGTCAGCACAATGATCATTGTTTGTGTGTCCCATTGCTGCCATGGTATGTTATTTGTTCACCTCACATCTACAGTCTCCACAGGGTATCTACATTTGTGTGCCCATTGGTGCAAATATGTGGGTCTGCATTATGATGGTCACTTCTGTCATTGTGTCATTGATGGATGTTGACAGTGTCAGCCCCCATGGGTGATGTTTGTCTGCACATGGCCAAAGGTATGTCTTATTTGCACTGCACTGTTTGCCTTCCCCAATCTATGTTGCTATGGGACACAAGCACTACTTTGCCACTGATGTGTTTGTTGTTCTGTGACCAGGAATCATCCATGCAGTTTGGCAGTTGCAGCCTTTTCAATGTCAACACTTACATTTTGGTCACTGTGATGATGGGGGTTGGACCCCATTGCCACAATGTTCAAAATGTGCTTCAGCAATGGACCCCACACTCACCTTTTGGTCACTGTGATGATGGGGGTTTAGACCCCATTGCCACAATGTTCAAAATGTGCTTCAGCTATGGACCCCACACTTACCTTTTGGTCACTGTGATGATGGGGGTTGGACCCCATTGCCACAGTGGTCATGGTCTGCTTGCATTATGGGGGCCACACACATTTATGTGTGACACATGTGATAGGGGGTCACATTGTATGTTCAAAGTCATGTTCAGTGTTGTAGGTATTTCACACAGTCTACACATGCTTGTCATGGTGTTGGGGGGGATGTTTTTTTGTTGCATTCCTTATGTTGGTGTGTGCTTGTTGTGTCATGCATTAGCCATCCTGTGAGTGGGGGTGTTGTTGGTGGTAGGCATCCTGCCCCCCATGGGTAGAGGTGGTAGTAGTGGTAGGCATCTGGCACCCCCTGAGTAGGAGTGGTAGTAGTGGTAGGCATCCTGCCCCCCATGGGTAGAGGTGGTAGTAGTGGTAGGCATCTGGCACCCCCTGAGTAGGGGTGGTAGTGGTGGTAGGCATCCAGCCCCTCATGGGTAGAGGTGGTAGTAGTGGTAGGCATCCAGCCCCCCATGGGTAGAGGTGGTAGTAGTGACAGGCATCCTGCCCCCATGGGTAGAGGTGGTACTAGTGGTAGGCATCTAGCACCCCTGAGTAGGGGTGGTAGTGGTGGTAGGCATCCAGCCCCACATGGGTAGGGGTGGTAGTAGTGGTACGCATCCTGCCCCCATGGGTAGAGGTGGTAGTAGTGGTAGGCATCCAGCCCCCATGGGTGGAGGTGGTAGTAGTGACAGGCATCCTGCCCCCATGGGTAGAGGTGGTAGTGGTGGTAGGCATCTTGCACCCATGGGTAGAGGTGGTAGGCATCTAGCACCCCTGAGTAGGGGTGGTAGTGGTGGTAGGCATCCAGCCCCCATGGGTAGGGGTGGTAGTAGTGACAGGCATCCTGCCCCCATGGGTAGAGGTGGTAGTAGTGACAGGCATCTGGCACCCATGGGTAGAGGTGGTAGTAGTGGTAGGCATCTAGCACCCCTGAGTAGGGGTGGTAGTGGTGGTAGGCATCCAGCCCCACATGGGTAGGGGTGGTAGTAGTGGTAGGCATCCTGCCCCCCATGGGTAGAGGTGGTAGTAGTGGTAGGCATCCAGCCCCCCATGGGTAGAGGTGGTGGTAGTGGTAGGCATCTGGCACTCATTGGTAGAGGTGGTAGTACTGACAGGCATCTAGCACCCCCTGGGTAGTGGTGGTGTTAGTTGTTGGCATCCAGGCCCCTATGTGTATATGTGGCATTGGTGATAGCCATCCCGCCCCTATGGTGCTGCTGTTGCTGGTGTAAGTAATTTCTGCATCCCTCTGTGTGTGTGTGATATGTCGGGTACGTGTAGTTTGTTTTTGTGGTTGGTGTCTGACTTACCTTCTGCGCCGTACGCGTCCGTGCCTGTTCCGGTAATAGATGTAGAATATTGGTAGGATCGGCACGATGGGATTCATGGTTGGTTCGTCTCGTTCGTCTTTCTCTTTGCTTCGCCTCGTCCTCGTCGCTGGCGTGTTCGTCTCGTAGCCGTGGATCGTCTTGTGGCGCGAATCGGAGCTTATGTGCGCCTCTCCCGGATGCTTTGACGTGCCGTGCGTAGCGACGGGTTCGGCGCGTACGGAAAGCGCATCGTACTTGTCCGGCCGGACGGGGCTGCATTTTGGCTTCCGTGCGACTCGATTCTGCGTTTCCGGATCCGCCTCGGTCGGAGAACTGGACCTGTGTTGGGTGAGTACGACTGGGTCGGGATTTGGGCAGTTGTGCGCATCGTACTTGCTCGTTCGGACGTATGTGCGAATCGGTCGGGAAACAGGCATTCGCCTGGCTTTTTTCCCGGCCGAATGGTATTAGGTGCGCCTCCGACCGGGATCGGAATCGACCCCTTAATGTATGAGGTCAACATAGGCCACAGTTTCATCACGGCCCCCTCTTTACTCCCTTCACCATGAGTAAGGCCACTTTTATGAACCAGATTTTACTGGGGGTCCATTCCACAAGACTTGCACTTTCGCTCAAACGTACACAGTGCCTCTCACTGCAATACCCATATACCACCGTAATGTAGACAGGGACCTGCTACATGTTCTGAAGACCGAATTCAATATAGTTCATTACCGTGGTACCACACTGGGCACTGGTTAAAGTTTTTACTATTCAAACGGGACTGACAGTTCTGTTAATCAGTCAGCGCTCTAGTTTTCTGGCACTTCCGCTCATCGCAGACACACGCACATGCATCCTGACATCACACACTGGGTCCCGGGATCATTGCCGGTCCCGGCTAAACTACTTAACTGCCTCGTCCCAGCATGGATACATCTACGGGGTCAAGTTAAAGGGAGAACCCAGGCGCTGAGCGGGTGCCTGGCTTTGGCGTAGTGAGTACAATACCAATACATACAACGAACGAAGGTAATGTTAAACTTCCTTTTTTTCCTAGTAATTCTCAAACACAGGGTCCGTCCGTGTTTGTTTGTTTTTACAGCGTGTGACTACAAGCCACCGCCCCCCACTGCGACCCATGGTGTAAGGCTATCCTACACTACATGTAAGCTGGTGTTTCTCTTGAGTTCCATCCTACCTGTATTCTCACGAGCCTAACGATCGCTTGTGGCTACATTTTATATAGTCATGTTCACCTGTTTTTAAACGTCTTATTTACCGACAATGTTTGAGTATGCGTGTGAGATTCGGAAAGCGCACATGATATGGATATAATTAAAACCACACTCCTGGCATGTACTGGGTCACTTAAATGGCACTTACTGCCAGTGCTAAACAACGGCGCACTACAAGCACTATCCAGCACTTTAGCCTGTAGCAATAAGTCTACTGCTGCAACCCGAAGAGCACAATAAGCAGCATGATTAGTCCTACGCACAGACAGAGCGAGCATATTAGCCTGTAATAATAAGTCCACTGCTGCACCCCAAAGAGCGCTATAAGCAGCGTGATCAGTCCTACGCACAGACAGAGCAAGCATATGAGATATTGCGTACTATTTGTGTTGTGACTGTTTTGTTTGGTTTTTTGTTGTTACAGAACCATTTTGGCTTTCAGAAATTCTGAGGGCCGTACAAACTCAAAATTGTAAGTTGCACCATTCACTTTCTTTTTTATATATACCACAGGTTAGGGTGCGCCTTAGCGTGCACATACCGCCGTGGTATTTGGTCCTGACGAATGCCTCGCTAAGGGCATCTGAAGGCAGAAACATGTTGACCAATCTCCTATTGTCACACTGGATGTAGCTGGCCATTTTTATCCTGCCCAAACATCCATCACACTGTTTTTAATTGTGCCTGATTTTCCAATAATAACATTTTTGTTCTGGATAAAATCAAGGCATTTTTAATTAATTTTCTTCACCATCACCTTTCACATTCACATTACACAAAAGAACCCGCTCCGCTGTAGTCAGGCGTTGTAGCACACCAGGGAGGCACTCGGCCTCTCTGGTGGGAACCCAATGATGAAGCATGTCACCAACTAGGTTGGTGAGTGAGGGTTCTTCTTAAAAAAATCTGAGTGACTCCTCTGGCTGGCTCTTCTTCTGTTGGCTTCACTCTTTCGTTGTTTTGTATTGAACTCTGGGGGACCGAGAGTGGCTCCTATCTTTTCTTCCCTCCCTCTCTTGTTGATTAACTATATGTACACAGCTGAAAGCCAAGGCTGGTTGAGTAAGAAGGAGGCAGACTTTCTTGTCAAAAAAGATCCCAGGGTACCCTATTTCTATGTACTGCCAAAAATACATAAGGGTATTTCACCAGTTCCTGGGCGGCCCATAGTATCAGGCATTGACTCAATACTCGAACCACTGTCTAAGTTTTGTGATAATTTTTTACACCCGCTGGTCAGACAAACCCCCTCTTTTGTACAGGATACGGCTGATGTTCTATGACTCATGACAGAGTTCCCACAGACCAGTAATATCAATCTGCTGGTCACCCTTGATGTGGAGGCCCTATGTACGAACATACCTCAAAGGGCCACCCTAGGAGTAATAGAGGAAGCCTTTAATAAAATCAATTGGGAATCATCTACACCAAATAGTTTCATTCTAGAATGCGCCACTCTTGCACTCACAGAAAACTTTGAGTTTAAGGGCCAACTCTATCACGAAACCCAAGGTACTTCCATGGGGAGTACCTTTGCTCCAAGTGTAGCCTGTCTATACATGGCAGCTTTTGAAGAAAATATGATCTTCAATGACACCAACCCTTACCGCACTAACCTGCTTCTCTGGAAAAGGTTCATTGATGATATCATCATCTTTTGGGCAGGTGATTTGCGGACGTGTAATGAATTTTGCCATTGGATCAATACTTTGAATCCTTATTTGAGATTCACAAGTACCATATCACATACTCAGATACCATTCCTTGACTTGACTATTAAACTTGATGCTGGCAGCCTTAGCAGAACAATCTATAGAAAACCAACAGACCGCAATAGCTTGTTGCTTTTCAGTAGTCACCATCCACGTTCATTAAAAGAGAACCTTCCTTTTGGTGAATTTTTAAGGTCGCGAAGAAATTGCAGCAGCCTTGAGGACTACAAAACTGAGGCAGAAGTATTGGCCAGAAATTTGAGTAAGCGCAAGTATCCAAACACGCATTATTGCCAGTTCTAAGAAAAGAGCGAGGAACAACAATCTTGAGGCCCTTCTGGACCCTAGACAGAAAACACAAACAGGTACCCTGACATGTGTGACAACCTATACACCACTCTCAAACCAAGTCAAGAAAGTGATTAAGAAGCACTGGAGTATACTGAACACTGGGTTCCTAGAACTAGAAATGCCTCAATTTGCATTCAAGCGCTCGAGCAACCTAAAAGATATGCTAATACACACGAGACCTAAACTACAAAAACATGGGTCACAGAGGCAATTGTGGGACTTACCGCCAGTTCAAGGCCACTACCCTTGTGGGACCTGTGCAGTTTGTGCCTTTACTGATGTCACTAAAACCATTACTTTCACAGATTCCTTCACATGGGAACTGCGTTCGCACACAAATTGCAATACATCAAATTGTGTCTACATGATTACCTGCCCGTGTAATCTTAGATACATAGGGATGACCACCAGACCTATAAAAACACGCATCACAGAACATCGTAGCAATTTCAGGTGTTCCAGAGTAAATACAAAAATGTGTACTCATTTTTTTGAACAACAGCATTCACCAGACTCCTTAAGATGGGTGGTATTAGAAGCATTCACCAAGATTAGAAAAGATGCCCTCTTGTTAAAGGAACAAAGATGGGTGTTCCGACTGTCCTCGAATACAAAAGGACTTAATGAGGAAATACCTTGGAGTACTTTGAACACTTGAAACAATTTCCTTCTTACTTCTCTCACCCCCCAGGGCTAGATTTTGAGAGGGATCATTTGAACTGCACGTCCAGAACAGAAATCCAATTGGGTGGGAGTAAGGGATAAGAGGCAAATGTTTTCTAAAATCATCATGTCTAAGGCACGATGATATGTCACAGCTAACGCACATTGAGAACTATTGCAGACATGCCAACCCTCCCGATTCAGGCGGGAGACTACCGATTTCAATCCTAGTCTCCCGCCTCCCGATTCCTGCAAATAAAAACCCGATTCCTCGGGGGTTTCAGCTGACAGGGCTTGGTATTGTGTAACGTGCTAATTCTTCCAGCAATAGTCAGAGTGGCGATGCAGGGGCTCTAGAAGGGGTGAAAAACCAACAAAGCCTCATTAACAAACCAATGGTCTTTTAAAGACCTGTGAAGTACTCAGGGGCGGCTGTGTGTGTGCCCGGAAGCTGTTTCAGCCCGGGCTGCCACACACGGGGGGGAGTGTATGCACTGCCAGCAACCTGCCAGGCCAGTGCACAACACTTGCCATCACCCTCTCTCTGCCATTACGCTCCATGCTTCTGAAAGGTAATAAAAAAACATGCATTTGCGTTTCAAATGTCCGATCCTGCAGCAGCACACTTCCAAAGCCCATACATGACAGTAACCCGATTCAAGGCCCCATTCTCCCGATTTTTTTTTTTAAATCTCCCACTTTGCTCTTCTGAAATGTTGGCATGTATGCTATTGCACAGTAGCTTGGGCTGAGGATGATCGTCCCTAGGTATACTGTCCTATACACCAGAGACATTTCAGTGGGGATATCATACATGCCAACATTTTAGAAGAGCAAAGTGGGAGATTAAAGAAAAAAAATCGGGAGAATGGGGCCTTGAATCGGGTTACTGTCATGTATGGGCTTAGCAAGTGTGCTGCTGCAGGATCGGACATTTGAAAAGCAAATGCACGTTTTTAGGTCTCGCCTAGCGTTGCTGCGCACATGCGCAGTCACTCGGCGAGATTTATTGTAAATGAGGAGTTTGAGAAAAGGGCTTGAAGCCCCGCCCCTTATTTCCATTGGCTGGCGTCACCGTTTATGTTAAACGGTGGCCTGCCATTGGAAATTAGGTGTTTGGGTTGCCTCCCTTTCACTTTTTGTGCCGGCCCACCCGGACTGGCTTGCCTGCTTTGCGTCTGTCGCAAAGCACTTTCTTATCTTTATGGGGCCATGTGTTTCTAATTAGAAACACATGGCCCCATAAAGACATTCACCCTCCCGTGTGGTGTGCCACAAGGATCATCTCTGAGTCCGACATTATTTAACATCTATGTGTCGGACTTGGCCAGAGTCATCAAAGCACATGGGATGGGTCTCACATCTTACGCTGATGACACACAATTGGTGCTTGCGGTACATAATGATGGAGGAGCAGTTGCGGCTAATTTTCAGGATGGAATGGTGGCCATCAGTACATGGATGGCTAACAATTGTCTAAAATTAAATTCTGAAAAAAACAGAGGTGATGATTTTTGGCAACCTCTCCCCGGATTGGTCCCCCGTTTGGTGGCCTACTAAACTAGGCCCTCCTCCACTCCCGGTATCAAAGGTTAGAAATTTGGGTGTGACATTCGATGACAAATTGTCTTTTGCATATCATGTTAATACTGTTGTCTCATCATCTTTTCACACACTGAGGATGATAAAAAAACTTTTACCATTCCTCCCACTAAGAGCAGGAAAAACCCTTATTAGCACATTAGTAATGTCTAAAATTGACTATTGTAATGGTCTATTTATGAATGCACAAACAAAGGTCCTCAACAAACTACAGCTGGTGCAGAACTCAGCTGCCAGGGTTTTATCAGGCACCCCTAAGTATAAATCAATCTCGAAGGTGTTGCGACAGTTCCACTGGCTACCTGCAAGAAGTCGAATCAAATTTAAGGCCCTCTGCATCGCCTATAAAGCCATGCACAACACTGGACCTGTGTTCTTGAAGGAAGCACTTGGTGCCTACATTCCCAATAGATCCCTACGCTCTTCAACGGCGAACCTGCTGAGGGTTCCCCGCACTAAGAAGGCCTCATGGGGTGACAGACGTTTTACTGTCGCCACCGCCAAATTGTGGAACACTCTCCCTCTCCATATTAAGACTAGCCCTACTTTGCTCACCTTCAGGAAAATTATAAAAACATGGCTTTTTAGCCAATAGTCAACAGATCTTGGTTTATGTTTGCCGTCAGTAGCGCCGAGACACCCTTGGGTATTTGTGCGCTTTATAAATTGTATAAAATAAATAAATAAAATAAATGCTCCGGCTGCAGCACGGTCCTCTATCACTTTCGGGACCGCGCTTGTTATTCAAGGAAGACGGGGAGACTGCAACCTAAAAAGCCTTAACCTACAAACACCTCAAGGCTGGATGGGAGTACGTTGAGCTGCGTTCGCATAGGGAAATCGAAGTGCTGAAATCCCTGCACAGTAGTAGGACTCTGACTTTAGCCCATTTTAATATCAACACTGGAACACATCTGCCCAATGCTAATTTAAAGAGCGTGCAGGCTCTGTTTATGCTGAAGTAATGTCGCGGCTTGGGGGTCAGCCTGCTTGCGTGCTGCTGCTAGTTGTCTGACACGGTGGAAGGTTGAGGTTGGTTTGAAGTGACTCAGAATCCCTGCGTCTGTTTATTTACAATGTTATTTTAATGCACTTTCGTGACTGAAATTATGACCATTACTATCTACTGTACAGTGCAAAACAAAAGCCTATTTCCATATCCCTCTGTTGCCGCCCCCCCGCCCCAGAACCCCTCCCTCTCCTAGCCCCCTCTTCACGCATTTACAATTTAAAAAAATCAAATCCCTTTGAACTTCATTAGAAGGCAAAGTTTTACCAAAGTTTTTACAAAACACGTAACGCAAAAAAAAACAAAAAACATAATGCTACATTATGAATTTGCAGCACTTGATAGCTGCGTACATTTAGGGGAAGCTGTCCTGCGTGATGTTAGTACACCCTTTCCCTCTCACACACTCCGAGCCCCACAGGCTTCCTCTGACCCTCCCATGCCAGTAGCAGAGAGAGACACACAGAGAGGGACCGCGCCGGCAAGGGCAAGCGCAGATGCATCCAAACCGCTGGATCACCCGGCAGCCCACCCTCATCCTGTGGGGTGTGGGGGTGCAGGAGGGAGAGGTGGGATCAGATAAGCCACAGAGAGTGCAGAGTACAAGGGATCCCCCTGCTAAGAGCTGCAGGCACCGCTCTGTCCGCCTCCACCGGATACAGCCCAGTATCCAGGCCTCTGGAGATGGGCCAGTGAGGTAAGAGAGCGCCTCACACTTCCACCTGGGACTACTCTCCCCACCCCCCAATTCTCTTCTAGTCAGAGGAGCTGTAAGTCCAGCTCCGGGGTACAGTTCTGCATTTAGGATGACACCTAGAGCTGTTGCCCAGTTGTTTCATTTTAGACGTTGCTGGACTACAACTCCCAGAATGCACGGTTGGTTATATGAGAACTCAGCACTTGCGGTCCCCAATGGCATGGAATTAACTGTCAATCTAAGTTAGGTGTGCAGTTTGAGATACTGTGCTTGGGAGCAGCTCCCTCATCTCTATGGTTGAATGAATGCTGCCCTTATCTACTTACCACGCGCCAAGTATTACAAACTAGCAGAGCACGCGCAGGGCTCGCAGCAGGGCCTGGTGAAGGCTGATGCTGCTGGTTCCACTTTCATAACTTTCTAGGACTGTCACCTGATGCCATGTTGGTAGAACGCCAGTCCTGGATTTTCTTTTATTATGTTATTTACAGGGTGTGGTAAATGCCGCGCAACTCGTACTCATGCCCCAAGTGGTTGTGTGTTCCAGTTACCAGTTACAATTACACAAGAGCACATTCACACAGGAATACATTGCCTTTTAGAAGGCACGGGAGATTAACTAATTTGCCCAGAATCACACATTGGTAAGCCAACGCTGTTACTCGAACAACACCAGCTTCCGCACGCGATCATCATGTGTGATTAATCAATTAATCTCCCCATGGTCCCCCTGTTTCCTAAAAACTGGGTGCTAAGGAACATTCACATGCGCTATAAGAAGGGACCACCCCGTTAAATCTGTTTCGTGTTCTATCTACTCGCCGTTTATTGTTTCTAATATTCGGCCTCTTTCTGCTCTCCCATGTGCCCCCTTCGAGATCCTCCTCTCCTTCGCATTCTGCCAGCACCCTCCTACCCAATAGTCGTACACCACCACCACCACGTCCACCACCACAACCACGTCCACCACAACCACGACCACCACCACGTCCACCACCACGTCCACCACCACCACGTCCACCAACACCACGTCCACCACCACATCCACCACCACTACCACCACGTCCACCACCACGTCCACCACCACCACCACATCCACCACCACCATGTCCACCACCACGTCCACCACCACGTCCACCACCACGTCCACCACCACCACGTCCACCACCACCACGTCCACCACCACTACCACGTCCACCACCAGGTCCACCACCACCACGTCCACCACCACCATGTCCACCACCACCACCACCACCTCCACCACGTCCACCATCATGTCCACCACCACGTCCACCACCACATCCACCACCACGTCCACCACCACGTCGAGGCTTTACAGAGCAAATTAAGGCTGTTCAGCCCTCACTAAAAATAGTCGCAGGTAGAAGGAATGTTTGGCAAGGATTGTAGGGGGAGAGGACATGGGACAGTTCGATGAATAGAACAAGCATTAAAAATGCAAAAGGTCTCGCCTTTCATTAAGTTAAAGCCATTTGCTTGGCATACAATACCATTAGCAAAGCAAATGGCTTTAACTTAATCAAAGGCGAGACCTATTGCATTTTCAATGCTTGTTTTCTTACCCTTCAGAAGCATGGAGTGCAATGGCAGGCAGAAAGAGGGTGATGCAAGTGTTGTGCACTGGCCTGCAGGAGCAGGTTGCTGGCAGTGCATACACCACGTTACACAATACCAAGCCCTGTCAGCTGAAACCCCTGAGTAATCGGGTTTTTGCTTGAAGGAATCGGGAGGCGGGAGACTAGCCTTGAAATCGGTAGTCTCCCACCTGAATCGGGAGGGTTGGCATGTCTGGTTGATGTTCCCGCCAGTAGCAATCCAGTCACTTTTTAAACCGGGCAGAATCACTATCCTGCACCTCCCGGCCCCGGTAGAAAGGGGTAGGTCTGCGGGCAAGCTGTGCATCGCACATACGTGAGTACATGCTGTTTGACACAGCCCTTTTCAGCGCGTCTTTTATGACAACAGTATAATTAGCATTATGCCGTTATGCTTGATTTTAACTCCTCGAGCATTCTTCACTGCTGTGACATCCCATATACTCGGCTTTTACGTTAACAGGGTAATTAGTTTTGATGCCGTTATGCTTGATTTAAACTTCCCGAGCATTTTTCACCGCTGTGACACTTCATATGCAATTGAGACCGGTATTTCCGGATTAATTGTAACACTGGGACCCTTTACCTGCATCTGTGGGTTAGACCGGTCTGTAGGCAAGTTTCAAACTACCTGACAATACGTCGGTGCAGACTCCAGCAGTATTTGGGTTTGCCATTAATGCTGTCTTTGATGGGGATGATCACTTGCGTTCACCCCGAGCACAGAGCTATGTTTAACATAATTGTACATTTTTACATGCAATGTGTGGTTTGCATTCTATTTTTAGTAACGTAACGAGACCTCTGCTTCGACTGAGCCTCACTGAGACACTCATTACTTGATAGCGTTTCCATGATAGCGTTTCTATAGTCCAGGCTGTTCATCTACAATGACTACATCGGCTAGTAATAAAAGAAATTTAAAAACAAAATTAAAAAAATTTCACCCACTTACCTGACAAATTGTATTTTTTCCTTGTTCCCTTTTTTCATTCTAATACCCCTTTCAGTACATAAGGAAGTCCCTTGTGTGATTCCTGCTGGGTATTGATGACGTAATTGATTAACCCTATTTGGGGTCTGTGAGAGTGACACACAGGGCACCCATGTTTTAAATGTTTTTAGTCATCACCACTGTGTGTTGTCTGTTTCTTACACATGGAAATACGAGAGTTTTTGCATTTACTGTTTATTCAATAACAGTTTTTATGATTTCTTTCCATCAGGTTGGTCAAGTGCTATCAGGTACTGCATATAGTACATGTTTGGGTAGGTACAACCATAGGTAGTTTTCACCACATCACCACCCAAGTGTAGATAGTTTTGCTCTTTCTTTGGTCCTGACGAATCGCCACACGATTTAGCTACGAAAAGGCGAGAAAAATGTTGACCATACAATAGAGCGCCCTACCTGAGACATTACCTCAGATTTGCGCCTTTGTTCTTCTTTTTATTCAGGGTGGGAGACCCATAGATTAAAATTGCTTTCAGTGGTACTTCCACACCTGTTTTAAACTTCCCATCATATAACACTTTATCACTTCACCATCTACACTCCTTAGGCCCCTCACGGCACCAAACGGCGTTTGGAAAAAAGATCTCCGCTAAAGAGCCCCTCATAGGGAGACCGTCGGGTATTGCAGCGCCGACCCGACAAGGAGCAGCCCTATGATGAAGCATGACACCCAGCCGGGTGTGTGAGGGCCTCAAATTCCAAAAGGATGAATCCCCATCCTCGTACATTCCTTGACCAAGCAAAACCGGTTTTCTATGTGCTTTAGTTTTAATTAGGAACAGCATATCTTTTGTTCTACCAGGATATCACGTAATGTTTTAGGTTTTCGATATGTGATTTGGGGAAATTGACTGACTGTTTTGTCAATAACAGGATCACTTCTGACAAGATACCAATGTCGGGCGACAACCTTCCTAACCTCCTGGCTCTCACTGTTGAAAGTCTTGAAAAGGCTCCTGACCCTCATCCTTCTTTTCAATTTTCACATGTAAAGTGTCCCTTGCCACCTTAGACATCTTATCACTGGCTCTTCTCAGAATTTTAGCTGGGTAACCCCTAGCTCTGAATCGCAGAATCATCCTATCCTTTTCTTTCGCATACATAGCATCAGTGCTGCAATTGCATTTAGCTCGCAGCAGCTCGCCATAAGGTATGCTCCATTTTAAGTTCTGTGAGTGATGGCTGTCTGCATGTAAAATACTATTGACCGCTGTTTCTTTGCAAAACAGTTTGGTGTGTAATTGGCATTCACAGACCTCTACTGAAACATCCAAAAAATCAATCCTGGTATGATGTATTTTGTGTGTAAAAGACAAATTCAAATCATTATGTCCAATCTCTTTTGTGCCCCACTGACTCTTGAGGTGCCACTTTTGCCATTACAATACGGGACCTGGACCCGCTGTATTGCACCAGTCATGTAAGGTGGATGTGGCCAGGCTTAACCCGACCAGAGTGTTTTTTCCCCAGCAGTACCATCTATGCCAAGCACCAGTACGCTTTATCTATACAGGATTTTTCGACTGACCAACTTGCTGTTTTAAGGACCACACGGCCCAGCAAGTGGTAAGCAGGATAGATTACTATAATATTAACTTCAGTCAGCATTCCTTGGGTTTTTCGATGACTTAATTTTTTCTGTACACTATAAGCTCTCGGACCTACACGCCTGCACCTGGGTAGTTTCCACTGTTATTTTGTGGCATTCTCTTAGAGAATGTGGTGTTTCTTTTGAGTGTTTGTTTTATATAAGTAATTTCTTCACACATAGAGTGCAGCTGTCTGGTGGGTAACACTTTTTGTAATCACCCATGAGTGCTTGCATGGTGAAATATTTTCATTATTAGAGGCCACCATGGTGCTCTTTTGGGCAGAACTCTTTTTTTTTTTTTTTTTTAAGTGCCTGGACCTTTGCCCCCATGGCACTGCATCACTTTAGCTTACTTCACTTTCTTGCATGTAACACACATACAAGTGTCTATGTCTCTGAGGTTCAGCATACACAATTTTGCACCTGGACATTTTTAGAGTTGCTTGTTTGATTTTAAATTATTTTTCCTAAATTTGTTCTCTAAAGTGGCTTTACACACCCTTGTATTGTCCTGAGGGGGGCACAAATTATTAGGCCGACTTCCCTTGAACCATATAGTTTGAGAAGCTCACTGCAAAGTTTTGAAAAGGACAATATACTTGTGGACTGTTGTTTAAATTCGACCAGATGCCTTACACACAGGTTAATTTGATGGTCTCTGCTTGAGTGGACCATCTCCGGATGGCTCATAATGGGAAATCTGTCTTTTGATAGAATTGTGTACAATATGTAAGGATGGAATATAATGTTTTATAAATGTGTTTGAGATGTATTTCTTATATCTAAAAATAAATTAGTTTTGATGTATCTGTTCTATTCTCACTAGATATTTCAACTTTATTAGGTGCTCTGTAGGAGATATCCCATTATAAGCATCCAAACATTGCATGAAAAATTGGTGAAACATGTTCAATAACAATTGAGGTGCTATTGTTGATGGAAAGTTGAGATACATTGGTCCTGCTGGAAACTTTTCTTTTTGTTGTGTATCTTGATAGCCCAGGCTCTAGAGGGTTATATAGGCTCTCCTCCTACCTTTTTTGTATAGTCTGCACCACAGTGCATCTTTCACAAGGTGCTCTTGGCCCAGACCAGAGCTGTGCATCCTATTACCATCAATGCACTGGCCCCAGCGTAGTCGCAAACTCATGCTGCCCTAGGGGCAGCCCTCGTGAAAGATAAAGCAGCTGTTTGAAGCAGCTGTTCTTTCTTTCACTGTGCAGTGGTACCTGCCTGCACTTCAAGGGAGGACAGAGACATAGGGGCTGATTACGAGTTTGGCGGTCCTCCTGCGGCACCCCCACTACTGCATCCGCAGGAGGACTGCCAAGCCTTTGGTGTGCCCACCTGCCGGATTCAGAGTTTAATCCAGGCCGTGCGAGCGGTGCTTCGGCGGTCTCAGGGCAGCATCTGTTAGACTCATAGAAAAGCCTTAACAGCAGACTGCTGACGTGACAGCGCCTGTAGCACGTTCATGTATGGTGTGCATGCCACACCGTGCAGGAAAAAGGGGTGCGAATCCAGGGGGGCACAACATGTGCCCCCTCGCATGCGCCCCCAGACCCAGGAGTGGTAGGGGGCAAGATGCTGATTGGATAAAGACTAACTGCCTGTAGCTCAACACGGACAAGAAGGAAGTGCTGATTTTTGGGAACAATGCCTCCCCATGGAACGACACCTGGTGGACCTTCAAACTCTGACCCACACAGACAGACCACATCCGCAACCTCAGCATCATCCTGGACAGCAAACTCACCATGAAACGCCAGATCAACACAGTCTCCCCTGCCTGCTTCCACACCATCTGCATGCTCTGAAAGATGTTCAGATGGCTCCCCGTCAACACCAAGAAAGCCATCACTCAAGCCCTAGTCACCAGCCGGCTGGATTACGGCAACGTGCTCTATGCAGGACTCATCACCCAACTCCTGAAGAGACTTCAGACGATACAGAACTCAGCCCCCAGCCTCATTTTCCACTTCCCCAAATAGACCCACATCACCACCCAACAAAGTTACCTCCACTGGCTCCCCATCCAGAAAAGATGCTAATTCAAGATGTTGACACACACCTACTAGGCCCTCCATGACCAAGGACCAGCATACATCAACCTCCACCTGAACTTTCACCAACCCTCCATACACCTACGCTCTGCCTCCCTTGTCCTTGCTCTCATTCCCCACATCCGCCTAAGCAACAGTGGACAATGCTCCTTCTCCCACCTTGCCACCAAGTCCTAGAACGATCTCCCCTTCCCCTCCCAACATCATACTCTCTCCCTGAATTTAGAAAAAAAAACTCAAGACCTAGCTCTTCGACTGATCCCAGGAAGAACCCAGTGTCTGGATACCCTCACGGGTGAATAATTGTGCTCTAAAAATATGAATTGATTGATTGATTAATTCCTTTCTCTCTCCGAGTGCTCTTATGAAAAGCCTACACCGTCCGCAAACTTATGTGAAGAACTCTCTGAGTTCTTCCCATAATTAGATTTGCACCTTTTACAACCATTTCCCTATGATCACTGCAGTTTTATCTGTTGTGAAGTCTAACTTATCGTCTGTACCCCTCCTTTTTAAATGTAGTCCTATATCCTTGGAAAATTTCCCAGTGGAGCTGGCTAAATACAGTCAGGTGACCCTCTTGACCAATGTCCACCTGACATTTCCAAAATGGCAAGCTCTATAGTGAACCCAATTTTGAATAAGCTGATGAACTCCACTATTGAATCTATTGAATCAGCCCATGTTCCTAAATGCTGGAAACAAGGTCTCCTACTTACCTTACTTAAGAATCCCAATGCGGACCCTAATATTTTAAGCAATTACAGACCCATCTCTCTTTTGCCTTCAGGGGCTAAGATGCTGGAGAAGCTAGTAAATAGACAAGTGTCTTATTTTCTGGAGGCAAATCATCTTTTACTTGATTTTCAATCTGGTTTTAGGTTTGGATATACCACCGAATAAACCTTGCTGGAAGTATCAGAGTTTATTAAGGAAAATCTCAATGAAAATTCTGTGGCAATGGTAGTACTCCTTGATGTGTCCTCAGCTTTTGACACAGTCTCCCATGAGATTCTCCTAAGCAGCTCAAGAAATTGGGGATGCAAAGTCAGGCCTATCTTGGTTCAAATCTTTTTTGGAGGGCAGGACACAATCCGTTTTGCTATCACCCTTTTCTTCCTCTGCAAAACCTCTGAATTGTGGAGTGCTATAGGAATCAGCAATGAGCCCCACTCTTTTTACTATCTACCTGGAGCTCTTTTTGAGCCTAGTTGAATTCTGGGGTCTCAGGGAGATTTCTGATGATACCCAGCTGTTTTTATCTGTCTACGAGAATTACTTTACTGGCCTTTAAATACTTTAAACTGTGTTTAAATTCAGTGGGCAATTGGATGAGCAACAATTGACTCAAGTTTACCTATGATAAAACGGAGGTCCTCTTTTTTGGTACCAAGCATTACCCTGATTCATGTAATTGGTGGACTTTGGAGTTGGGGACTCCCCCTTCCCCTGCCTCAACTGCCAGGAACCTAGGGATTATATTTGAATCTGGCCTCTCATTTGTCCCCACGAGAAAGCTGGGACCACTTCTTTCCTTAGATGCCAGGATACATTCTCCAGAACCCCCTCCTTTTCTCCCACTGTTTGGGGAAACATCATCCCTCGTATACTACTTTCTCAGCCATCATGCATCAGTCCATGTCCTCTGCCCACTACACGGTTGCTGGTAGACTTCCCACTCACCCATCTTCTAGCAATGATCAGTTTCACCATTACCAACACCAGACCAAGTGACAATCACAACTACTGCTGCATTGCAATAAGTCCTTCCCAGGTTTTGAGAGTGGTCTATTGGAGAGTGGTGATAGACGTTTGGATTTCTCACCCCTCTTTGTAGGCTTTGTATAGTGACTCTACTTCTCTGTCTTTGTCATGCTTCTAAAATTGCCTTGGAAAGGGGATTAATTTCTCTTAAAGGTGCTGCTGCTTTGTTGGTAAAAGTACTTTTTTCAGATTTCAACCACCATTTGGGCATTGTGTCATCTCTCAATATATTAAGCATGAACCACTTAACTGGTTATTGTATCGGGAGTCCCATCACTTGTGCCATTACTTTCTCTATTGCCCTCCAATAGTTTTGGAATTGGGGGCAGTCCCAGATGATATAGGAGAAGGAGCCTTGCTGGCCACAATCTCTCATGCATTGTTGCACTGGACTTCTCCCCATTTTATATAGTTGTGATCATGAGTAATATGACATGTGTAAGCCCCGGAACTGAACCATGAGGAGGCCTGTCCTTATGGGGATTTTCTACGGGCTTCCCATTGCCTCCTCCTATTCCTCCTTTTCAAGTGCTACTGAAAGTGAGGTAACTCTATTATTCTGTGGCCTCTAGTTGGTAGTCATTGCTTAGGGTTTCATAGGAGTGGTAGTTTTCCTGGGGGTTGGACTCTGTAGAGTTGTGTGGGATACCCCCTGATTCTCATGGTGTGTCTATCCGCCCTGAGTGCTGCTTTGTTCTGGGCCATGAAGACCCACGCACTGACTGATTCAGATTCCGATTTAAATTACTTTATTCAGCTGACGAAGCAACCATGAAAATGCACAAAAAACAAACAAAGACAAACATGATTATTTCAGTGCAAATACAGTTAAACATGATAAAAAGTTGTATGTGAAGAGGAGGATACACAGGGTGTGCGCACCAATTATGAGCCACACAAACCACCATAATTTAGGATACAGACAGAAGGAGAATATGTGGATTTCATTTGCCTCGTTCGTGTCTTTATATAGTTGTGATCATGAGTAATATGACATGTGTAAGCCCCGGAACTGAACCATGCAGAGACCTGTCCTTATGGGGATTTTCTATGGGCTTTGCATTGCCTCCTCCTGTTCCTCCTCTTCAAGTGCTGCTAGCGCATGCTCCTACTTTGCTTTAAGTGACTGCAGTGTGTCTGTATTTTTATTTTATATATTAAGGACACTTTTTTTTTGTTTAAGGGTTTGCGCAGCAACCTGTCCTCTAGGAGGATGTACTCCGCTATTTGGGTGCCCTGAGGAATGTGTGAGTGTAGTGTGTGTCTGAAATGGAGGTAACTCTATTATTCTGTGGCCTCTAGTTGGTAGTCATGGCTTAGGGTTGCATAGGAGAACATCTACCCACACGTACATAATTCACAGAGCTAAGAGATCGCTATTGTGTCCCACTTTCTAAAGCCCTCCAAGTTGCCCACCTCCTTGAGCATCTTGTTTTTCCACTGTGGAGTCTGTTCCTTGAGAGTATCTTTCCACCCCAGGAATGCAGTCCTTTCCCTCCATGTGGAGACCACTGTGTTTGTGTGTAATGGTAGTTTTCCTGGGGGTTGGACTCTGTACAGTAGTGCAGGATCCCCCCTGATTCTCATGGTGTCTCTATCCGCCCTGAGTGCTGCCTTGTTCTGGGCCATGAAGACCCAGGCACTGACTGATTCAGATTCCGATTCAAATTACTTTATTCAGCTGACAAAGCAACCATGAAAAGGCACAAAAAACCAACAAGTACAAACATGATTATTTCAGTGCAAATATAGTTAAACATGATAAAAAGTTGTATGTGAAGAGGAAGATACACAAGGTGTCCACACCTATTATGAGCCACACAAACCACCATAATGTAGGATACAGAGAGAAGGAGAATATGTGGATTTTTTTTCCTCATTTGTGTCTTCTCTATACTACAATAGATCAAGGCATTTTCAAGAGTTTAAGGAATGTATGCGTATAAAAATTCACCATTACCTCAGTTAGTTATTGTGGTGTGAGATTGCCATTGATTGTGTGTTTTGAAGCAGAATTAATTTAAAAAAGTAATATGTACCATATATGCAGTGAGTTAGGGTATGACAAACACCACCAGAATCAACTTCACCAACTGCATGACCATGGAAGCAGACTGGATGCGAAGCAACTGGCAGAAGCTCATCTCCAAGAAGACGGAAGTACTGGTCTTTGGCAACAAGACCTCTCCATGTGGTGGCTGTCAGTGCTAGGACCAACAGCCACAGACGACGCAAGAAATCTAGGGATCATCCTAGATGACAAGCTCAACAGGTTGGCTCAAGTCAAAGCAGTGTGCACCTCCTGCTTCCACATCTTATGCATGCTGCGAAAGATCTGAAATGGTGTCTCAGACACCAGATGGACCCTCACACAAGTATTCATCACTAGCAGGCTGGACTTTGGCAACACTATCTATGCCAGATTCCCTAAACAACTCCTACACAGACTCCAGACCATCAAGAACGCAGCTGCAAGGCTCATACTCGACCCCTCACTGCACCCACTTTACACCGCACCTCAAGAAGCTTCACTGGCTCCCCATTCACAAGCGCAGCCAATTCAAACTTCTCACACAGACATAAAAAGTCCTACACAACACAGAACAGAATACCTGAACAGCCGCATACTCTTACATCAACCCACCAGACACCTACGCTCTGCCTTACTCTCACTCGCACAGACACCCCGCATCTGTAAAAGCAAAACTGGAGTCGCTCATTCTCCTACATCACCCCCAAGACATGGAAAGACCTCCCTCAACATTTCAGAGCCTCATACTCACTTCTTGAGTTCCGTAAGAAGCTGAAGACCTGACTTTTCATATAAGCACTTTGGGACCACACTCATACACACCTTGCCCAAGCACATGAATACCCTCCCAGGTGATTATTGTACAAATCCACATGACATAACATAACAATTTCTTAGGATGGAAAGATCAACAAGAACTGTAAACTCTATTAAATATTAACTATCCTGATTAAGTATAATTCATGGATGAAGCAGGTTATGAGGTGTGGATATGGAAGAACAGATACCCTGAGCTGTTTACTAGTGAGTTGGGTTATTTGAGGGGCTTTTGTTACAAAATTATTGTGAAATACGATGCAAGGCAAGGAGTGTACAGTTGGCAATGAGAAATGTACTGCAAGAGGAACTGAACCAGTTAGAAAATAGTGGCATACTTGAAGCAGTTTAATCTCCAAAATGGGTGAGCCCCATAATTTTATCCAGGAAACTCAATGAGTGAATTCCTATGTGTGTATACATAAGGAACTTAAACAATTATGTCTAGGTAGACAGTAAGCCTTTGCTCAGCATGTGATATGTTGGCCACCGTTCGTGATGGTAAAGTGCTTTCTACCTGGATTTATCTAATTCTTACACCCTTCATCATGACATTTTACAACCTTTAATATACCAGAAGGGATGTATAGGTTTACCAGAGTGTCATTTGGATTGGCCTCTGTTTCAGCAGTACTCCAGCAAGCAAGGCGGAGATTAATTGCCAAAAACATGTGAAGTACTTACTTGACGATATGCTTGTATGGGGAAATGATCATGATCAGGTGATGGCTTGAGTGTTAATGATACTAAGTAACACTGGACTGACTGTGGGAGAGAGCAAGTGCTGCTTTACAGTAAGAGAGGTGGAGTACTTGGGGCATTCTATATCAGGAGATAGATTAAGACCAAAAATGAAGCTGGTAGATGCAATGGAGCATGTAAAATATCTGGTAAACAAGGAACAGTTGCAGTCATTCCTGCACCTTGCAAAAATTACACTGAGTTCATGGAGCTCTTAAACTTAACAAACGGGCTAGGGGCTATAATGAAGAAAAATGGCAAGTATGAGTGGTTGTTGGGGGGCACTAGAGATCGAGACAAGATTACCCCCAAATAGCTGAGCTCTCAATGTCGTTTTAGAAATCCTGACAAGAATGACCACAAAACAGCGCCTTGAGACCCTCACGGGTGAGTATTGCGCTTTACAAATGTTCTGATTGATTGATTGAAAATGATGCCTTGAAGAGCTGCCCATGCTGCTGTTGTGTGGGGGAAGCCCCTGGGTTCTGCAGCTAATTGCTTTAAGTGCTGCGGTGTGGGTAGCGGCCACGGTAAAGCCCAGGGGAAGCATCCCCAGGGTGGCTGCCTAGTAGGCCTGGTGCTATGGGGCCACCGGAAGTGGGAAGAGAGTGACTGCTCAGAGGCGAGAGGGGTCCCGACAATGCACATGCCTCCGGAATGGCTGAGCTCGATGGGTCCCACCAGGGGTGCGGCGAAACAAACACTTGCACATAAGGACCTGCACCATGATCTGCACATGAGGAGTGTGGCCCGCAGCTGGGAGGACTACTTCTAACCATCTCCAAATGCGCAAGCTCGGCGGGGCTGCCTGAGCAACTACATCATACAGGAGGGGCCTGCATACAACAGCGGAGGATTACAGCAGCAGTACATACCCACCAGCTTGAGATGGGGAAATTAGACTAACAACAATCTTGGCTCTAGTTTGAGGCCAAAAAAAGCACTCAACCACAGGACAAAAGGCCAGAGGGGTGAGCACACAACAAAACTTAGAGTCAGATGATACAGACGTGGTGGAGTTGAACATATGAGCCCTGTTGCTGGAGGTACACAATAGTCTGGCATCCATCGATGGAAAGGTTGATGCACTAACATGCTGCCTCGATGGGATGAAAGATCGGTTGGATAAACACTCTGAAAGACTTTATATGATAGAGCAAAGGATATCAGACACAGAAGATGATACTTCTAAGTCCTCCAAAGCACAAAAAGAAATTGCGAGTGATATAGAGAGACTCAAACTGCACAACAAAGACTTGGAGACTAGATCATGCAGGAGCAAGTTACAAATCCTTGGAATTCCGGAGACAACTGAGACCAGGAAGATGTAAGACTGCATTGAAGAAATGCTGGCTTCATAGTTTGGTCAAGAGAATTTGTCCTTGATGCATATAGTGGCTGACTCCACTGACTCCCCATGTACAAGAGATGTCAATTCAAGATGCTGACACACACCTACAAAGGACTGCACAATCAAGGACCAGCATACACCAACCACCACCTGAGCTTCCACAAACCCTCCAGACACCTGAGCGCTGGCTCCCTCTCCCTCAAATACACCCCTTGCATCTGCTGAATCAATAATGGAGGATGCTCCTTCTCCTACCTCACTGTGAAGTCCTGCAACAGCCTTCCCATCCACCTTGGGGCCTCTCCCTCTCCGGAATTCAGAAAGGGACTCAAGAACTGGCTGTTTAACTGATTCCACCCACAACAGCAAGGCTCTCAGCACCTGGATGCCCTCAAGAGCAACTAGCAGCGCGTTATAAATCCTGTTTGATTGACAGTGCACTACTCCCTGGCACCGCGACCCATACCTGGAGGCCCCTCACATCGGTCATAGCTAAACTGTTGTGTTATCGAGACTCAGACAGAATTCTCCAATTGGCCAGAGAAGACTTGGTACACAATGGTAATAAGGTCTCGATATACCCCGATTTCACAATGGCGGTGCAGTGAGCATGCTCCAGGGCTGTATGATGCATATTTTTCCATGTCCGCAAGAAGCAGCTGAATTCCTAAACAAGCAAATTCAGAAACGAGGTGAGAAAACTAAACCCAAGGTGCTGCCTACCTCAGATGCCCTGGGTGATGTTGAATAAAACTTGCAGAGTCTAATGATTACCCCAAGCCACAGCGGGTTGGAGCTGCGACTGAGGACTTCAGTGATGGGGCATACTGTGCATTTTTGGGTGATGGATGCACTGATCACAATGTCTGCAAAGCAGGACCACCAAAATAGAGATGACAATGTGCTTCAACAGATGTTAAGTGTGATGTTTCCTGCCGGAACTAGTCGTGGGACCACTGATATACTTGAGAGATGGAGACACGAATGCACAAGGGTGGTAAAAACCCCATAACTGTGCAAATCTGAGAATGACTGTGGAGATTATAGAGCTGGGAGGGTTTCACCTTCCTATCAACTAAACAGGTGATTATAGAGTCTTGATATATCTAGCCGTCCTCCACTCACTTCGGCATATATGTATGGTTTGCTGTTTTTATTTGAAAAATGTTCAATTGAGAATGTGACAAACCAGTGGAACGTTGGGATTTAGTGTTGAAAGGGGGTGGGTGGGGAAGAAATTGGTCAATGTGAGTATAATATGTTCAAATGGTCAAGGACTGCATACTCACTCGCTACCTATTACCTAGTTGAGGATTAGATGCAGACTTGGAGTTAGACTCCTGATGTGGAAAATGCCACGCATAATGCAAGAGACATACTTTCTTTCCGAAACATGGTTGACAGAGGATTCTGCCCCCGATATT
Organism: Calotriton arnoldi; assembly: GCA_963921515.1. Classification (NCBI taxonomy): domain Eukaryota; kingdom Metazoa; phylum Chordata; class Amphibia; order Caudata; family Salamandridae; genus Calotriton; species Calotriton arnoldi. The sequence continues at coordinate 306,124 of CAWUFW010013280.1, forward strand.
CTCGCGGCACTCCCTGGCAACTATTATATTCTCCAGACAGATAGACCTGCGGGTAAGGCAGGAGGAGGAGTCGCAGCCATAGTCCACCAGAAACTTAAATTTACATCACTAGTCCCCATAGGTATCCCCTCAGTTGATAGCCTTTGCTAAAATTTGAGTCCAATGTTTCCTCATTCATCTGTGCTCTATTCTATAGACCCCCTCATCATATGCCTACATTCCCCCAATTACTGGGTGATATGATGGCTGAGGTGGTGGTCAACAATGCTCGAATTCTGATCATTGGTGACTTCAATTTTTGGCCAAATGATCCACAAGAAAGCCCCTGCTCTATCGAATTCACGGAACTACTAGCAGGCATGAATTGCCTCCAGCATATAAAAGTAGCTACCCATACCAAAGGGCATACCTTAGACCAGGTTTGGACTGCCAACTTAGAAATCTCCCATCTACAGGTTCTTCCCTGCCCATGGTCAGATCATTACCTCATTTCCTTCTTTATCCCCAATGCCCTGCCAAATCATGCTCCTCAAACTGGCAACTTTATGGCCAGAAACTGGCGGCGGGTGGATACCAATGAATTCTGCTCCTTGTTAGCAGTCTCATCCCCTCCGGTTTCGGAGGAGTCTCTCCATGTGCAAGCCGAAAATATTAACACCTGGTTGGACTCGGCTAGAGATAAGATAGCACCATTAAGGAAAGTTAAAAGAAAGAGGCCCCATGACGCCCAACGCTGGTTTTCGGCAGATTTGAAAATAAAGAAAACAGCCTTGAGGAAAGCTGAACGTAAATGGCGATGCAATTATAGCCCTAATCAAAAGGCCAATTTTTTGTTCCTCTCTAGAGACTACAAAACCGCTATCCTTCAAGCTAAGACAGAATATTTCTCTGCTAAGGTACTACACTCCACAAATAAAGCGAAGGATATCTTCTCAATTGTGGATGAACTCTCTAAACTAGACCGAGTCACTGTTAAACCCGCTCCTTCGCAATCTTTGTGCGACTCGATCAATACTTTCTTTATCGAGAAAATTGTCACCATTAAAGCTAGCATTCCTAAATCCTCTACTCCTCTGACTCTCCATCATCCACGTAAGAACCTGGTGTATCTAGATGGTATTCCACCTATTACCAGAGAGGCCTTGTGTAGGAGAGTAGGATCTGCCTCTTATGTTGCCCCCACTTTTTTTCTGATGTTTACACTGGTTTCTGGCTATAGTCTGGCTGGGACCCTGCTAATCAGGGCCCCAGCCTCTCTGTTCTCTCTAAACGATTTGGAGTGCACTCTAGGTGCACTAGTGATTGGATACTGTGGTACCTTATGAGTCCCTAGTATATGGTACCTTAGGTACCAAGGGCATAGGTACTTCACAGGCCTACCAGGGGCTGCAGCATGTATTATGCCACCCCTGGGAAGCAGACTAAATCTGACCACAGGCCTGCTACTGCAGCCTGGGTGAGGAAGTGCTAGCACCCCTCACTGAGATATAGGTCCCCTATATCTCTCCTACACACACATATAAATCTATCAGTCACCCCTAAGGCAGGCCCTATCAATCCTGAGGGCAGGGTGCTTGGCTTCTATGTGAGGGGGTGCCTCTGCCTGAGCAGGGCCCCTCTGCAGCTCTCAGAGTCCATTCTCTGGTGCGGTTTGTGGATGCGGTTAAACCATATACTTTTAAGTGCATTATATCCTCGCGGTAAAATGCTAACTTTGGAATGGCTGCATCGAAACATGTCGTGTTTGGTGTCAAACATCTTGGAATACTACCCCCCCCGCCAGTCCTGGCGGCGGGGGTAGCATTCCACCCTTCTAGAGGGATAGACATGTACCTACTGTGGAAACGCAGTAGAATCCTGCAGAGCCCTGGCATCACAAAATGGATGCCACCAGTCACAGACACTGGGCTGCCCTCCTGCTGATGACCAACACTCGCAGTGGAGGAAGCCCAACAATAGAGGGGGTGTGACCACCTTCCAGACAGGGTTTAGTGTATTGGGGCTGGGTGGGTGCACTCTTAGAGTGCTTTGAAGTCCTGCACTGGGGGAGCAGAAGGCTCCTCTGTGCATATGCCAGTTCAAACCGGCTCAGGGGCTACCTGCCCCTGCTCTGGCGCGAAACTGGACAAAGGGAAGTGGTTGTAGCCCCCCACTCCCCTGACCCTCCCATAGGTAGGGTCATAGAGCTAGTCCCTCCCTTTCTTTTAGTATAAGAGGGGGAACCTGTGCATTGCACCCTAGATTTTCCCTGGACGACGCTCTGAAGACGAATCCCGGACCTTCGACGTTCCACTACCTTTGGAAGACTGAAGAATCTCCCTTGGAGGCACCAAAAACTACAAACGACGGTCGCAAACTACGCCGCTCCCGCCGGAGTCCGAAGTCCCTGCAGCCCAAGAAGTGGATTTCCTGACTTCTCAAAGGCCATCGTGAGTCCCCAGCGAAGCTGAGGCCAGTGGACCCCAAGAGTAACGAGGAACTGCGACCCCTGGGTACCGTGCACTATTGTCGAGTGCAACCCCTCACAACGTTCCACGAACTTGTGCTTTGGACCACGTGTGGTCCTAGCCTCCAGCAGGAATCCCTCTGAAGATCAGAGGCCTACCACATCCCGAGTGACCGTGGACCCCTGTGAGCGAATCCTCCCGAGGCGTCTTTGCGATCCCTTGCCAGCCGGCTTGTGGGTCCCCAGAAGCCTTTCTAAAAACACCCAAGGGCTCCCCTGGTTGCTCCAGGCATGCCCTGACTTACCCTCGCTGGGTGAGTCCCACAGACCTTGCTGGTCTGCGCCATTGTCTCTTCACACTTTCCCCGAGACTTGCTGTTACCAAGGCTTGTTGGCTCCAATTGAGTTGCCGACACCGCAGTAAGCTGCAGACAACGTGGGACACGCCGAATCCAGCTCCTGGTCGTCGTCGACGCCTCCTGGACCTCGTGGCTGAAGAGTCAAGGCAACCGCGAACGACCTGAATCTTGCGACGACGGTGGGCATCCATCTTCCTTGCCCCGAGTCACTGCCAAGTGACTTTGAACACTGTCCCCTCTGCTTTCAGGTCTTCCATCTTCCGAATCCAGGCTTGGATTCCTCCGGACACTTCTCCTGTCGCCGCAAGCAGCAAGTCTTCACTGGCTCCCATTGAAAACGACGCCGCGACCCGACACCAAAGAACACCTATGCACCCGGCTCCCCTGGGTGAGGTAACTTCAGCACTACAGTGCTCCTGTGGGTGTGGGCCCTAGAACTACTTACCCTGTAAGTGACTTGCTTGTAGCTTCCCTCGAAGTGTCCTAAAACTCTAATTTTCTAAGTGCGACAATTGCGCTGACTCGTACAGGGTTCGGGTCTGTGTTAGACACACCGCGTCCATCTCCTTTGTAACACTATCTAGAACTGTATCCTTCGACTCGTACTGAGTCCGATCGGTGTTCGCCTCGAACACACAAAGGGCCTGTAACACTTAGATCTCCATTGCACTGACTCGCACAAGGTTCGCGTCTGTGTTAGACACAGCGCGTCCATCTCCCTTGCAACTCTATCTATAACCGCGTCCTTCGACTCGTACAAGGACCGATCGGTGTGTTCGCCTCGAACACGCAAGGGACCTTTAACATTGAAATCTCAATCGCGTCTGAGCGCATAGACTCGCACAGGACTCGCACCGGTGCCAGGTCACCGCGTCCGTCCCCTGTGGGTCTCCTACAACTACCTGGGGTGGTTCTTGGGGTCCCTCGATTCTAGATGCCCTAGACCTAGGTCTAGCAAACTAAGATTGTGATATTCGATTGTGCTAAACTTATTTTGATAATATTTGACTTGTACACGTGTTCCTGACCTCTAATCTCATAAAGAGATTAGTAGAGAGTGTTTATTAATAAATACATATATATTTGATATATATACCTGTGTGGTGTCTTTTCATTTGGTGATTCAAGAGATTGTGTGGTAAAACAAGCTGCTTTACATTCCTTCAAGACTTAGCCTGAAGGCTGCTCTCCACAGCTACCACTAGGATAGCTTTCTATAAAGGTTGTCTTAAACCTATCTACCATAAGAGTCGAATTGTTCTGGTGCAAGGTGTCCACTTTAATTAGTGAACAGCATATGCCAGGCCAACTTCTCACACCTTCTTCGCCCTACTTGCAAAAGTGGGTTCTGGTTCCCCCATGGACAGCTGTCCTCCCTATATTCTTCGGGATATTTTTCTGCGCTATCCTAACCCCCCCCTACAGCTTCTCAATAATTTATTGGCCCAAGGGACCGTCCCTAATCTTTTTAAAATGGCGGAAGTGGTCCCCATTATCAAGAAACCTAGTTTAGACCCCTCAACTCCGGCCAACTACCGCCCTATTTCTCTGCTACCCTATCTGAGTAAGTTCCTTGAAGCCCATGTTGCCACCTGCTTCAGCTCCTTTATAGAACAGACCCATTATCTGGACCCCCATCAGGCAGGCTTCAGACCCGAACATTCCACTGAATCCGTCATTCTGGTGGTCATGGACGAACTGAGAAGGGGGGCTGATCAGGACAATACTCTGGCCCTGGTTCTCCTCGATTTGTCAGCTGCTTTCGACACGGTCGATCACCAACTGCTGATCGACCGTGTCGGCTGTGCTGGGATCCAGGGCCTGCCCCTGAAATGGACTACCTCCTTTCTCAGCAACCGTTCCCAATCGGTTCGTCTGGCCAACTTTAGAGCAGAGGAAAAGAAATTAACCTGCGGGGTCCCGCAGGGCTCCTCTCTTTCACCCCTACTTTTCAATCTGTACATCTTTCCTTTGATTTTGGCCCTGCGCAATAGAGAGGTCGTAGTCTTTAACTACGCTGACGACCTTCAGTTGATATTCAACATCGACACCTCCGTATCATCTGTGTCCAACTTCAAATCCACTATGAATTTCATTAGCGACTGGATGAACATCAATCAACTCAAATTAAACCCAGATAAAACAGAGTTGATTCTCACAGGCGGTTTGGCCAATCCCTGGGATTCCAACTTTTGGCCACCGCTGTTAGGGAGCCCTCCTCTCCCTGCTAACTCGGTAAAAAGCTTAGGAATTATCATCAGTAACGATCTTACCATGAAGGCCCAGATCAGCTCAGTGGTCTCTGCGTGCTTTTTTCAACTCCGAAGAATTCGGAAAATCAGCAGATTTCTCTCCACTGCAGCTCTGACCCAAGTGGTACTTGCCCTGGTCATCTCGCGGATCGATTACGCAAACTCCCTTTATACTGGTATACCAGCCTACCAGTTACATCGGTTGCAACTCGTCCAGAACCAGGCAGCCAGGCTCATCTTTGGTCAGCCCAAACATCAACGAGTGAGTCCAATGCTGAAAAGCCTCCACTGGCTCCCTCTACTCCAACGCTGCCTATTTAAGTTGGGCTGCATCATCTATAAAGTCCTTTCAGGCCATGGACCCGTTTTCATCGCCTCTAACATACAACGGTACATCCCTTCCCGTGATCTACGTTCCTCTAACAAAAATGTGTTGATCCCCCACACTTTCAAACAGAAAAAACATGGAGGATTGAGATATACGATTCTGGCCCCCCAGCTTTGGAACACCCTGCCCCCCCATTTGCGTACTGCTGACTCCTACACCAAGTTTAGGAAATTACTTAAGACCTGGCTCTTTACCCAAGCATACAACTAAACTATTATCATCTGCAACCACGGACGCCCTCCCTCAGCGCCAAGAAACCGCCTGGTGAACGAGCGCTCTACAAATCACCTTTAACATAACATAACATAACATAACATACTATGCTTACAGGAGACACACTTGGTAGGTGCACGTGAGCTCAATGTTGCCAAGAACTGGAGCTCTTATAGGTTTTTTCCCCTCATACTCAACTTATGCTAGGGGGTGGTGATATTTATTTCTAAAGTGCTGCCATGCACGCATTTGCAGGGCATAGCAGACCGTGAGGGCTGCTATTTGATTATGCAGGGGCGATTCAACATGTGCCAAATAACTCATTACAGCACCACTATAGCCTTATCTATATGTGGAGAGCACGATACCCGGGGAAACGAGGATGCACATGCTCCATTTTGGCCACTGGTTTGGCCTCTACGCTTCAGTACTGGTTAGCACAGAAGACGTCATTACCTGGACTGGAGACGTGAAACATTTAATGGACACCTATATGGACCACTCTCCTGTCCTTCTCATGCTGACAATCCAGGACCGTATACGCACCTGCCCTCCACTATGCTGTTAGGCTCTGCATTTAAAGAGAAGATTAGGCAAGCCCTAGCTTACTACTTTAATAAGAACACAGGGTCGGTGGACTACAAGGCCATAATACAAGAGGAACGTATAGATAAAGAACATGGCTTACTCAAATTAATGTGATATAGATTAGCTACACTGGAGGCCGAGCTACAAAGCCTAGATGCAAAACACTGTGAAAGGGGCACCATAGACACACTACCTGATCTCCGTGTTAGACTTCAGGAATACAAAAAAGAGATAGACATATAACTAAAATTCCTTAACAAATACACTGTAGCGTGGTCCTATGGTGAGGGAGACAGACTGGGGCGCACAATAGCCAAAATCACTAGACTGTCATAGGTGGCGTCGGTAGAGGCGGGGATTGCACCATTAAATATCAGCCAATTAAATAATTCAGGAATTCACTAGATACTATGCGCAGCTGTATGAATCTGGAGGAAGCAACACACATGTGGATATCACTCAATAATTTGAGAGTCATTTTGGCATTGGGGAAGAGCACAGAACGGGAAACCTTATGTGCCCACTCACTCTTGCAGAGGTCCGTAGCACAATTAGAACATGGGAAAACAACAAGACACCTGGTAGTGATAGACTCACCGGGGAATTTTTATAAAGAATATATAGAGGAACTTGCCTCGGCCTTTCTGGAAGTTTTTGAGGAAACAATGGCAAAGGGATGTTTGCTACCAATGACGCGCGAGGCAGTGGTGATCACCCTCCTAAAGCTGGACATGCCACCAAACAAGTGTGAAGCGATACCAAAGGGGATGATGGACGGAGCGTTGGAGCAAATCAAACACTCCCCCCCCCAGTCAACTGATCTGGGTTTAATCCATCATCATTCTTTAGCTCACTCCACCACCCCAGTTCAGACATGGCCATATGCAAATCAGTCTGACCCTGTGCCTCATGGGAACAGTCCAGCCCAAACTGTCAAGCCATGTCTTCCCTGGACCGGAAACAAGCATCCTGGGACCGGTTTCTGGCTAATCAGCCGTCATCAGCCAGGCTAGCTTGAATCCAGTGGCAAAGTGAGCAAGGGACCCACGTCTGGGCATACCCTGCCAACTTAGGGCGAACAAAGCGATACCAAAGTGTGTGCTGCCCACTATCACTTATAAACAGGTGCTTGAATCAATCAATTCTCTCTGTGAGGATACTAGTCCAGTCCAGGCTAGATTAAAAAGGTTGTCAATGTTTCGAAGCAAACACAAGGAGATGATGGACGGAGCGCTGAAACTTTTCAGACACTCACCCCCAATCACAGATCTGGGTTGAATCCATCATCATTCTTTAGCTCACTTCGCCACCTCAGTTCAGACCCAGCTAAATGCAAATCAGTCTTGACCCTGTGCCTCATGGGAACAGTCCAGTCCGAACTGACAAGCCAGGTCTTCCCTGAACCGGAAACAAGCATCCTGGGACCGGTTTCTGGGTAACACCCTTCATCAGCCAGGCTAGCTTGAATCCAGTGGCAAAGTGAGCAAGGGACCCATGTCTGGGCATACCCTGCCAACTTAGGGCGAACAAAGCAAACACAAGGAGATGATGGACGGAGTGCTGAAACTTTTCAGACACTCACCCCCAGTCACAGATCTGGGTTGAATCCATAATTCTTTAGCTCACTTCACCACCTCAGTTCAGACCCAGCTATATGCAAATCAGTCCTGACCCTGTGCCTCATGGGAACAGTCCAGCCCGAACTGCCAAGCCAGGTCTTCCCTGAACCGGAAACAAGCATTCTGGGACCGGTTTATGGGTAACACCCTTCATCAGCCAGGTTAGCCTGAATCCAGTGGCAAAGTGAGCAAGGGACCCACGTCTGGGCATACCCTGCCAACTTAGGGCGAACAAAGCAAACACAAGGAGATGATGGACGGATGGCTGAAACTTTTCAGACACTCACCCCCAGTCACAGATCTGGGTTGAATCCATCATCATTCTTTAGCTCACTACGCCACCTCAGTTCAGACCCAGCTATATGCAAATCAGTCTTGACCCTGTGCCTCAAGGGAACAGTCCAGCCCGAACTGCCAAGCCAGGTCTTCCCTGAACTGGAAACAAGCATCCTGGGACCGGTTTCTGGGTAATACCTGTGAGAAGTTGGCCTGGTATATGCTGTCCACTAGTTATAGTGGGCACCTTGCACCAGTCCAAACAACCCCTTATTGATGATAGGGTTAAGACAACCTTATTTGAAAGCTATCCTAGTGGTAGCTATGGAGAGCAGCCTTCAGGCTAACTCTTGAAGGAGTGTAAAGCAGTTTGTTTTACCAGTCTATAATCTCTTGAATTGCTAAATGAAAGGAGACCACACCAGGTATATATAAAATATATGTATTTATTTCTAAACACACCTTACTAGTCTCTTTATGAGGCTAGAGTTCAAAGCACATGTGTTACACTTCAAATATCACAGTATATTAGCACAATATAGGATAGGCCCTAGGGGCGAACCAAACCATATATTAAGAAAGTGGTATAAGAACCACGACTTGACTAGACACAAGGCCTAGAGCCTGTAGAATCGCTGGGACCCCAAGGAACCACCCAAGGTAGGGACACAGGGGACCCACGGGGGACGTGTGCAGTGTGTGAACACAGCCGCGAACTCCGTTAGCTTCTATGGGGAAAGTCGCGGTTAGAGTTTTAAAGTTTAGGGACACTTAGGAGTGGACTAGGAACAAACCCTTTTGGAGTTAGATGGTTCTAGGGCCAACACCCACGGGAGCACCGGAGTACTCGTGTTACCTCACCCAGGGAAGCCGGATGCATAGGTGTCAAATGGTGTCGCGTCGCGTCGTCGTTTTCAATGGCAGCTTGCTGAAAAGTGCTGCTGCCGGGAAGAGGAGAAGTGTCCGAAGAGATCCAAGCCTGGATCGAAGATGTGAAGAACCTGAAAGCAGAGGGGACAGAGTCTGGGTCACTTGCCAGTGACCAGGGGCACGATAGTCGAATGCCCACTGATGTTGGGTGCTTCAGGTGTGAGGAGGGGAAGCTTGACTCTTCAGCCACGAGGACCAGGAGGCGTCAAGGACAACCAGGAGCTGGATTCGAGCTGTGACATAAAGGATGTCGAGTGCTGCAGCGTCGGTGCCCGGATTGGACACAACAAGCCTTGGCAACAGCAACCCACGCAGGAAGAGGAAAGATGCTTCGGTGCGGACCAGCAAGGTCCTGGGGACTCCCCAAGCGATGGAGAGTCAGGGCACGTCTGGAGCAACGAGAGAAGCCCAATTGAAGTAAGTTGCCTTCACAGGGACCCACCAGTCGACGGACCAGGGATCGCAAAGGAGCCTCGAGTGAACACACAAAGGGCAGGCTCACGGAACACTCGTGGAGTGTAGGCCCGCAATCTTCGGTGGAAAAGGTGCTCGGGGTCTGCGCTACAAGTATTCCAATGCACAGCCTCAAAGGACATCGAGGAGCTGATGCACTTGCAAATGTGCATGATGTCCTGGGGTTCCGGTTCCACAGTACCCACGAAGGCTACGGGTCTCAGCTTTGCTGGGGACTCGGGTCAGCCTCTGGGAAGTCTGGAAACCCACCTCCTGGGTTGCAAAGTTGTCGGCGTCCGGCAGGAGCTTCGGAGATGCAGACCGGGCAGATGCGTCTTTGGTGCCTGCCAAGCAGGGGAGTAACTCCTTTACTCCAAGGGAGATTCTTCAGTCATCTAGTCGTGTAGATCGTCGCAGTTCCGGGATTTCAGTATCAGAGTTTCGTCCAGGTGTAATCTAAAGTCCTGTAGTCGGGGGTTCCTTCTTTATACCCAAGGAAGGGGTTGGACTAACTCTGGGGACCCACCTATGGGAGGGTTTGGAAAGAGGGGTGGTTACACCCATTTCCTTTGTCCAGTTTCACGCCAGAGCAGGGGCTGGTAGCCCCTGCAACCGGTTTGAACTGGACTATGCACAGGGACACCAAATGTGCCCCCAGTGCAGGACTTCAAAGCACTCTTGGAGTGCACCCACCCAGCCCCAATCCACTAAGGCCTGTCTAGGAGGTGTTAACACCTCCCTGTGATAGGAAACCTATTGTCCAGGCCTCCGCTGCCGGAGTTTCGGTCAGCAGCAGGAGGCCAGACTTGTGTCTGTGGCTGGCAGCATCCATTTTATGATGCCAGGGCTCTATTAGCTGGTACCGGGTATACCGGTGCTGTCATGCCTCTCCCTCTAGAAGGGTGGGATCATACTCCCACACCAGTTACTGGTGTGGGGGTATGATTCCAAGGTGTTTGACACTAAACACGACATGTTTCCGTGCAGCCATCCCAAAGTCAGCATTTACAGCGAGGTTATAATGCACCTAAGAGTATATGGTCAGGCTGCCTCACAGACAACCCCGGAGGTTAGATTCCGAAGGCTGCAGAGGGGCTCTGCTCATGCATGGGCACCCTCTCACACAAAACCAAGCACCCTGCCTTCAGGATTGATAAGGCCTGCCATAGGGGTGACTGATAGGTTTATATGTGCAGTGATAGGGTGAGATATAGTGAACCTATATCTCAGTAAGGGGTGCAGGCACCACCTCACTCAGGCTGCTGTAGCAGTCCTGTGGTGTCATTTTGGAAGGCTGCCCAGGGGTGGCATAATACATGCTTCAGCCCCTGGTAGGCCTCTGGTGTACCTAAGGTACAGGGAATCAATTTGGAGAGGAAGCAGCTAGGCTGGGGTCCTGGATAGCAGGGCCCCAGCCAGACTAAAGTAAAAAAACATTGAAACATCAGCAAAAAGTGGGGGTAACCATAAGAAGCAGATCCTACTCTCCTACAATACCCTTCATCAGCCAGGCTAGCTTGAATCCAGTGGAAGTGAGCAAGGCACCCACGTCTGGGCATACCCTGCCAACTTAGGGCGAACAAAGCAAACACAGGGAGATGATGAACGGAGCGCTGAAACTTTTCAGACACTCACCCCCAGTCACAGATCTGGTTTGAATCCATCATCATTCTTTACCTCACTTCACCACCTCAGTTCAGACCCAGCTATATGCAAATCAGTCTTGACCCTGTGCCTCATGGGAACAGTCCAGCCCGAACTGCCAAGCCAGGTCTTCCCTGAAATGGAAACAAGCATCCTGGGACCGGTTTCTGGGTAACACCCTTCATCAGCCAGGCTAGCTTGAATCCAGTGGCAAAGTGAGCAAGGGACCTACGTCTGGGCATACCCTGCCAACTTAGGGCGAACAAAGCAAACACAAGGAGATGATGAACGGAGCGCTGAAACTTTTCAGACACTCACCCCAGTCACAGATCTGGGTTGAATCCATCATCAATGTTTAGCTCATTTCGCCACCTCAGATCAGACCCAGCTATATGCAAATCAGTCTTTTTTTTTTTTTTTTTCTTGTCCTCATTCGCCAGTACCCATAGTGAGCGGACCGTCTGTACATTCCCTTTTTCAATGGACTAGGATGACATGGGCTCTTTCCGCAGATACTCTCGGAACCATCAGCCCGAAGGGATGTATTTTCAGACCGGAAAGCCACTTCCCCTCAATATAGGGAGATTAGGTATCACTCCAAATTGATCTAAGAAGACCATATGGACTCTCTCGATATCCCATGACCCATGGGAATATTCAGCTCGGTCCAGGGAGTGTCCAATTGGCATAATCATAGGACCTGGAAAAAAAAAAAAAGGGAGGAGTTCACCTCCACTGCAGCAGCAAGTCCCAATATGCGATCTTTTTCCTGCTACCCACTCTGGCCATATCCATCTTAGATGTTTCATATAGAGAAGTCAACCAATCCGAGTGTTTGGGAGGGGCAGAGTCTACCCATAGTTTGCAAATTTGTCTTCTTGCCAGTAAAATTGAGTAGAATAAAAGGTATCTAGCTGGTCCTTGTATCTGGCTATTTAAACCAAAAATTATTAGCTTTAAGTCTATTTGAATTGGTACGCCCAGGATACTTTCCATTGTTCTCCGTATATCTTCCCAGAATGCCTCAATGAAGGGGCAGTCTCTAAACATATGAAAGTCCAAGGCTTCTACCAACCCGCATTTTTTACAGCTGATTTGAGAGCCTTTGACAATTTTGGATAGCCTGAGGGGGGATAGGTATGCTCGATGAACCGTGAATAAGTGATTCCTCCTCAACCATGCTGGTTTAACTGTGCTAAAGAGGATTTTGAAAGATTCCTGCCATAGATGATCACACTGTTCATTAGGCAACAATTCACTCCACAGCTCATCAGCCAGCTTGAATTCTCCGTCCACCTCCTCTTCTATGGCCCAATACCAATATGAGACCTCCTTTTTACCTGCTGGCCTTCCCACTAGCTGTTGCTCTAAGCCGTTTCCCTCACCAATGTTTTTTTTTTTTTATTTCTGAACTGGGACTGTGCCCAACTCTGTAACTGGATATATTTAAATCTTGAGAGGCCACTACCCACTCTCTTCTTCAGATCTTCCCATGAAATAAATGTTTCATTGCTGACTAGATCCCCCCCCCATGCTTTTAGTCCAGCGTCTCTAAGTGGGATCGCCAGCCTATCCTGAAGGCATTCTGGGGAACCTGGGGAGTCCCATAGTGGTGCTAATTTGGAGAAATAGCTGAGTCCTGTCACCTTTCTTAGCGTTACCCATATTCTGGCGAAGCCCTGCAAGACTTTAAGTTTGATTTTTGATTTTTTTTTTTTTAATTTCTGATCTCTGAATTTAAACATAAACCCTTCTTCCGGAAGCCCCGCCCCTTTCAACATAGCCAGAAACATAGCTCCTCTCCCTGTGTCACTCGGCGTTTTTAATAGCATCCGAGACTGAGTACGTTGAAATGCCCAAGCATAGTATTGCAGATCTGGTAGCGCCAGCCCTCCTTTCTCTCTCCTACGCCTTAGTTTCTTCCATGCTATTCTGGTAGATCTTTATAACCAGATAAAGGAATTTATTTCTCGTTGGAATTTTTCTATACTGCGTTTGTCAAAATGGAGAGGAATTGTATTGAAGAGGAAAGTGGCTTTAGGTAATATAGACATTTTAACTAAATTAACCCTCCCCAGAATGGATATGGGGAGGTGCACCCATGACTTCATTTGTTTATGACAGTCACGGAAGTCTCGTGCTAAATTGGTATCTGCCAGTTTGTTAATATCTTGGGTAATTGTAGCCCTGAGGTAACGCATACTGCAGTTTGTCTGATAGACAGTATGCGGGATGTTCCAGGTCATGACTTCGGTCTTACCAGCGTTTACCTCGTATCCAGAAACCTGACCAAACTCCTCCGCCAGTTTAATTACTGCCGGGAGAGTTCTGTCTAGGTCTGCTGACAGTATCAAAATATCATCCGCATACAGCGCTACCCTTCTCTCCCAATCCCTGTGTCTAAAAGATTCAATGTCAGGGTTCTCTCTAAGTTTCTGTGCAAACGGTTCGATATACATATCGAACAACAGGGGGGAGAGAGGGCAGCCCTGTTGAGTTCCTCTCGTTATATCAAATGGCTTTGTAAGGCAACCGTTAACCAGAAGCCTAGCCGATGGGGATTTATATATCAGCTGTATGGCTTGGCAAAACTTGGCACCCAAATTAAATTTCTCCATGACTTCCGATAGGTAAATCCAATTTACTTTATCGAAAGCCTTGGTGGCATCCAGGGTCAAGACTGCGAGGGGGAGTGAATGAGTGGAGGCAATGTCTATTGCACCGACCAGGTCATGGGTGAGGTCTGCTAACTGTCTCCCTTTCACAAACCCCTTTTGGTCGGGGTGGAGAATGTCCCTTGCCACCTCCCCCAATCTAGTTGCCAAGATGGTTGTGAAGATTTTGTAATCGGCATTCAAGAGTGAAATGGGCCGATAAGACCCACACCTGGAGGGGTTTTTACCTGGTTTCAAGATGAGAACTACAGTAGCATCATTCCATGTTACCGGTGGACTGACTCCGTCCGTGAAGATTTTATTGAAAAGGTGGGTTATTGTTGGAAATATACTCTCCCCGAGTGATCTATATAATTCAATTGGGAGCCTGTCCGGGCCAGCCGCTATACCCCTTTTTCCACTCGCCAATGCCTTCCTCACTTCCTCCTGTGTGATGGGCTGTCCCAGATCTAATTGTTAGTTGGAGCTAATAGGTGTTAAAATAATATTCTCCAACCATGATCTCGCCTTGAATTTATCTTCTGTGGAGGTCTCTTTATATACCTCCTGAAAATAATCCAGGAAGGCCTCTCCAATGCCCTCATCTGAAGAAATAGAGGGTTCCCCATCACCCACCGAGATCTCCTTTATGTGGTTCCGGAGCTGATCTGCTTTGATTTTCCAAGCTAATAATTTTCCAGCTCCTTCCCCATACTCAAAGTGGGCCATCTTGCTTGCCTCCCATCTACGCATAAGCCGCCCCCTGGAGAACACTCTCCATTTGCTCCTTCAACTTCCTACTTACTTCCAGATCTTCCTTCTGACCAATTCCCTCTTGGATGTTTAATTTTGCCTCCACTTTCCTCATTTCTTCCTCCAACTATGATCTCTTCTCTGTATTTCTTACATCTATAACTTGCCCTATTGGTTATTATACCCCTCAAAAAAGCCTTAAGGGTATCCCATACTGTAGTGATATCGGCAGTTCCCAAGTTGGTCTCTAAGAATTGATTTGTTTCCCTAGAGAGAAAGCTTGTTTCATCCTCTTCAAGTAAGAGAGTGCGGTCAAAAGACCACGCTCTGGCCTGTTGGGTCTGTAGGCATTGTAGAGTCAATAGAATACTAGAGTGGTCCGACATATGCGATGGCAGGTATATTATAGCCTTTACTCTGTCTCTAAGATTATGACTGATCAGAATATAGTCAATTCGTGACTTATGTTTGTACTTAAAATTTCTATAAGATACTCCCATCTGTTGCTCTGACCTTTCTCTCCAGATATCGCTAAGGCCCAGTTGGGACATTATTGCCAAAAGGGATACCCTAGATCTCGAAGGAGCAATTGCTCTACTGTTGGAGATTTATCCAACTTGGGATCAAGAAAGATATTAAAGTCTCCTGCCCAGATCACCGGCTCAGGGAAGTCCAATAGGTGCGAGAAAATAGTTTGGAGGTTAGAGGGGTCGTCCTGATTCGGGCCATAATAGCCAACTAATGTGAAGAGAAACCCTCTGACAGTGACCTTCAATATCAGCCATCTCCCCCCTGGGTCGCCCTTGTATTGTAAAATCTGTGCTTTAGCTAATTTTTTTAAAAGAATCCACACCCCTCTAATATTAGCCGTCTGGTCGGTACATACGAAAGAATCCACCCATCTCTGTGATCTTAATATTTCTTTTGTTTCTGCCTCAAGAAGATGAGTCTCCTGAATCACCAAGACTTGGGCTGGGGAGTCTCTTAAATATTGTAGGATTTTCCTTCTGCGTGTCCCCCCCCCCTCAAGCCATTCACATTCCAGGACAATATCTGGAAGGTATTCATTTAAGTGGATATTCCGCCCTCCATGCCCTCCTTAATACGAGACAGCAATAACACTTTAGTCCACCAGTCAATCCTAGTCTAACTAAAACTATCCGATCAAAACAACTTAAAAGAAGTAAGACGAATGAGGTATTTTTTTTTTTTCCCCCTGTGCTCCCCTACCCCCCTCCCTACCCCCCCCTTGGAGAACCCTACCCCCATTTAACTGGACTAGTTGTTGTCCAGATATGGTGTCCGTAATCTCCTCCTCCTCTACCTTGATTGCACATATATGTTACCCACCCGAAAGTGAGGACAAAAAGGAGTTGTGTCCTATGTCATACATCGAAATACATGTTTATGACAAGTCAAAATACATGTTTATATATATTCACCTTTTTTTTCTTTTTCCCTTTCCCTCTGTGCCTTCCCTTTTCCCCTTGCTCCTTTTTTTTTTTTTTCTTCTTCCTTCCCCTCCTTTTTCCCCCTTTTCTTCCCTTTTTTTTCTCTTTTTTTTAACTTCCCACCTTCTACTTTATTGTAACAAGTCATAGGCTATTCACTACAACTTCAACTTCCTATACAAACAAGGAAAAAAAAAAAATAAAGAAAAAAAAATACCTTGGTGAGTAAGTTACTTAAGGGGGCCCTTTACTAAAACTGTCCAGCAATTCATCTGCCTCCTCTACGGACCTAATGTTGTGCATTTTGTTATTATGCATGACCTTCAAAAAGGCTGGAAATTTGAGTTGCACCGTGGCACCAATCTTCTTAAAGTTGTCCATTCTTCTCCCGAGTTCCCACTGTCTTTCTAGTGTGTCTCTTGACAAATCTGAACGAACTTCAAAAGAAAAATCCTTGCTTCTCAATGTTTTCGTCTTTAATGCCAAATTCAGGATTTTTTCTTTCACGGCGTAGGTAAGGAAATTGATAAGAATCTTCCTTGGCTTAGTCCTGTTTGGATTTAAGCGGAAAGGATCCCTATGAATTCTTTGTATGTCCTTTATCAGGGACTCCGCCGAATCATCAAGTGGCAGAACTTCTTTAAGCAATTTTACAATGAAGATTCTTAAATCTGGCCCCTCTTTCCCCTCTGGAATGTTCAAAACGCGGAGATTGTTCCTGCGGGAGTTGTTTTCCAGCGTTTCCATTCTTTCACGCAACGCAACCTCTCCCTTTTGTAGCTCATGGATTTTGGCCTCTGCTGTCCCTAAGTTGGTCTTTAACTCCTCTACCGAATGCTCAAGGGATTCAGTTCTAGCATTTAAAAGATCTACTTTCTTTTCTAGGATCTCACACGAGTTCCTAATCTCCCCTTGGTTGGCAACTGATACTGCAAATCCTTGCTTAATATCTTCTTTTAGAGAAGTAAATAGGGCTTCCATTGAGGATGAGGGGGGTCCAAACTGCTCTTGAGAGCCCAAGCCTGATCCTGACCCACCCCGTTCATACTTTGACTAGTAGCGGTGGCAGTGACGGTGGCTGTTACAATGGCAGAGGCAGTAGTAATTTCAGTGGCAGTATCCGTGTCGCTGGTGGTGATAGGTAGCTCAGACTCCGCCGTTGATGCTCCTGTAGACAGCATCCTAACCTGCGATGTGTCGATAGAACCCAGATGCTCAGATAAGCCGGTATTGTCGCTGTTTTTATGCTCTGCACCCTGCTTTGTGATGAATAAGACCTCAGGTTGTACCCTAAAGAAAGACCTTAATGAGGGGGTGACCTTCACTTCGTTGGATGAAATCTTGTCTTTCCCTCTTTTTATACTCCTACTTTTAACCTGATAAATTTGGAAAGCAGAATTATCGCTGGGCAGACTAGAGATGTTAGGTATACCAGGGCTGCTTGTCGTAGTTATGGCTCCATAAGCTTGCTCTCCCACTAACTGGTCTTGAGGCTCCCACCTCACTCCCCCCTTTTCCTTAATTTACCCTTTTTTACTCCCAGTCACGCACTTTCCGGCTTTCTTACCTTTTTTTTCTTTTCCTTTTAGCTTATCGACAAGGTTACCTCGTTTTTCTGGGGACCTTGACTTATCTCCCTCACCATCTTGACTGTATGGAAGGGCCTGTTCAACTTGAGCGTGGTCCTTTTCAGATGAAATAGAGGGCTCCACGATATGGGGAGCAATATGGGGAACCGGAGCCAACAACGTGTCCTCAGCACTACCTATTCGCGCAGCACCGTCCCTCGCAGCACCAAAGAAGTGCCCGATGCTGCCGCTACTGACCCGGAGGAGGCCGCGGGCCGCCGCTCTGCGGCCGTGCCTCAACTCCAGGGCGGCCGTGCACCAGCGCGGGAAGCAGGGCGGGCAGGGAGCACCGAGCAGCTCCCAGGTCATCCGCCCCCTCTATGCGTCTCCAATGAACGGTGATTGTCAATGGCGACTCTGCGGCTTCAGTGGGGAAAAGAGCGGTGAGGATTATATGCGTGACATCAAGCTGCAGTAGCGCGGTGAGAGAAAAGAGATACGGACACGCGCGGCTGCTCAACCGGCAGACGCCATGTTCTCCGCCTCGCTCATGCAAATCAGTCTTGACCCTGTGACTCATGGGAACAGTCCAGCCCGAACTGCCAAGCCAGGTCTTCCCTGAACCGGAAACAAGCATCCTGGGACCGGTTTCTGGGTATCACCCTTCATCAGCCAGGCTAGCTTGAATCCAGTGGCAAAGTGAGCAAGGGACCCACATCTGGGCATACCCTGCCAACTTAGGGCGAACAAATCAAACACAAGGAGATGATGGATGGAGCGCTGAAACTTTTCAGACACTCACCCCCAGTCACAGATCTTTGTTGAATGCATCATCATTCTTCTTCTCACTTCGCAACCTCAGTTCAGACCCAGCTATATGCAAATCGGTCTTGACCCCGTGCCTCATGGGAACAGTCCAGCCCGAATTGCCAAGCCAGGTCTTCCCTGAACCGGAAACAAGGATCCTGGGACCGGTTTCTGGGTAACACCCTTCATCAGCCAGGCTAGCTTGAATCCAGTGGCAAAGTGAGCAAGGGATCCACGTCTGGGCATACCCTGCCAACTTAGGGCGAACAAAGCAAACACAAGGAGATGCTGGATGGAGCGCTGAAACTTTTCAGACACTCACCCCCAGTCACAGATCTGGGTTGAATCCATCATCATTCTTTAGCTCACTTCGCCACCTCATTTCAGACCCAGCTATATGCAAATCAGTCTTGACCCTTTGCCTCATGGGAACAGTCCAGCCCGAACTGAAATGCCAGGTCTTCCCTGAACCGGAATCAAGCATCCTGGGACCGGTCTCTGGGTAACACCCTTCTTCAGCCAGGCTACCTTGAATCCAGTGGAAGTGAGCAAGGGACCCACGTCTGGGCATACCCTGCCAACTTAGGGTGAACAAAGCAAACACAAGGAGATAATGAACAGAGCGCTGAAACTTTTCAGACACTCACCCCCAGTCACAGATCTTTGTTGAATGCATCATCATTCTTCTTCTCACTTCGCAACCTCAGTTCAGACCCAGCTATGTGCAAATCGGTCTTGACCCCGTGCTCATGGGAACAGTCCAGCCCGAATTGCCAAGCCAGGTCTTCCCTGAACCGGAAACAAGGATCCTGGAACCGGTTTCTGGGTAACACCCTTCATCAGCCAGGCTAGCTTGAATCCAGTGGCAAAGTGAGCAAGGGATCCACGTCTGGGCATACCCTGCCAACTTAGGGCGAACAAAGCAAACACAAGGAGATGCTGGATGGAGCGCTGAAACTTTTCAGACACTCACCCCCAGTCACAGATCTGGGTTGAATCCATCATCATTCTTCAGCTCACTTCACCACCTCAGTTCAGACCCAGCTATATGCAAATCAGTCTTGACCCTGTGCCTCATGGGAACAGTCCAGCCCGAGTCCACTCTCACACCTTATGCGTGTAAGTGAGGGTCCAATGATGAAGCAAGCCACGGGAGGTACCTGTGGGTGAGGACCCTAATAAATATATACGACCAGGTATATATCCATAAAAACTCTTCTTTAATCTCACACAAGTCCGAGACAAATGTAAGGTGAGCACCGATTTACCTGGGTGCCGTTACTTACCGGTCTCGGATAGACCATATACATGCACTTTATGATATTCAAGATATTTCCTCCTTTAGTTTGTTGAAATAAGATGGAGGCACCAGGGATGTTGGCAGGTAGGTTCATCGAGATGTTACATGAAGGAGATGGTGGTATGTCTGTAATGAAAAGGAAGGGCACATTGTATTTTTGGTGGCCAGGGATGAATAGGATGATTGAA
Source organism: Calotriton arnoldi (assembly GCA_963921515.1). Classification (NCBI taxonomy): domain Eukaryota; kingdom Metazoa; phylum Chordata; class Amphibia; order Caudata; family Salamandridae; genus Calotriton; species Calotriton arnoldi. Next base: position 326,013 of record CAWUFW010013280.1, read on the forward strand.
GGCAGCTCCCCTGCACTGTGAGTTATAAGTTACATATATCATACAAAACACCAGTAACACTGTTGGTATTCCCTAAGGGGCCATGGCAAAAGCTTGGTTTGGCCTTATGTGGTCCGTTCTCCATAAGGGGCATTAGGACGTTTAACATAGTTTTGGTGGATTCTTTTTTTTAAATGACTCAAGGTGAAATTTGTGAATGTGGTGAACTCCGTGATGGAGTGAAGCGTTCAGTTGTCTTAGAGAAGTGGTGACAGAAAAATGGTCCCCAGTTCTCCTCTGGCAAATGGAACGTTTCGTAAGGGAAAAATTAAATTAACCATCATAGTATAGCAGTACTTCAAAATGGGTTAGAATGTTTTGAATGAGAACATACAATTGATCTTGGGAACTGAGTTGCACAGGAAGAAAGGTATTTTAAAAAAATGCTTCGGAATTATATTGGAGCACACCAGAGTGTCACAGGAGAAGGATCGTTTTCATATGGAGGGGTAGGAACCTACCCAGGATGGATGGATAAAGATGAAAATGAGCTTACACTGCATGTAGGAAATGAGAGAAAAGTAGCATAAGTACCAAGGAATGTATATAGATGACACAAAAGTATAACTGGGTGCAGCTAATGGCATTTCAAACTAAATGCATGGGTGTGAACAAGGATAGGAAGATCGGGATGGAAGCGTGAATTGAAATAGTCCAACCCACGAGGGATCACTTAGATCATTTGAAGCACTGTCATGTTGGAGAGATGAGAAGTGTGGAATATCCAAAAGCTGCTCAGAGACATCTGTGCAAGCATTGGGTTGAATTGTTCCCATTACTTATTTGTACATATAAACTCTTTCCATTATATGTTAAGCTGAATATTGAATTGTTTGTAGTTTGTTCATTTAAGGGGATATGTTGGCTTTTGATTCCTGGCCAGAATATACGTAAGGTTCTAATGCTAGAATATCGGGATAATGGAATCACGATGAGGGTTCAGGTGACCTAGAGTGGCTGTGGAATGGTAGAGACATTTGTACTTTGAATATAGATGCAACAGTTTTCTCTAGTACTTATCTCCCCTGAGCTGAAAAACTGGTCATGTCTACCTTCCTTTTCAGATACCACATCCTTTACTCACGTTCCTCAAGTCCTCCGTTGGGAAGGAACCCTTGCCTTGAGATGTAAGATGCTGTCTCTCACAACATTTGCCATTACAAGCTTTGAGGTGCATTCATTAAGAGTGTACAATATTTTCTGAGCCTGCAAAGTGCTTTCCACACCCACATGCTTACCTCATTTTTAGGTCTGTTTGGATAGACCAGTTGTCAACCTGACCTTTTGCTTACAATATACCTAGAGTGGGTTTTGGGTCCACCTTTTCGAACATTGAGCCTTTTCGACCTGCCTCTTTTAGCCACTGCCTTAGGGCATTATAGATCACATCTTGGCTGACCCTGGAACAGCCTCCCCCTGCACGTCCGAAAAGCATCCTCTCTCCCTGAATTCAGAAAATGATTCAAGACCGGGCTGTTTGACTGATCCCAGCAAGAACCAAGTGCCTGGATACCCTCACAGGTGATTATCCACTCTCTACAAATCCAAATGGATTGTCTGATTGATCTGATGCTATCAGGTGTTAATTGTATCTGTCTCCTTTCAGTCAAGACCGTGAATTTATCTGCATGAGGCACAACTTTACAACTATAGCCCTTTCTGTCTGCTACTGCCAACTCCCTCTCCTGTGTCTTGCTCTTTGTTTCTATTGCATACCACCCATTCTTGGTCTTGCTTCCTAACCCACTTCTTTCCCCTATAGGTTCCTTGCTCACTCCTGCCCACCATGCCCTCTCGTTCCTCCTGCCCACATTCCTTGTCTGTTCATCACCCATTAGTCTGCCACCCTCCCTATTCCATAATTCCTCCTGCCCCTCATTATTTCCCATTGTGCTTTTCATTCTCCCTAAACACCACCCTCTCTTATTCCTCCTTCTCACACTTCTTTTTTCCTCTGCCTGCTCCTACCTACCCTGCCCGCCAGTGCCACACCCTCTCGTTGCCCCGGTGGTTGTTTCTTCACAGTTTCTTCTCAACAGTGTCATTAGGACATGGTATGCTTTTTTTTACATTTATTCAATTTCTTAGCCAAGAAAGGAAGTCTACATTGAATGCTCCCTTGCCTTCTATATATTCCTCTTGTTTTGTTTCAATCTCAAAAGAAGACCAGTGGCAATGGAACCTTCATTATAGTCCTTCTTTGCTTTGTATGTCATTGAAACACGAGAAGAGTTATACTGAAAGCTCCCTTTCCATTCATTCCACACAGCAACCAAAACACGACTGTATAGAAGGTAAAGGAGCCTTCAACACAGACCACCTTTCATTTCTTTGTTTCATTTTAATATGCTTACACTGCCTGCATTAGCATATTAAACCCACACCTATTGGCTTTGCCAATACTTGTTTTCTAATGAAATTGGAACCCAATCAAAACTCCTTATCTACCACTAATATTGTTCAGTATCTATATTACCATCAATATCACCAATAACATTACCCATAAATATTTTTTTTATTCGAGAAAGATGTTTATTGCAAAACCTTCTGGTTCATTAGCCTCTTATGACTTTGCTGGCTGAATTTTGGATATGAACTGTACAAACTTTTGATGATAGACCAGGAGGGAAGCTCAGAGTTGAAGGAACTTACTGTTACAGCTCAAGGGACGCCTTGAGGTGAAAAGCGAACACAGTTCGATCCCTGGCGCCGGTGGCAGGGCAGCTCTGTATCATGTTATTCTGGGCACTAGCTCACTTAATCACCCTGGCGGTCCCCAGCGCCTTGAAACCTTAAGGGGGTATATGTTCGCGCTTTACAAAATATGGATTTATTATTATTATAACCAATAGACAATCGAGGGAAGGGAACCCTCAGCTAATCACAAAGAACTCAGAATGTAGGGAGGAGCTTACCTTCACATTTAGCTGCAAAAAGGAAAGAGTCCGCTCAGTCAAGAAGAAATCTCAGACGGATAAGGACTCATTGTTGCTTACACTCTCTTGCTCACTCTTCTGCCTACAAGCAAACAGGGTAAAGGGGGACGAGAGAAGGAGGCAGGAAGCCATAGGGAGAGAACCCAGGGAAGAGAAGGACCTGTCTGGACCAGTGCTCTCGTTCTCCCTATCTCACTCTTCTGCTCACAGACAATCCCGACCTGAAGGGGACTATCCAACTGAACTGATCTACAAAAGCTATGTGAACAACCTTGGGGATTAGTAAAGGGACTTGAGGACAGGATTAGGAAAACATGAAGAAAACCAGAGATTTTATAAATAGATAATAGCCCAAGATTTCTTAATTTTAGAGCATATGCATATAATATTCCAAGAAGCAATGTGTATGAGAGACAAAAATGAATGGAATCTCAAAGCATTACTACATCATTACTGTCTCTACTGAAACAAATATCATATCACATAAAATAACCACAAATGCCAGATCGTCTCCGTTCCAACGTTCCAAAACACACAAAGTTTGGAGAGCTGATAACATTTCTCCAGTACCGGTACTATTCAGATGCAACTGCATCAATCTTTATTTTAAGGATATCTTGTAATATTAGTCCTGCAATATAAAATATGATACAAAACGCCTCAGGAGTTGCTGCATAAATCTCTACAACAGAGGCAGCTGTTTTATGTGGAAACCACTGCCAGTGGAAGCCCACCCATGTTGCATAGATTAAGAAGAGAAAAATTTGTGTGATTTACTGCAGACTGCCACGCTCTTGTATCTCAATACAGATATATGGGTGATAATATCAAATATTTTTGAACATCCAGTTTTCAGGAAAGTATTCACTACATAAGGTTATCTCCCTGCCTTTGATTGATTAACACACACACAAAATAATGTATGGACAAAATATTCGATATTAGGGGACTGATAAAACAAGTTATGAAACCAAATCTGATGGGAAGAAGCAATTAGCAATTCGATCTTTGCTATGCAAACACCAGATATAAACATATCTTAGTTAATCAAACTAAAGTCCAGATTACAAAATGTACATGTAATGTGGGCAAAGAATACACTAACAGAAACATTTAGATTTTATTATAGGTTGAAAGCACACTAAAAACATCCCTGTGAGTACAGCACAATCTTCCACTCAAGACCAAATATATGTACCAGCACCCTAACATGAAGACATCTGTAAACAAATGACCAGCTGTGAAAGAACTATAATTGGCTATCAATTTGTGGAAGTTCACACACCAAAACACTGTATGTTGCAACAAATGAATGAAAGATGATGCCCGCACAGTGATGCAGAGTGGCATAAGTAAGTATCCATCTTAGGCAGCACCCCTCCGGGGCCACCGATTATGGTCAAGCAAAAATCAGGGAAGGACAGCTGTTGTGTGATGCATTACATATATGGGACTGCTCCAACATTCTGGCACCCCTCAAGAAGGCACCCGGAAAGCACAACTCCAAGAAAGCCAGTTGGTTCACCCCCGCCCTTTACGAGTCCAGACACACCTGTAGAGGACTCAAGAAGAGATGGAGGAACAAAAAAACCCTGGAAACCCACGCAACCTTCAAAGACACCATCACCACACACCACATTCTCCTCAAAACCACAAAGAAAACGACCCTCCAAGACAGAATAAACACCAATGCACACAACAACAAAGAACTCCTCGCCATCATCAAGAAATTCGCCAGGCCCAACAGAGAGACCACCCTCCCAAGACCTTTGCAACAAACTCTGCACCTTCTTCCACCACAAGATCAGGCACATCTATGACAGCATATAACTACAGAACAAACGGTTGTGGAATGCAATCGCCGCACACTGTTAGTCCAAATTATTTCTATAATGCTCACTCTTTGGGTCAACTGTTACAAAAACCCAGAATTAACAAAATGAACGATAGCAGGGGTAGAGGAGCACAGTAGTCATAGGTGTTACTAGCTTACATCAAAGAGTCTCAATTATTTAAGGCATGGGGCATATATCATGCATTCATAGTGGGAGTTTCTTTTAAATAGGAGACAACACAGCCACTTTTTCCTTATGAAAACAATACTCTTTGTGTCCTTATTTTTATCTTCTTTTATTTGTATATCTTCATATAGTTGTGCATATATATCAAGGTACAGCCAAAGCACACCCTACGCGTTTCGTCCCAACCTCACAGGACTTCTTCAGGGCAAAAGTTGGGTCTTGGATAATCCAAATTCTCAAAACGAAGAAACATCAATCACTCCAAAAATTAATCTAATCCATATGCAATAGGTGCGTAATCCATAACAATAGACTGCATCAACAGCCACTGCGTATTCCTGCAGTGTGTTTAATTGTGTGCACGGAACTAATTCCCCACTTGATTCATCTCAGGTTTATTCAACCCACATTCTCCACAATCGTTCTCATAGGCGTTGTCAGAATACTACTTGTACACCCATCTTTATGCTTCCTTTTAGGTCCTTAAATGCGTGACCCCAAACGGCGAGAAGATACGCCCAATTCGACGAGCTTCAATTGGGGCCGTTGGCACGCCGCAGGTGCACCAAAGGCACGCCCGTCTGCGCCCTTCCGCGACCCAACCAGCGCCAGGGTCCCTAGATCTCCGACCCTCCACCGCTACAACCCAGCTGCCCTTCTCGCACTCAACCCCGGTAGAAACAGCAACTGCCAGCTGTTGACACCGAACACCACCCACGGCCGACATTCCTTCACCATCCACAGCACTCCTTCAACTGCTGCACCCACGCCGGATGCCCGCACCAACGAAGCCCTGAAATGCATCCTCCTCAATGTGCGCTCCCTGCACAGACACACCATAGAGATCTGGGACCTCCTCGACACCCTCTCGCCAGACGTCACCTTCTTCACGGAAACCTGGACAAACGCCGCCTCTGCCCCCAACATCGCCACCGCCATCCCCGACGGCTACAAGATCCAGAGGAAAGACTGCCCTCACCGCCCAGGAGGAGGACTCGCCATCGCACACAAGAGCTCCCTCCGACTTTCCACCTCCAGCAGGAGCGACCCCCCCTCTCCAAAACCAAACACCTCCACTTCCAGATCCACACCACCCCCAGAACCACACTCTGCAGCACCCTCTGTCAGGAAATGAACAGGTTGCGCCTACCGCACCGCCATGGGCAGGACTACAATACCCATGAGGCCTCGATTGTAGGAGTGGCTACATGTAGTGGCCGACGCATGCCAGAAGGTGTGCGTAATTCGAGTTTCTGGTTGTCTCTCTTGGCTGAGAGAGATTCCACGGCAATTGCCGCTTCGTATATTGGATTGTTTTCGCGCTATTGAAGCGCGGTTCCCCATTTTTCCTGAAGAAGTGCCTGGATATGAGACCAGAGTGAGCAGGAACCAGGAGTCCGGTTCTTGTATTAGTGTCCTGGAAACTGGGCTTGTGAGTATAGGGCGTGCAGCGCTGAAGTTTCTTGCTGTCACGCCATTCTGTTCTGGTGTATTTTTGGGATCCTATGCCCAGGGGTTGTGAAGATATTTCTTCAGATTTGTCCAGAGCGGAATGCTGTGGTAAGTTCGAACCATGCATTACCGATTCTGTGTTTCACGAAAGGTGTGTGATTCTTTTTATAAGATGACATTCAGAGCCCAGCGGATACCGTATTATTTAAGGATTGTCAGAGCAGAATGCTGTGGTGAGTTAACCACGCATTACCGTATCTGTGTGACACAATGGGGGCTATTTCTATCGTAATTATGTTTTCCTTCGCTTATGTTTTGGGCACCATGGCATCAAAGGAACAGTAACAAATAACTTAATTCTGGGAACAGTGTGTGCTGGGATTAATCTTCTTTTCTGATGCCAGAACAAAGAAGATAACGTTTCTCTTTTGGATTAAGACTCCCAGAGTGCACAGTACCTTTTTTATTGTTTCCTTTATGTTTGTTTCTTCAAATTGGACGTCTTTATTACCTAGGGTGTGAAATGAACCGGTATGTATGGTGTATACATGAAGAACTATGTTTAATGAAGTGTTGTTTATCTGAGGTGTATTAATCTGTGGAATTCTGCCCTATAGATGTTTGTTCATGACGGGAAAAAGAGTTCCCAATTACATAGGAAATGAGATGAACTGCTGCCCCAGAAACAAGGTAGAGTGGATTGTATAGCGAGACCTTATGAGAGTAGGTTGTCATGTGTTCAGTGGTTTATTGAACTGTTCTTTGTTTTACAGGTTCTTTTTCCCCGCTACCCTTCCCTCGCCTGATCGCCCTAATACTCTGTGATTATATTCGGAGTTGGGGATGTCGGGAGGTTGACCCTTTATTGCTTCACCCGGAATTCCGCAGAGTTCTTATCTCTGAGGAAAGAGATTCCTGACACCCTCGCCTACAGACCCCCCAGGCCCCATGCTCCTTTCACCACCGCCATTGCCAACCTCATCGCACCCCATGCCATCACCTCTATGGATTACATACTCATCGGAGACCTGAACTTCCACCTCGACAACTGCAGCGACCCAGACTCCACCGCCCTCCTGGACAACCTTGCCAACTTTGGACTGAAGCAACTCGTCACCAGCCCCACCCACAAGGCCAGACACATCCTCGACCCCATCTTTGCAGGAGGGACTAACATCTACTTCAGCCACACCTCGCAACCCCTCTGGACAGACCACCACTGCGTACACTTCTCCTTCAGCACCACCACCACACACAAGCCCGTCCTGTGACCACCACAAAGAAACTGGAGCAAGGTCACAGAAGAGGACCTCAACTCTACCCTCGCCCACGACATCCCCTCCGCCACGACCAACGCCAACTCTGCAGCCACAGAACGACACTGTTGGATCTCCAGCTGCGCAGACAAGCTCGCTCCCCTCCGCAGCCCCGACAAACAATACCCTCTGAAGGCTGCCTGGTTCACCACTGACCTCCAAGGAGCTAGACGCTCCTGCAGACTGCTCGAGAAACAATGGAGAAGCAGCAAAACGACCGAAGACCAGTCCACCTACAAGCACGCCATGACAGAATACCACCAGCTCATAAGAACCACCAAGAGAACCTTCATCAGGAACAAAATCTGCACCAACGCCAGCAACTCAAAGGAACTCTTCAACATCATCCAGCAGTTCACCAAACCCCCCAGCAAATCCACGGACATCACACCGTACCAGGACCTCTGCAACAAACTCAGCTCCTACTTCCACCTAAAGATCAAGGCCCTCTACGACAATGTCAGCGAACAGACTCCAGAAACCACCCTCCCCTCAGCAATGACAGCCAGCCCACCATCACCACCTGGACACCGTTCATACCGAAGACACCTCCACGACCATGAAAAGCACCCACTTAGGAGCCCCCACTGACCCTTACCCACCTCACATCTTCCACAGATCCACCAACGCCATTGCGCCCAAACTACGCCACACCATCAACGCCACCTTCGAATCCGGCATCTTCCCCGATGACTGGAAGCAGGCTGAGGTCAAGCCCCTCCTCAAGAAAACCTCGGCTGACCCGACAGACCAGAAAAACTACTGTCCCATCTCTCTCCTTCCCTTCGCAGCCAAAGTCACTGAGAAATTCTTCAACGCACAACTGACCACCTTCATCGAAGAGAACGCCATACTCGACTCCTCCCAGTCCAGATTCCGCAGCAACCACAGCACCAAGACCACCCTCCTCACCACCACCGATGACATCCGCATGCTACTCGACCAGGGACACACCTTGGCCCTCATCCTGCTAGACCTCTCCGCTGCCTTCAACACCGTCTCCCACTGCACTCTTGCAGCCAGATTCCATGACGCTGGCATACGGGGAACCGCCCTTGACAGGATCCGCTCCTTTCTCGCCGGCAGAACCCAAAGGATCAGACTCCCACCCTTCCTCTCCGAACCCACAGTAATCAACTGCGGAGTACCCCAAGGATCATCACTCAGCCCCATGCTCTTCAACATCTACATGGCCCCCCTTTGCGCCATCATCAGACAGCATGGGTTCAGCATAGAATCCTACACCGACACCAAGCTCATCCTCTCCCTCACAAAGAACCCCAAGGACACCAGACACAGCTTCCAAGAAGGAATGAAAGACGTCGCAGCCTGGATGAGCAACAGCTGCCTAAAACTGAACTCGGAGAAGACAGAGGTCCTCGTCCTTGGACCCTCACCCACTGTGTGGGATAGCTCCTGGTGGCCCTCTGCCCTCGGAAACCCACCCACCCCGACGGACCGTGCCCGGAACCTCGGCATCATACTCGACTCCTCCCTCATCATGACCCGCCAGATCAAAGCCATCACCTCCACCTGTTTAAACTCCCTCCGCAAGACCTTCAAGTGGATCCCACCTGAAACCAGAAAAACCGTCACCCACGCACTCATTACCAGCAGATTGGACTACGGAAACACCCTCTATGCGGGAATCAACAAATCCCTGCTATGAAAACTCCAGACCATCCAGAACACTGCAGCCAGACTCGTCCTCGGCACCCCACGACAGGAGCACATGACCCAACACCTGCGAGACCTCCACTGGCTCCCCGTCGAGAAGAGAGTAACCTTCAAGCTACTCACCCACACCTACAAATCCCTCCACAACATTGGACCCAATACCTCAACAAAAGAATCTCTTTCCACACAGCCAAAAGAAACCTCTGCTATGCCAACCTCGCCCTAGCAATGACCCCACGTATCCGCAGAACCAGAGCGGGGGGAAGAGCCTTCTCCTACGTTGCAGCCAAAGCGTGGAACGAACTCCCAGTCAACATCAGACACTCCCCCACCCTGCACACCTTCGGGAAGAGCCTCAAGACCTGGCTTTTCGGCTGACCTAGAGCTGCACCTCCCCCCCCCAGCGCCTTGAGAACCTCACGGGTGAGTAGTGCACTTTATAAACCCCTGATTGATTGATTGATTGATCAAGAACGCCACCTTCCCCTACAACTGGAAACACGCAGAGATCAACCCCCTGCTGAATAAGCCATCAGTCGACCTGACAGACCTCAAGATCTTCAGACCCATCTCCCTCCTCCCCTCCCCAGCCAAGGTCATCGAGAAGGCCGTCAACGCCCAACTCTCCGAGTTCATCGAAGAGAACCACGTCCTGGACATCTCCCAATCTGGCTTCCGAAGCAACCACAGCACCGAGACCGCACTCCTTGCCGCAACTGATGACATCCGCTCCCTCCTAGATGGGGCAAAACCGCAGCCCTCATCCTCCTGGACCTCTCTGCCAACTTTGACACCATCTCCCAATGCACCCTAATCATGAGACTCCACAATGCCGGCATCCACGACAAGGCCCTGGACTGGATCCACTCCTTTCTCACCGGTCGAACACAGTGAGTCAGACTACCACTGTTCTTCTGAGCCCACAGAGATCAGCTGCGGAGTGCCCCAGGGCTCTTCCCTGAGCCCCACCCTCTTCAACGTCTACATGGCTCCACTCACAGCCATCGTCAGGAACCACGGACTCAACATTGTCTCCTACACCGAAGACATCCAGCTGATCCTCTCCCTCACCAATGAGCCCACAACCGTCAGAAACAACTTCCACAGCGGGATGAAGGCCATTACCATCTGTATGAAAGACAGTTGCCTCAGAGTCAGCTTGGACAAGACCGAAGTCCTCATCCTGGAACCCAGACCCTCAGCTTGGGATAACTCCTGGTTGTCTTCCACATTGGGAACCCCACCACCCCCACAGAGCACGTACAAAACTTTGGCATCATACTGGACTCCTCGCTCACAATGATCCGCCAGATCAACACTGTATCCTTATGTTGCTTCCACAAGCTTCACCTACTTTGTAAGACATTCAAATGGATCCCCACCAAATCCAGAAAGATGGTCACCCATGTTCTCATCAGCAGGAGACTCGACTATAGAAAAGCACTCTATTCCGGCATCACCCCGAAACTCCTCAAAAAACTACAGAACGTTCAAAATGTGGCTGCCAGACTTGTCCTCAACCTCTCCTCTGCAGTCACATCACCGAACAACTTTAAGAACTCCACTGGCTCCTAGTCAACAAAAGAATCACTTTCAAGCTCCTCACACACTCCTACAAAGCCCTCCACGATGCAGGTCCAGCATATCTGAACCACAGCCTCTCATTCCACGCTCCCACGAGACACCTCCGTTCTGCCCGACTGGCCGTGGCCACCGTCGCATGGATCCACAATACCAGAACCGGAGAAAGATGCTTCTCCTACCTCGCTGTCAAGACCTGGAACTCACTGCCTCTCTACCTCAGGCAATCCCCATCGCTGCCCCAATTCAGGATGGATCTCAAGACCTTTCTCTTTGACTGAACCCCAACGCCCAGATGGATCAGCAGCCTCCCCTCAGCGCCTTGAGAACCTAATGGCTAAGGAGCCATGCTTTACAAACCCATGATTGAGACTGCAGTGAAGGCTGAGATTGCATTCATTAATGCATTACATATATGAGACTACATTCATTAATGCATTACATATATGAGACTACAATGAAGAATGAGATTGTATCCATTCAGGACAAGACACACATTGTCACTCACACACAGAAAGAACGTCATGCGCAATAGAATGTACTTGTGCTCCAGGGCATATTTTCCAGGAGATCACGGGGTGTCCACAAGGGCAAAGGGCATACCCGAACCAAGAAATGACACGGTTCTAAATGGAAAGGGACAGCCAGACTCAGGGGATAACTAAAACATGGTCTTACATTTCCAGGAAGACCATGCAGCGGTATCCATATACAAACCATGTTATGGATCACCACACAAGATGTGCAAGTCACACCTGTCACATACCTGCTGATCATCATAGTCACATTTGACCTGCAAGTCAAATCCCAACAACCCTCAATGAGTGTATGTATGACACAGATTCTGTGGTCAGAAGAAAATATAAGGCAAAACGCCACTAATAGCAGAACAAACTCCTGGTACAAATTTTTTTGACAATGAGCTATAGAACACGTTTCCACAGGATAAGGCTAGATTAGGATCCATCCAAGAAAGTCACATGTGGCAATCTGCTCATCGCTCTGAATTGTCATCATGCCTGACCAACACACTCTACCCCCTCTTCCTCAGCTGGATAAGGAACAACATTGAAAGTCATCACGCCAGTTGGAGCTACTTACAGCTCTACACTCCTTACTAAACCCTACAAAAGACATTTTATGTAGTCTGATGCACTGGCTTGAGTCACTTGAATAAAAGGGAACAGAAATTGTCAGGTACAAGGAAACAATAATTTTAATGAGATGGTTCCATTCTTGAAGCTGCTATATCCAGTACTTAATTTGTAAAAACAAAATAAGTGCCAAGGCCCACATAGGAGACCATTGCAGTTTGCACCACCCATTGACCCTGGCAGTACTGCCAATGACACTACTGACCATCACACTCATACAAGTGTGACAATTCAGATTATTCCAGGCCTCCAAAGGTATAACAATGGCTTGGGCAGCAGGTATTGGTCATTTTCTTTATGTATTTTGAATTAATCAACAACTGCTGTTGTGCTCATCTCCAATGTGGTATAAACAGCACCACCATGTGGCAGACTGTCATAATTGCCAGTGTTGACAATTAAGTGCTGGTGCTGAGCAGGGAAAACCACAGGCTCAAATTAAGCACTGGTTATATCATTGTTTCTAAGCACAGAAAGTCCTTTAAAATATCAAGTTAAAGGCCACCTGCAGGCAAATATTTGTGAGCTTGATGGCACCAAAGTTAATGAGAATAAACCACCAGAGCATATTGTCAGTAACTGGAAAATGTGGGTTCAGATGTTAGCGAAAGCGACTGCACACAAAACATCTGACATCATTACAAAACTGAGCAACTAGCTAAAGGGAGCAAAAGGAAGACACATCCAGAGCTAGCAAAGACAAAACATATGAGCACAGACACAGGACACATAACAAGCTCCTTATTACAGCATGATAAGAGTGCCACAAAGGCTTGGGTAAAGAGTTTTGGAGAATATTATGTACAGCAACTACGGTTTGTACCGTACCTTGAACTTTAGAAGGCACAATATAGTGTAGCTATGTCGGGCCCATTATAATAGAGAGGCATGCTTGTCCTGAGAGTCTGCTGATTTGCAAATAAGAACTGCATAGCTCCCAGGCGGAGGGCCTCTCTGCCACCTCACAAAGATTTGCAAAGAAAGAGAAATTCCTAGGATACGAGGCAACATGGATGGCACAAGTAAAATACAATATATTTATGAGTGTCACTACAGTGGAAGCTAGATTCTAAAAACATGTACATGCTGAGCATAACTGTACCCTGCTGTAAGCAGAGGGAACTTATGCTGAATGGCTGGAGCTTGCATAAGATTGACAAAGTCACTTTACTTTGAGACCAGGCCATGGATGAATATTTGTGATGATGTCGCAGGGGACAGAAACATGATCACCCACTTCACTGGCTCCTGTATGTTCATTCTTAGCTGTCCTACTGTCCAACCTACAACATGCACCTTAAACCGCTAGTTGACAGACACAAGTCTTAGAGAGCATCATGGCAGGGCAAGTACAGAAAAGTCAGGCTACTCCCTATTCCCTTTTGAGTCTTTCAGCAGGGCTGTATGTTCGAGCAGCTACAGAGGTGTCCCTCTATACCCAAAGCATTCAGGTGTCCATGTTTAAAAGCCCCCCGCGAGACAGTACACTGGCTACTGCTCGTGGTGTCAGGAGCCCTATGTGCAGTGCTTTTGGAGCTGGTGGCTTAAATCCATATAATGATGGCTGTAGGTTGATTCTCTTCAACTGAAGTCAGTAGACAGAGTCCCTCTGAGTCCTCTTACTACTCCCTGCACTCCTGTGGACAAGAACAGTTTGGTCTGCACTCACTCCTTCCCTATGTGTCATCTACCAATTTCACAGGACAATTTCACTCTCACCACATCTCCAGGAGGTCTTGGACGTGGGTAATATGACAATTTATAAACTGGCCCTACCATGTAAATGACGACTTTAGTGAATGTAAAAGTCACATTAGTCTCCCACAATGCAACACGTCTTTAAATTTATATTATTATTAAGCAAACTGATAATCAAAAAATTGTTTAAGTTAAGGTGTAGATCCATGATCCATTAGTTGTCAGAAAATTATAATTCCTAACTGTAAGAAAGAATAAGTCCAAAGGTTTCTATTGATATCTATCGCGATGTTCAAGTGATTATTTGGTGGGGTCTTTTTACATGTGAATACTCAGAACTGGCTTTGTGACGACATGGTATTGTTTTACAAAACGTTTTGCAACAAAGAGCAGAGCAAACTGTGTACTTACCGACAATCGTCAGCTGATGGTTATCAGAATATTTAGGGTCATATTTACAAGTCCCTATTGCCACAGGAACGTCACTTTTTTTGACGATATGGGCTTCGCCTTATTTACAAGGCAGTGTTAAGCCACTTACCATGCCTTAACGCTGCCTTGTAAATAAGGCACCCTTTCACGCAATACTTAGTGTAAAAGGGGTGTGCAATGAATGTTGCGGTGGGCGTTCCGGCGCAACATCCATTGATTTTGACGCTGCCAAATATTTACAAGGGTGGCGTAAATATGGGGCAGCGCTAAAAATCAAGACCAAAAAAAACCTGACAAGCACCTTGTGCCGTCGGTGCACCACTTTCGAAAATAGGAAAAAGTGATGCACCAGTGGCGCAAGGGGCTTGTGAATAATCCCCCTTGTCTTAACATGGCGCAACGAGGAGAAATGCTTTATTTCTATGCATTGTGCATCACACATAAACGCAGAAAAGTGCCATGCATGATTATTTATGTGCAGGAAGGAGTCCCTTCCTGTACATAAACAATCATTTTAAAAATGATGAGTTGCAAATTATATGTGTGCTGCACAAAGCAGCACATATAGAAGTTACAATTTCCCATTTAAGATTGTTTATGTGCAGGAAGGCACACCTTATTGCACATAAACAATCATTCCCACAACGGGTGCCTGTGTTGGCGCTAGGCAGCTGTAATTAGCGCCAGGGCAGGGGGAAATGCAGGGC
Organism: Calotriton arnoldi; assembly: GCA_963921515.1. Classification (NCBI taxonomy): domain Eukaryota; kingdom Metazoa; phylum Chordata; class Amphibia; order Caudata; family Salamandridae; genus Calotriton; species Calotriton arnoldi. Next base: position 341,026 of record CAWUFW010013280.1, read on the forward strand.
TGCACCGTAAAGTTTATGTTCTTTCATTTGTTAAATTTGTGATGAAATCACAATGGCGAGAGTAATACTGCAAACACATTTCAGCTCCAGGAGATTTAAGACTTTCTTAGACTTAATATGAATTTGGTCACTATCTGTTACTTATGTGTTACTTAAGGCCAGGTGCGTTCTCTGTTGTGTCATGAACAAGGCAGAAGAAAGCTAAAATGTGTTAGCCTGTTGTGATGCATGAAAAAATATCATTATGTGTGGAGTTCTATATTTACAGAATATTGTAATTGTCATGACCAATCTCTCTGCACACCCTACCACTTTGTAAGCTCACCCTTCATCTGGTTATCCTCTAGATAGCCAGGTGCTCAAGCTCTTCAGTTTATTCTCTTTCCTTCTGCCACAGGTAGTCCACGAGTCCTTCCCCGAGACCTTGATTAAACCTCTTCCGCCTGCCACAATTTGTCCTTTCCACTTCCGCCTGCCACAATGTGTTTTTTCCTGCACCTCCTCCACACATTTTTAATACCTTGAAAAATGCAGCATTTCTCCCCCCCCACCACATGTTTGTGCTTTTTGGCTGTGAACCTTGTTGGTGCCAACCGGCACTCGAGATCCCTCTAGTCTCGCGAGATCTTGGCTTCCCATGTGCACCGGCGGCCATCTTTAGAACGCGATTATAAATACTGCACCCCACTCACCTGGCTCTGCTTCACTTCATCTGTCCTGCCTAGAGCACACCTCGAACCCTTACCTGATCAAAGCGTTGTCCTTCTCGAACACCAGGATCTCCTCCAGGATCTTCTCCATGACAAACAACCGTTCTTCTCCTCGAACCTGTAAAAACAACAAGTAAGGTCTCAGCTTGTTGCAGTCTTTTAGCACATAAAAACAATTCTCTATGGGCTCAACAGAATCAAGAGGCTATTCTACTAGACTATCTAGGACCTCGTACGTTTTTGGATACCCAGCATTCATCCTTTTGGAACTTTCAAAGACTCAAGGACCTTTAAACTACTCAGTGAACTCCTTAGAGAATGAGAGACTAATTATGAACCTTATGTTTATTTACTATGAGAACCGATCAAGGTCCCAGCATTTTCATGTTACCTTGAAAGAATTAACAAGTACTTGTAAGACTAATTTTGTTAATATTTTGTGTATGTTGACTGTGCAAGGTGGTGCAGGTTACAGTGAACGATTGATAAGTAACCACTGTTTCTCATCAGCAAATTACTTGTGAAGTCCTTCCAGCCTGAAATAAATAACTGAAAACAAAAGTGGGATGGTCTGAAGTAAAGACACTTTCCTGAGACAAACAACAGTATGGAGAACCTGGTGACTTCCAGAAGAATCTGCTGGCTTCTTTCTTTATCTTAACATTTCCTCCATCACTTCAGGTGCAGCTGTCAGGACAAGTTTGTTCCAGACTTGAACTGAGAGCGGTTCTTAAGGGGAACGCGTGGATGAGCATCGTTTCAACGGAATAGCCTGGAATTCAGATGAGGGGCCCGACAGTAATGTTGGTAAATATCTGTACCTATTAAATTTGTAAATATACATACCAGGGGACAATAGTAGTAGTGTAGTTTTGGTTAGGTCAGAGTTTCCATAGGAAAGTCAGTTTCTGTTTTCTTAATGACTGTGGTGCCATTTGAAATTCTACATTGCAAGTTTTGTGTAGATTTGTCAATCAGGGTACAAGAGGAGGGGGATCCCCAAAAAGCTCTAATGCACCTAATTCACCTAAGATTAATTTCTTCTCATAACGACAAAATGGCTGAACGTAATGAAACCAAATTTACTCAAGAAAGTGACTTTGCTTGGTTTGGTGTAAATCTGTTCAGTATTTTTCCAGAAATTAACATTTAAATAGGTTCTCAGGTTATGGATAAAGAAGTTAAATTTTAGAGATATTTTGACTGCTAATTCACAAAGGCCTGTGGTTCTGGAACTGCAGACATTCATAGCTTAGTACCTGGTTTTTTACCCTGTAGGAAGTCATAGCATCTCTGGGAGCTAGTAGCACTAGTTCTTACTGAGCGGCTTATCAAGACTACAGCGCCTAGATGTCCAAGGGCATTTGTTGCGCTTTTATACATTTTGGTCATATCATGTCATATCATTTGGCTCCAAAACTATTTTAAAGTACTTTATTCTGATTGGCTGACAGGAGTTTTTCTTGTATTGATCATTTCGGTATCACTGATTTGGAAGCTGGTCCATGGTACTGAAATGATGTGATTAGGTGGCTAAAACATAGTGGAAAAATGCTGCAGCCGTCATTACAGGGCATGGAAAGTCAGTCACCATATCCAGAAAGTAAATATTAAATGGCACATAAGGGGGTAGGGTGAGTACACCCTGATCCTCAGGGCTATGTTGGATGGTTTTATAGGGACCTGCATTGTATTTAAATAAACAAAATGCAGATTTTCCACAAGATTTGCAGATTCTCAGTGGGTCTCTGGGGAAATGCAACCCCCATATATATTTTCACATTTTGCCCTCAATAAATCTATCGGTATGAATTGTTGACATGTCTGACGTACAGAGCGTGATTCACAAACTGCACTTTGTAGTAAATTTTGTAGCATTAAAAACATACTACAAAATGCTATTCATATACTCCGTGCAGAGTCTACTGCAACTGTCCTATCTTTTTATGTGCAGAGATCTCCATCTCAACTGTGGAGACTCTCCACCTTTAGGCATACATTTTAGTAGTAAATGTGGGTGTGATAAATGAGAGTAGGTGGAAAAAGGAGCATATTTTCTACTAAAGGGGAGGGCAATAAGGTGGAGTAAGGAGGGGTTATGTAGGGGCAGTGAGGGGTTTTAGAGATGGACGTCACCCACCCACAAAAGAGACTCTCAAACTGCAGTTCTAAATTTTCTACAGCCAAAACTAAAAACAGTAGTGTGTTGGACTGGCTGCTGGCAACCAACCCAATCAATGTCAAGTACAAATCAATAAGGACACTCATTGAAGAGCAACACACTAATAGCAGATGTAATGCAGCTTTAATGAAATACTAGCACAAACACATTTCTCAGCAATGATGATTAGACATTAGCAGAAAAGTTACATGAATATTTAAAATGTAATGCTAGCACAATACTTGTGCAAGTAAGAAACAGGTCGAAATCATGCACAATGCAGTAAATCAAAAGCACAAAAGTAATTCTATAGCACAGGAGGATATGGCCTTTCAATTAACAGTGGCAAAATAGTTACACCTTCATATATATATGTGTGTATATATGTGTGTATATATGTGTATATAAATATATATATATACATACAGTGCAGTGCTAGTACAGTAATGGTGAAACACACATTCTTTAATCATTCACAATGCAGTTAAATAAAGGTGCAATAATAATACTCTGGTAAATCAACATACAGCAATAGAATCAGGCCCTTCACCTACTGGGACTTAACTTTCCACAACACTGGAAAGCCCACTCCAATCTCTTTCTCTCTCCCTCTCCCTCCCTGGGAACAGCGTAACCGAGGGCAGCAGCTGCGGGCGACAGTAGATCTGCACAAATCCGTCTGCGAGCTTCCCCGAGGAATCTGCACCCCTCCTTTTCGACGGCAAAAGTTGGCTTACACAACATCATTCCTTTTCTGTACCTGTTGCTCTTGGTGTTATCACCCGTCTCCTCCTGACTCATACCAGCTGCATCTTGCACCTTCTCTTCCCTGGTACATATCAATCATCCTCCCAGGGCCTTGAGCTACTCTCAGGCGTGTCCGAGGTCAGTTCAACCCCAATGTTCTCTCACAGCCCACACGTTTCAGCCTTGTACTATAAACGTATTACCTTGGCAGATAGTTGCATCTATTGAAAATGCCAAGAACAAGCATTACAAGATTCTCTGCTTTCTTAGCATGGCACAAGGGTTTTCTACATGCATTTTTGCTCATCAACACTGCCTAAGCTAGTTAACCCCTTCGTGTCACAATGTTTTCCACACAATAGGCCTCCATACTCTTCAAGTAGTAAGTCAAGCAACAAACATAGCCAAACAACGGTACTGCAACACTTTCCCATTAGATAATGTTAAATATACTGACTTTCAATAACGGCATTTATTAAATATTTTATTATGGTTATCATACAATACATTAAATAATGCTTACAATGTATTCATATTTATAAAATAATTACAATCAAATGTTTTCGTTAAAATATACCTCGCATCACACAATTATTAATCCTTAACTAAATAACATTTTATTTTCAAAACAATTAATGTGTTTTAAAATGTAACTTCCTGAATGAGCACTGCAGTTCAACTGGCGATGAAAGTAGTAATTGTTCTCAAGCCCACCACCCATCTCCAACAGAAGTTCATTACAACAACAATCAATCACAACGAGGCTGAACACATAGAAAGCAGTGCACACAGAAAAACAATTTTCTTGCCTTCACTATGTTTTTGAGTGTGTTTGTGGGTTTTTCCCTTGTTTAGAGAAGGAATTATTTGTTGAAAAGGAGAGAGAGGTTTTCTAGGCAATTGGTATCTCCAAGCAAGCTGTTACTTCCAGATACCACTTCTCATCTGATGTGATCGTGGTCATGATTGCTGAGTAGGAGCATGAGCTGGATTCACATACAGGTAACTCAAAGGTTATTCCAGCCTATGTAAAAAGGCTAGCTGTACTGTCCGCTGATAATGGTGACACCTCACAGACATGCCAGTCCAGATGCTTGCATCAGGTTCTGAGATTCACCAACACAAGAGTGCACCAGTTTATTGCCATGCCACAGTCACTGGCAAAAAGGCAAAGGGTGGCAAGAGAATAGTATGCTTTTACCCACGTCCCTTGTGTGCTAGGTGTTATTGAGTGCACCCATGTGGTACTTCAGCCAGCTCACTGCACAGCACACCATTTCCGCAACAAACACATCTGGCACTCCATCAATGTGCAGGCTGTCTGCGATGTCATTGGTTAATTAACAGATATGTAGGGTGTATTCACTTGAAGCACACACACCAACATTGTTGTCTGGAAGTTACCTTTGGCATATCATTTGATTGCTGGTGAATTTGGTGACGTGGTTTATTGGTAAGTAAGAACTACTCATAAAGGGTTTGCATTGGTATCTGGGGGTGCCATTTCAACACTAATCCAGATTGACTACAACATAATTGTGAGAAAGCGGATCACTAATTAGGGTGGATGGCAGTCCATCACAAGTAATATATGTCACCTGTTAGGCTAGGTTTAGCAAATTTAAACCTGAGCTCAACCCCTAGGTAACTGTGGCACAGGACAGACAACTTAACTTATGAAAATGCACAAAGCATTTAGAAGTACCTAAACAGTTAGAAAAGTCAGAAACACAATAAAAATCCCACTCCTATTTAAAAACTGACAATATTTTAACAAAATGACAAAAAATGGCAATTTTTAAACTCTTAAATACATTTTAGCACCAACCACAGGCAACTGATCTCACAACACTGGTACAAGAGTAAGGTTTAAGGCTGGCCACAATGAAGTGAGGGTTGAATACGAGGCTCCGGTGTGGTCTTGGTCAAAATTTACCTTTTGACTTAGAACATTCGAGACCCTGCTCTGCCCTCATGACCCTACCCCAGTCTCCCGCAAGTCAGCGTCCCGTGGCGGTAGGCCTGTGTCGGCCGCTGTGCATCCGGGGCCACTAACTCTGTGCAACTCAAGTCATGCTCCCTTGCTGTTCGAACATTGCATTCCTGAGTGCCTGATGACTGTTGGAGTTGTTGCCAGCACCAGCTACTCCCGGAGGGCTGGCTTACACTCACCCCACACACAGGCAGCACAGGCATCACTGGACTAGTGGGCCTGCCAACACATCATGCCGAACCAAGTATTGACTCTTTTCTCTCTGCACTGTCACAGGTGATCAAGGATATGCACTTTACCCTTGGATGATGACACCCCTCCGAGACCGGAACACACCCGCCCAGAGGCAGTACAATGCAGCCCACATACGCACCAGGGGCCTCGTGGAACGCACATTTGCCGTGTTGAAGTCACGTTTCAGGTGCCTGGACGTCACAGGTGGAAGGCTCCTGTACAGCCCAGACATCGTGTGCAAGATGATCGTTGCATGTTGTGTGTTGCACAACATCTGTGTACGCACCAATGCCCCATGGATCCAAGTTCCAGAAGTACCGGACAATGATGAGGACGATGGGGCAGGTGGCCCAAATCCCACTGCAGCTGCGGCAGGAATGGCCCGTAGGAACACCCTCATTGCCAATTTCTTCTCATGAGCACGTCACATTGTGGCCGTCCCTGGCAATCATGGGACAGTACAAAATGTCCACAAGCACAGCATGTGTGAATAAAAAATATTTGCAGGTTACAGGTTGTACTTGTACATTGTCATGTCACAGTTTCCTGCTGTGCCAGATGTGATTGGCCATGTTGTGCACATATGCGGCACCAGTTGTGTCCTGTGTTCTGTTGTGGAGGTGTTGCTGTTTGTACCAGGATGTTGTCAATGTCGAGGTGCACTTATTCTTATGTGCGTATGCTGCACGGTGGGTGAGTCGCTCCTGCGGCTCTGATTTGGCTGCCACTTATCCCTTTCATGCGGTGTGCCTTTCAGTTCTGTGCTTCCACAGTGCTGAGATGTTGCAGACTTGGGTAACTTGTGCTCTTTGTCGAGTTGTGACTCTTGGGCATGGTTTGTCCACAGATGTGTCGTTGACGTCGGGGGTTGTTTGTGCAGGTGGTTGTGTCCGAGTGTGACCTGCTCCTTTCTGGTTGTGGTCCGCACTCAGCCACCTCAGTGTCGTGCCGTGTACATAGTCATGATGATTGGACTGCAGCCATGCTACTCGTCATGTGGTGTCTCTTGCATTGTCAGTGTGGTTGACGTATATGCATGTTTGCTGTGTTTCGCACGTGTGCATGTGTTGGTTGTGTGATTGTTGATGTGTTGGGTGGGTGCCCCTTTGGGCACATGGTGTACGTGGGACTACTTGGTGTTTGTGTGTGTGCTGCAGTGTACCCGTGGGATCAGGGACATGATCATGAGTCATTGTGGGTGTGCAGTGTGCTCTGCTTAATTGTGCATGTGTGCCATTGGGCCCATCTCCCCCCATCCCCCCACTCCCTGGTCGGTATGCACCCTGTTGATGTAGTGTCGGGTCATGTTGGGCAGTGTCTGGATCCCCAACTCCTGTCACCGTCTCCCGACTGGTGACTGTGGCCCCCATCTTCTCCATGTCATTCAGCTCCTGGTGTTCTGCTGGCCCCCCTCCTCCGAAGTGCGTTGCTGCTTTCGTGTTGGCAGCGAGTTTCTGCTTGGTTTTGCCATTCACATCAATCCAGCGCCTCTTGTCCTCTTCCATTGTCCTCCTCGGCGCTGTGACGGCATTCACATGGTCCGAGATGGTGTGCCATCTTTGCCTCTTTGTTGCCAATGACACGTTGGAGGTGACGTACAGTTGGTGGTGGTGTTCTATCTCATCCGTGACGATAATCGTGTTTTCCTGCAGACTGTACACCGTCTTCCTCTTCTCATTGCCCTTCCACAGGCCCTGGATTCCTGGGTGTTCCTCCGTGGGGATTGTGGTGTTCATGTTGTCCTCTGCAGTGGGTCAGGGTGCATCCGTGGTACTCCGCAGTTGATTTCCTTTTTAGTGGCATTTTCCGTATGCTGTTCTTGTGCTTTTTCCCGCATTACGCGTGGGTATTGCTGGCCTCTCGCTGGTTATCACTGTTTTCTTATCGCATTTGGGCCCATCGCGTCTTTTTACGCGTTGGTTTGTGTTTTTATCGCCGTCGCAGTGGTTGTATCGCGGACATTGGCCGCGGTTTCGGGAGGCTATTGCATGGTACCGCCGTGTTGTGAATTCCACGTTAACACGGGGTTATTTTCCCACGATAGACTGCGATGTGTGAAGTTGCGTTAAGATTTTTTGGAGATGTTTAGCGCACTTTCTTGTGAATATCCCCCTTTGTGAGCAGCGCGGGTTGGCTGCCCACACAGAGTTGACCACTTGGTGCTGTTGCTGCAAGTTATAGTATATATATATATATATATCAAGTTCTCACACCTCCCGGGCCCTCCGGTAGTGGTGCGCCTACGTGTGAGAGCCCAAACAATTTCCAACAGTACCTTTCACTCTCATGAAAGAGATGTGAACTCCGAAGTTACTCAAGTGAACTTTAATCCGATATATCGGGAAAAACCCATCATGTTTCTGCGGAAAACTGCCTTGTTCAGGGGTGAATTTCCAACCCCCAACACCAAACATAAATGATCACCATTGTGTCATTAAATTAAAAAAAGTGCTGAATTGGAAACGGCAGCATGATGGCTAGTGCTAATGCAGCAGTCCTTTTATAATATGTTTATAACCTTCACATGTACACAAAAAACCAGCAACTATAAAAAATATATATATATATCGTGCATTGCAAAACATATAGGAAACATATAAAGTAAAAAAGTTCCCTAATTGTCGTTCTATTGGTGGGCACACTTGCCTTAGCCGTTTAAGGGACACATGCAAGAAAGTTACAAACCACCAGTGTATCCGATTACTGCTAGTCAATTTGACAAAATACCTCAAGGTCACAGATTATATATACACAAAGGCCTAGCTTGACAATGGAGAGTTAAGGGTCACATAAGGAAGAATCATAAGATCATAACTGTCAACAATCATGCACAAGTGGGCTATCACAAGACATTCAGCGCCCAAACCATTGTCACATAAGACTTCATCAGAGCAATATGGATTCTGAAATAATGGGGCATTCCATGATTGACAAACTTACAAATGATGCCAACGTGGGCAAAATGCACATATATATGAGTCAGTGTTGAGGCTATTGTAATCAATACCCACAAACAATGAAAACTACCTTAATAACATAATCGCACAAACTATCACATATATAGATGTTATAGTTGCAACCCATTCAGCCCTTTCTTGATTTTTATGACACCATGGTGATCATTTATGTTTGGTGTTTAGGGTTGCATTTTCACCGGTTAACAAGGAGTTTTTACACTGGAAACGCATCGGGTGTTTCTGATGTCCCTACATTATATATTAGAAGCTCAGGCTCTCACCGATATGGATGGAGGTAGTGCTCTGCTCAATGACCTCACCAAACCACATCCTGGCACCCTGAAGTGTATTTTTGATGCCGTAGCACATACCATCAAGCGCATGAAGAAGCTCACTGCTTCAGCCCCATACTGATCATTGTCGAGGTGCTCATCACATTCAAGATCAGTTGTATCACATACCTGACATAGAAACTAACCATCTCAAATGGACATCCCTACACCAGGTGCCATGAAATTAGCAAATTGGAGACACTGAAGCACAAGAAGGAAAAGACTAGAAGGCACTCATCTTCCACCTACACAACCAGGACCTAGAACATCATCCCCATCAACATCAGAACTGCTTCAACCTTCCTACGAATCAAAACAAAAATGAAGATATCTTTTCAAGCAGTGTTTCCATCCTGCTCAATATGAACCTATATATAACCACTCTCATTGTAAACAATCTCAATTCATAAACCAGGAAGTGCCAGTATTCAGAGCTCCATTTCTGGCTAGCTACATCTGAAATATACATGTACCCCCACATTTTTTTTTTCCAGAACAGGAATGCTGCAGGTTTATGAATTTCACCAATGTATTAATTTTGGGCACGATGGTGAGCACGCTTTGTCATTGTAACTAAACTATACCTGAATCATGTGTGACTTTTCAGACAAATATTCCCAAACAGGGTAATTTACACTTGCGCATCTCTATTCAAGTCTGCCCTTTGGTAAATTATGATTAAGAAAATTCCACTAATCTTGTTTCAGATGCATGTTCTTCATTGAAAAATGCATATGCCATCATATTATGTTATAGGTGTGTGTAGCAACCAGGAAAATCTCTAATGGCCTTCTTATGAGTTTGGCGGTGCTGGAGCGGGACCGCACGTACTTACAAACCCATGTTTGAACCGCCCGCCAGTTTAGGAGTTTCTCCTGTCTGGGCGGGCTGTTCTTTGGCGTTCCCAGGGCGGTGCCTAATAGGCACCACAATTGGAACGTCAAAGGCAGTTCCTGCACGGCATGGACTGCTACAGTCCATGCCGTGCAGGTACTGGTGTGCATGAACATAGGGGGGCCGTGTTGTGACCCCCTGTGTGCATCCACATGGTGAGAGGCACCGGTATTTCCTCACCACCACACTTTTCATGGCTGTAGCACCGTCGTGGAACGTATGGCGATGAGGAAACTCGAAATATGCTCCAAGCATATTGCGGCCTCAAGGCTGCCGCGTCACCCCCAGGGTTCTCTGATTCCTGGTGGTTACGGTGGTCCCAGGGTGGCCCGACCACCCTGGTCCTAATAGGGCGGTTGTAAGACCCCCGCTGCCACGCCCCAATGAGTCTGGCGCTCCGTGGATCACCAGGCTCGTAATAAGGCCCTGAATGTATACACTAGTATTTAATCCAGAGGTTCAGCAGATATATGGAGGGCAGATTTTACTGTCAAAGTGTGCACGCACGATTCAGCATAAATCTGATATCGAATGCAGACAGAAAGGAACATTTCTCTCCTTGTCAATTTGTAGAGTAACACCATGCTTGGCAGGGTCTTTGTGCCCACCAAACGCCTACACTGATGTGCACTTTTAGTAAAATAAACAATGCCCCCATGTAAAGACCAGAAGATCTAGCTGGCACTCAGTGGCGTCATTAGGGTTGGTGTCACCCAGTGCGGTAACTCATGGTGTCACCCCCTCACGACTTACCCCATGATGGACCTCCTCCGAGTCCGCCAAAAGCGTTCCTTGCGTGAGTGATGTTTCGAACGTCGTCGACGTCCGGACGCCGACGTGCAGAGGCTCACGTTGTCACCCCATGTGATGGTGTCACCCGGTGCGGTCCGCACCCCCCTAGTGCCGCCGCTGCTGGCACTAACTAATTCAAGCTACCAGTGTGGTTTGTGTAGCGGTGAAGTATGTTAGTCCATCTGAAAATGAACACACGAGAGCTGTACCAAAACAAGTCACTATTCTCCGTGGGGGTCAAACGTGAAGTGCAGAACAATCATAGTAAATAAGGCACATGTTTAAGGGAATCAATATCTTTTGCCAAATTATCCTGGTTGTCTGATCATCTGCTGTGCTATCTCTTGCAGCGGCATTGGTTTTCTAAAAAGGCTTTGTTTTAAAAAATAATTATTTTCCTTTTCTTAAGTGCAATAACTGTCAATCCACTTATATTAACTACCTTATGTAGGACCTTTTGTTTAGTGTGCAGATATGGAGAGTGCGAGAGAAGGTTACTGGTCTGCTAATGTGTTTCACCTCTTCCACAGGGCTAGTACCAGTAAGTAACTAGGGTAAGTACTGTCTAGGGATTAAAAAGATGACATTTTCGCTTATATTTTTACTTTAAATACTTTGCGGGTGATTAGGATTGCGGAAGGACCGCCACCGCAGGGCCGGCGGTGGCTTTCCTTCCGCCATCAAACTGAATTTTCCCACCGCCAGATTATGATGGCGGTGGGAACATGACTGCGTCCGCTGCGGATGCAAAGACCGTCCGCCGCCAGCAATCGTACCGATTGCCTGGCGGACGGTGCAGGGGGCCCAAAAGGATGCATGCCAAAACCTGCCTTTCCATGGCGGCGATGCCGCCATGGAAAGGCATACGGAGTTTTGCATCGGGGCCCGTTGCGGGTCCCCGGGGGGTGGGGGGCTGCACTTGGGGGGTACCTATGGTACCCCCCTACATTGCCATGCCCAAGGTGGCAGGCACCGCGCGGTGCCTGCCAAGTTGTGCATGGCAATGCACGATGTGCCTCTTTGGCATTGCGGTGGGTGCTGCTTACAGCAGCACCCGCCACAATGTCGAAGATAAGGACTGTGACCGCCACGGTGGCGGTCGCATCCTAATTTGCAGGGCGCGACTGCCGCACCGCTGGCGGACGGTCCCAACACCGCTAGGGTGGCGGGCGGACTATAGGGCCCTTTATTCGATCGTCATAAAAACGGTCATAAAAGAACATCAAGTTACAATCATTAAACATTTCATCAAAGTTAAAGATCAATTGATTGACTGGCGTGAGGAAAAAAGTAATAAATAGTTAAAAATCAAAATCTCATTTATGTACAAATAACAATCAACGTTAAAACATCAGAGAATTCCGGAGTCAGAGTGCTGATTTTAAAAAGCAATTATTCTGTTCGTTATTGTTACTATCACTAACTGATGGACTCGGTAAAACACTTTTGCCTGTAGCAGGAAATAGTTTCCATACTAAATTAACAGTGGTCGGAATTGGAGAAATGATTATTCCTTCTTTGTCATGAAAAGTTTTTTTCTTAATATTCATGCATTATACGTGAATTCATGATTAGCATAGCCTGATCTCAAAGCAGCAGTGATTTCGTATGAGAAATCCCAATAGGCCAGTGGCCACTGTGTTCGGAGGGGCTTATTTACACGCACCTTGCGCCGCAAGTGCGTCACTTTTAAAAAGGGAAAAAGTGACGTACTGGTGGCGCAAGAGGCTTGTAAATAGGCCCCTGAGGGCCAATGAGATAAAGAGCCCTTCCAGTAGGGTGCAGAAGAGTAATACATGCTCCACATGGGAGGACGACATGAGGCACATACAAACAACGCCTCATCTGAATGAAGGTGATAGGTATGGAAGCTCGTCAAAGAAACCGAGGATACAACGAAAACAGAACAAGGGGTGCTGGAGAGAGAGAAAGGCCTACCTTGGCTACCCGCTAATCTGGCCTCCTCCCGGTTTTATGATATAACCATACGTCCTTTGAAGGATGAATGTGAAACAAGCTGAAGAGTTACACTGGACGCAGCGGTTTCATTTAAGGTGGACTTATCTCTGGCAGCATCTGCCTATGAGCCGATAAGTTCCCACGCTTTGGGCACCAACAGTACAGCTGGCACATGATAGGCCTATTATCAGCAAGACCCACACTTTTGATTGAAAATTGATCCACATGGCTACCCACATCTGATGTATTTATTATTTTTCATCTATGTAGTTTTACATACGCTAGCTTGGTCCAAGGCCATGAATGCCCTTTACTTGAGAGCCTGGTGCGAATTTTAACAGACAAGCTGTGAACTTGTGTTTCTCAGAAGCAAGAGATTGAAATATGCTCATATTCCTGTTTGATTGCCGGGATGTGTGTGTGTGTAACATCCTTAGCCACTATCTTCTCTTCGGGTTACCTGTGTAATAGAAATCGTACTCAAAATGTAACTCAGATTGCTGCAAACAGAGGTAGGCAACGGTTCTGCTCCACTAGACACATCCAGATTGCAGGCTGCCCCGCTTTTTTAGGTCTCGCATAGCGTTGCAGCGCAACGCGCTGTTCACTTTGCGAGACATGCAGTATACACTAGAGTGGGGGGAAGCTCCGCCCACTTTCCGGCCATATTTTCGATTGGCTTCAATGATAAATTCAGCATTTTGATTGGTTTTTGGCTTGTTAGTCCCGCCTCCTGACGGCCATGTCGTCATTTTTGTTCTTCCGAGGCTATCAGCCCCTTTACTTGAAAAACGGTTTTGTTTCCCTGCCTCTCCCCGTTCCCTCCCGCAGTCCATAACTTCTTGGACCACAACCACCCCACCAACCCCTCCCATTCATGCCCGCACTCGCGTTTAAAATGCAATAGGTCTCGCGTAAATACGAGTCCTATTGCATTTGTAAATGCTTGTTTTCTCCTCTGATTGGCTGAGTGCATTCACACTATATTTTGCCTGACCTATCCTGTCTCTCGTTTCTGTTGTGACTCACATGGCTCCGTCACCCGGAAGCGGAACCGCGGCGGTGAGAAGTAACTGTACGGGGCGCAGGTTCAGTGTTGCCAGATTGGGCTATTTCTCGCACAATTGGGCGATATTTTGCCCGATTGTGCGAGAAAAAATCGTGTTGGGCGGGTTACCTAAATTTGAGCTAGAAGCCGCCCAGTGTGCGGCGGATTCCAGGCTTTGTGCGGCGCCGCCGCGCTGCAGCCCATGGTTGCCCTGCCACACCCCTTTCCTAATTTTAGGTGTGTCTGTGCCCTGCCAAAAGCGACCCCAGCAGGAGCAGCATTGAGCCGGCCCGGGGCTTCAATTAAGCTGAACCTGGCCTCTCGCTTATAAGATAGCACGTGGATTTGTCAGCGCGCCTGGCATAGCTGAGACCCACGCTGAATTTGTCCCTAGAGACACCAAGTCTGCGGGCTGCAGTTTATGTTTCGTTGCAATGCAAGCACCGATGCAACTCTGTCTCCAGAAGGCACACGTGCACGAGAGGTCAGTGTATAGGCTGATTTTATTTGTCTTTTTGTGGGCTTGTTAGCCTAGGTGCACTGGGATTAACTGTTGATTGTCCTAATGCAAAAACGTTGCCTGCAGCAAGTTTAAATGGATGGGAGTCTCACATAGCTTGCAAAACACGTATACATCACATGAGGCAGCTTTCTCTTTACTTGCCCTGCCCTCCGTCAGTACATCCCGTTGTCGTCGTTCCCACCCCCCGCAAGTGTAAGTTTGGTACCCAGTCATGTCACTGATGTATTTGTGTGACAGGAAAGTGTGTGGTTGTGTGCTGATATTTGTTTGGTCTGTTGGTGGACCTTTAAGCCCTAAGGCATTAATTCACGGACATAATACAGTCAGCCGATTTCCCTAAAATTCAATGAGCTCTGCCGATGCGATGCCCTTCTTGGTTGCTGCTTTGGTGCGTGTCTCACAGCAGATCTTTACTGGCCGATGAAGCAGGGTCACAGAGCACCTGCTGGTGAATGGCCTGGTATGGACCAGAGTATAGCCGGACTGATACAGCCCTTCCTGTGATATAAGTGTAGAAGCCCCAGCAGGGATCCCGCCCAGGTAAGTTAAAGCTAGGTGTGCAGCAGGTCTACTGTGCATTTTCCTAATAATACAACAACCAGTGCGTGCAGCATGAGCAAGCTTACATAAAAATTATAAATTGAAAACACCACTACAGCGTTCAAAAACTACCCCAATGTGCAAATGTAGGCCACTCTTAACTGTCTCATTTGCTAATGTGGGGGTGGGGGACTTTTACTTTTGTGCTCGAGCTTATTTTCAATCCCAGTACGGCCCTGGTGGGGGGAATGTTTCCTCTCCAGTCTGCACAGATAAGACGTCTGGCTGCTCAGGCCTGGACTGTCAGCAGCTCTTCACCTTACGTTAATTAGCACTGCCTTCTGCTGCAGTCTGGTGGCCCCTGCCTATCCCCAGCTGAAGAACTTGGAGAATGCTCAAGGCAAGCGCTCATCCTGGCAGACACATTCCCTTGGTACTTCTGGCGGCACAGTCTACTCGGGTGTTTCATGCCCTCTCTCTGCACTGAAGTACACTCATCACTGCAGCATGTACATTAACCTATTAGCCCGCCCTTCCAGTTTTAGTTATATTGTTGTACTGACAACCAGAGGCATGTTTTTATTAATTTCATGATATTATCAGATACACTGGTCTCTAAAACGTGCTCAGTGCTTAATACATAGCATCGATCCACAATTAATGTCTTGTCAAGCTGAGCATATGGCTCCACAGGCTTCCTGCTAACTTCCTCAAGGTGTGATGGAAGATGGTGCTGCAATTGTTTTACAGAAGGGTCATCTTAGGGAGAGATTTTTGGTTAGTGACCTTCTTATTTAGAGGTGTTTGTACACTGTGCTGGAAATGGAAATTCTTTTACTCTGGCCATCCGCAAATTCCAAGTGTGAGCTGGCAGCAGAAAGGGGCCGGAGTCACGAGGGTTGGTGTCATGCAACAGTATGAAGTTCTCTCACTCCCCTCTGCTTCCTACAAAAAAAAACTAAATCTGGGGCATGACTGTAGCGACACAAAGCCTTCAGGCAGCACCCCTACATGTATGTAGCCTTCTCACACCTCCCCCTTCCCTCAAAACCCCTGGACCTGGGGCCTGGCTGCAGCGATGCACAGCTTCCAAGCAGCACCACTATATAAGGACACTAGGTTAGTGCCCTTCCATTCCTGGTGTTTTTGCAGCAGTTTTAAGATAGTCTTTGAGTTTATTGTTGCTTAAATGGGTATAATTTCCGATATTTATATGTTTCTCTAGTCCTCATTGCTTGATTTTGCTCACGAGAAAGTGTCACTCATAGTCGCTGAATGTCACTCATAATTACACCGAAATTATGAAAATGTCACACATAAGCAATCTGAAACCTTGGCAGCTATGCCGAGGTGATGTATTTGTAATAGTTATTCCGGTGTGTAACATGTCTACCATAGAATCTACTGAGGCCCGTGCGGCGGCGTTTAAGGAGCTGGGCGAGGAGCAGCAGCCCGACGAGCTGGAGAGCCTGTGCATGCGGTGCTACCGTAATGTGAGTGGGGAGGAGCGTGCCTTGGATAGGGCAGAAGGGAAGCAAAGTTACTGGGGTGAGGGGGACGGTACCGAGCGGAGTGAGGCACTGGGGTGACAAGCGATGGGGGAGACGAACGTCTGAACCTGCATATGCGGCGGGAGGAAGAGAGGAGGTATAGCGGCCATTGGTGGAAAGAACAGGGACTAGTGTCCACTGCACTTGGGAGACCACGGGAGGGGTGGAGTGGAGAACATGTGCATTCGGGACTACTCCCAAGATAGTTTTAGCAACTAAACATAGTGAGTGGCTGCAGGCCAAAAATTGCTATTCCATAAGTGGCTCGGGCGTGAAAGTGAGGGGGAACAGAGTTTATAGAGAAGGGGAAGCTTATAGGTGAAAGAAGTCTGGCTGGGTGGGCTTAGCAGTGGATAATTGGTCCTCCGTTGATACCTTAGGAACGAGATGGGACGGATCTATTGTAACAAGGTTGTGTGTTTAAGTTTAAATATGCCCTGTACAATCACACCTAGATGTCCATAACCGTGTTGACAGCATGAGTAGTGAGTAACTTTATTCACAGTGCCACACAACTGAGATTGTAGTGGAACTTTATTTAGCGCGTTAGCCATCAACTAATTGGTTTTTACAATACAAAAAAATAAGTGACTAAAACTGACTGACACCATAGTTGTGTCACCCTGACATTTCAAAGATAAACCGAAAGAAATGGATAATGCACATTTGGGCAACATCTGCCCCTTTCTTTGTACATAGCCGACCAAATGTGGTAGAAACCACACAAAAAACAAGACAACCCAGACTTGTCTGCTAATCTTGGCAGTGCCTGGCCCAGAAGAAGACGTTTGTGCACCTTAACCAGTCAGAACAATTTTGCGCACCACAACCTGCCACTGCCAGACCCTGAAGGATGCTGCTATTCTTGGCAGTCCCACTGCCAGACTCTGGGATGTTGCTAGTCTTCACCGTGCCACAGCCAGACTCTGGGATGCTGCTAATCTTGGCAATGCCACTGCCAGACCCTGAAGGATGCTGCTATTCTTGGCAGTGCCACTGCCAGACTCTGGGATGCTGTTAATCTTGGCAGTGCCTGTCCCAGAAGAACTCTTTGGCACAATTGAACTTTCCACTGTCTGAACAAGGATCCACCATACTGTTGCCTGGCAAAGAACAGGAGATGGAGATTCTTCTGTGAGTCTGCAGAATGCACTTGCACTTTATCGGGTATCAGCTCATGGTAACATCAAGCAGCAAGCTCTGCACCCCATGCCATGGACTGCTCTCTTCTGATGAGTACAAAAAGTACGAAACATATGTAATTTGCGTATGTAAAGAGATGTTCAGCATTGCTCTTGGAGCATTAAAACAAGTGTGAAAAAACATGGAGCATTGGCCTATATTGCCGTTACTCGGGGGGCCTGACGTGAGTATGCAAAAGGAACTTCATGCTGGCAAGCACCTTTCCCAAGAAGAACGTTACCGCAGTTGCAGTCCTCAAAATTGGACCCAGAAAATGTTTGGCCAGCTTGCTCCACACCATGCGATATCAAGTGAGTGACAGTTTTCCTGACAGACCAACTTTGATTTTAGTGTACAAAATATAGGTAATCTGATTAATGTGGGTGCTAAACATATAATCCTTGAAATAGAAGTATATTTTTGAATGTTGTAGTCAGGCTACACGTAAGTTAATGGAGTGGCAACATTGGGCTATTTTGGGCTACTTTTCCGTTGCCTTTGGGCTTGAAAGTTGTGAAAAAATCTGGCAACACTGCGCAGGTTTCCAAAAGTCTCACTGGGGAGGTCACGTGAGGCCTCCCCGGGCTCCTGTCCCTCCCTGCAGAGGTCTCCAGAGAGTGCGCTGTCGCACAGGGAACATGGAGTCAGCTCTGCAAAGGCATGTTTTTCCTTTTTTGTTTCTCGGCGGGTAAAACATTTTCACCGGTGCAGAAAACTGTTCGCCTATACCTATACCCTCACCCAATCTGGGGGTGACCCTGGAAGTGGGTAAATGTTCCAATCATAGTTTGTGGACTTTCAAAAAGGACTCCGGGGCGCGGTGTGCTGAGTATACACGGGAGCGGGTTTTATTGTTTTCGCTTCTTCATTCTTCACAATATGAAGCTCCTAAATTATAAACAAAAAAAATATTTATAAAAACACGATTGAAGGGCTTTCATCGTTTCCACTCGAACGGTTATTTTCAGATCTCACTCGGGCCTGCCTGCCTTTAGGTCCGGCCAGAACCCCCTTCCTCGGTTACGGCCGCGCTTCAGGCTGCTGGATGGTCCGACAACTGAGAACATGCCGATTTAGGGAACTTGTATTGTTTTCCAGCTAACAGAGAGGACGAAATGTAGCTTAAGGGACATGAAAATCTGTAATTATTTTAAGTACTTACGTGTATCTGTATAGAGAGCGCTCACTCCCATCTGCATTGCCCCGTAGCGATTAGACAATCGGGGACTGACTGAAACCACGTAGTTCACGGCCTGAGTAACGGAGAAATACGCAAATAAGCCACTTTACCTGAGGCAGGCAACTTACCTACCCCGCCCCACGTCACTTCCTGACATCCAGGTGTGTGGAAGTGTTTTCTGGCTCGAAACGGCGCTGATCTCAGATTTTTAACGTGTAAAAATAAACAGAGTTTTTAATTGTAAAACAAACAAAAAAAACATTTTCTCATGACATCTTGTGCCTTGTTTCACGAATAAAAAATATGATTCCTCTGGTGCCTCCACCAAGGGGCTTCGCTCATGTGTTGTGCGAGGGCGGCAGAGGCGCCAAACGGGAGCACGAAAAATATTCGTTGATATTACATTTCAAAACTTCGAAACAACTTACCTATCTGGGTTAGTAGGGGACAATTTATCCAGAAAACAATGTTATCTTTAATAATTCACATACATTTCTCAGCACCTGCAGCGATGGTTGGTGGGAACCGTAAAATCCCCGCCCCGACCTTCACCCCCACTCCATACTGGGAGTGGCAGAACCCTCAGATAGCACACTGTTTAAATACATGCTTTAGACAATTGCTGAACTTTCCTTAATGTAAAATGTGTTCTTTTTATCCGTGACTATGTGACTCGCTAACAGTACAGCGTCACAATTATTTATGTGAATATTAAGGCATTTCTAAAGTTTCATTTTGTATGTATTTAATAATTTTATATACCTCTAGCCACACCTTCGATTACTTTGAGAAATTGTTGAATTTTCGAAATAAACGGGATCCTACGATGCTCATTTTGTGCTGGTGCAGCTCCCGAGAATGGACAGATTAAAATTCAATTAAATAGGGTTTTCTATCCGAAAAGTGATTATTTTATCAAGAATTTATATATATCGAGCCAGTGAGTTTGCAGTAAATGTAATTGTCTCTAGAAGTAATGAAGCGCTTTAAAGAATAGAATTAAACAGTCTGTGGTTTAAATCCTGGCTTTTGCTGTGATTGTGTAGTTATGGTCAAATCGCTGTATTTGATAGCTCATCGGGCTGTGTGTGTATTTCATTTGTTCCAAGATGTAATTAGCCGATTTAAAGAAAATATGTACACAATATTTCTGAACATTATGGTCCAAGGGTCATGCAGTGACGTTTTGTGGTCACCTTTGTGAATTTCCTACAAACCAACTCGAGGCCCACAGTCATTACAAAATGGAGTGTAGAGTTGGGGGTGGAGTGGCGTGAGGAGGGGAAAAGAAAGGGGAGTTTGAAAATGTTTATAATGTTTTATGGTGACCATCCGATCCCAGGCACCTCAATCAGCATTAACTAGCAACTAATTGAGGCGTCCTCTGAGCGGCGCAGATGGGTGTCTGCTCGTCCCCTGGTGCTGAGCTGACGGGTGGGCGCTCACCCTCTGACTGGCAGCATTTCATACCACCTTTGGAGGAATTTATTTCGCCTCTGTGACATGAAACATATTTTTTATCTGCTCATGTCCGTGTTTGTCTGTCAGTGTGTGTCTAGGGTCCCGTGTGTGTCTGGGGTCCCATGCGTGCGGTGCTCTCGGGACCCCAGGCACAGCTCCCGACCCTCCCTCTTCCTCCAAACATCCCCTCTCACAGCTCTTGCCCTCACTCGCCCCAAGCCTTCCTTCCCTGCTATTACCCCGGTCACTCCCCCATCCTTGTTCTACCCTCCACTTCCGCACTCCCGCCCCCTACTCCCTCCCGCCTCATTTGATTACCAAGCAGTATGGCTATCTGCTTATATGCTTGATTGGTCCTCCTTTTGTGTGCATCGTGTTGGAGCTTGTGCAACACTTTTACTGCTTTTCTGTTGCTTAAACGAACCAAAGTGACGCAGAAGAAGGAAGGATAATATGGTGCATGGCTAAATACTTATAAGGTCCCAAAAGCGAGACTGATTGCATTGCAAATGCTTGTTACTGTGGTTCACATTATAGGGGCTCATTTATTAGCCCTTGCGACCCTTTTGCACCACCGGTGCGTCACTTTTTGTGACGCATGGGCGGCGTACAAAATGCGCCATGTTGGCCCTATTTACAAAGTGACGCATCTAGGAAGATGCGTCACTTTGTAAACCCCTGCGCTACATTATACCTGCGTCAGGTATAATGTATTCAGGGTGGGCGTTCCCCCGCATCCAAGCCTCGTAGAAGTTGCGCAGTGAAATCTATCAGATTTCACAGCACCACTTCTAGGATGCTACTGCGTCAATATCCTACGCCTGCATCACAGCAGGCGTAAGACTGACGCAGGCCCTTTCACATGGGGCTTACACCCTGTGAAAGGACACACTGCTGGAGTTGCGTCTGTTTTCAGACACACCCCAGCAATGCGTCAGTTTTGCCCTGACAAATACGTCAGTATTATACTGACGTATCTGTCATTCCTTGCGACATAGTCATACAGTAAATATGACGCATCCATCATGTTGCAAGGAGGGTGCACTGAGAAGTGACGCATCACTGTTTTCATGCAGTGATGCGTCACTTCTCATAAATAAGGCCCATAATCTTTATGTCCGACTTCAGTGTATCTCAACTATTGCGGGATTGCTAGCCATAGCATAAATTATTGTTTGACTGCATTAAGACTGTCATTTGTAGTCAGAGAGAGAATTGATGAAGGCCTCTGTGTGCTGATTGTCTAATAGTCAGTTAGAACCAGGGCCAGTAGTATTATGGGATTTTGCATAATTTAGACTTCACAAGAAAGTTCAAAAGTTACAAAAAAGCACCACACGTGATTCCACAAACTTTATCCATAACCACCCCTCAGCCTTCACAACCCCTTACTCTTCCCTGAACCCCCTACACCTACCCATCCCTGAAATCTAAAAGCAAACCTTGTTACCCTTTGCCCCAACTCATCCCTGAATCTAAAAACCCCTTACTACCTCTTATCCATCCCTGATCCCTAAAAACTCCTTAGTATCACTTACCCCTACCCATCTCTGAAACCTAAAACCCCCCTATCACTCTTTACCCCATCAAGCTTTGAAGCCTAAAAACTCCCCACTACCCAGTATCCATACTTGTACCTGAACCCTAAAAACCCTTTACTACTCCTTACCTTTCCCTAAAACCTAAAAACACCCTTATTTTTTAAACGACGCAGGACTTCGCAGCTCCTCCGAACCCCTGCTGAGCTCTGCATCCTCGACCCCGGGCCTCATATCGCAGCCCCACAGATCCTTGGAACCGCCGCTGCGTGACACATCCTTGATGCAGGACCTCATATTCCAGCCACGCAGCTCCTTGGAACCGCTGCTGCGCAACACATCATCAGCACAGGACCTCACATCACAACCCCACAGCTCCTCGGCGCCACCACTGTGCGACGCATCTTCAGCACTGGAGCTCACAACGCTCTGCACCCAGAATTTAGGGTAATTTGTTCAGCTGGCATAACTTGGTCCCTGTATCCATCCCACGCTCCATTGCAGTCTGCCGTTTTTCACTATAGAACATGAAAAAAGTACATGTCCAGCTTTTTAAATACACTGCACCCTGCCCTATGGGTTGTTTAAGGTCTACCATAGGAGTGGCCTATATGTATTAAATGGAAGGTTTAGACCTTGCAAAAGGTGTGATTTGCCAGGTTGAAATGGCAGTTTAAAACTGCAAATACAGGCCTCAATGGCAGGCCTGAGACATGTTTAAAGTGCTACTTTAGTGGGTTGCACAATTAGTGCTGTAGACCCACTAGTAGCATTTAAGTTACAGGCCCCGGGTAAGGGTAGCACCACTTTACTAGGGACTTTGATGCAAATTAAAAGTGTCAATAGGGTGTAAGCCAAATTTATCATGTTTAAAGGAGAGAGCTCAAGCACTATAGCACTGGTTAACAGTGGTAAAGAGTACAGAGTCCTAAGGCCAACAAAAACAAGTTCAGCAAACATGGGAGGAGTAAGGTAAAAATGTGGGGGAAGACCAACTTAAGGCTGACGGGACTAACAATCCCCTCAACTAATGACCCAATTTCTCATTTAAACCCAAGTATGCGTTTGTGTGTGAATTTAAACAAGTACTAATTTAATTTAAGAAAAAATAATAGTTCTATTATAATAACAGTCTTCTGTGATTTGGGAGACTGGTGCAAGAACCTCACGACTCATCGAGGAGTTATGTGTATGTGTATATATTTGTTCGTCCTTTTTATTTAACAAAGGGGGAGATGTTGTGCTCTGTGTTTGTGAGTATGAGGCCTCTATTGGTCCTCTGCTGACTCCTGAGAAGTATTACGTAGTCATGTAGGTGTGGCTGGGTGTGGTTAATAAAATTTGTGACACAGTGTATTCAGTTAATGATTGCATACTGAAGAATAAAGACGTGCAAACCACACAGCTCTGTGTCTGGCGTGGTCTGTTACATGCTCCCGGGATGGTAAAGACACAACACTGAGAACACCTTTGGAGCTGAATAAGAAAAGAAGTCTTCCCTGTTTTTTGCACAGAAAGAAGAGCAGCTCTGTTAGGAATGGGGTTTCTGGTTATCAGAGTATGCAGCCTGTACAAGCAGGAACCCCCTCTCTAGTCAGGGATATCTAGATAGACACTAAAAGATAACCTGTTCTCACCCTCTTGTAGCTAGGCACCAGACGTGGGTCACGTGCTCTCCATGCCACTGGAGTCAAGCTATCCTGCCTGATGAGGGGTGACACCCCGAAACCGGTCCTAGAATGCTTGTTTCCAGTCCAGGGAGGACCTGGCCTGGCAGTTCGGGCTGGACTGTTCCCATGCGGCACAGGGTCAAGGCTTATTTGCATATGGCTGGGTTCAAACTGGAATGGCATGGTGAGCAAAAAACGATGAATTTAGGCCCAGATCTCTGTACTGGGGTGAATGTATGACATTGTTCTGTATTCTGTCCATCAATTGCTCTTTTTGCATTTGTCACCCCGAGTGTGACGGATATGCCCACACGTGGGTCCCGTGCTCCCCATGCCACTGCAGTCAAGCTATCCTGGCTGATGAGGGGTGAAACCCAGAACCGCTTCTAGGATTCTTGTTTCCAGTCCAGGGAGGACCTGGCCTAGCAGTTCGAGCTGGATTGTTCCCATGAGGCACAGGGTCAAGTCTGATTTGCATATGGCTGGGTTCAAACTGGAATGGCATGGTGAGCAAAAAATGATGGATTTAGGCCCAGATCTCTGTACTGGGGTGAATGTATGACATTGTTCTGCATTCTGTCCATCAATTGTTCTTTTTGCATTTGTCACCCCGAGTGGGACGAGTATGCCCAGACGTGGGTCGCGTGCTCTGCATGCCACTGGAGTCAAGCTATCATGGCTGATGAGGGGTGAAAACCCGAAACTGGTCCTAGGATGCTTGTTTCCAGTCCAGGGAGGACCTGGCCTGGCAGTTCGTGCTGGACTGTTTCCATGAGGCACAGGGTCAGGACTGATTTGCATATGGCTGGGTTCAAACTGGAATGGCATGGTGAGCAAAAAAACGATGGATTTAGGCCCAGATCTCTGTAGTGGGGTGAATGTATGACATTGTTCTGCATTCTGTCCATCAATTGTTCTTTTTGCAATGTTCTAAAGTTGGCATTTTCAGACTTGCAACTTAAAATTCAACTTTATACTAAGTTGTGATCCTAAATCGTGAGTCCAAAAACACCCAACTCAAAATATTTATCTTTTCCCAATTGGAAATTACACTTATAAAATGTAACAAGGTAATCCCAATGTTAACCTTTGGGAGAGATGGGCCATGCAGTAGTGAAAAGCGAATTTAAGTGTTTTTCACTACTTGGACATGTAAAACTTAAAAATACATGTCCAACATTTCAAATATACTGCACCCTGCCCTTGGGGCTGCCGAGGACCTACCTTAGGGGTGACGTATACGTATTAAAAAGGAAGGTTTGGGTCTGGCAAGAAGGTTAACCTGCCAGGTCAACATGGCAGATTAAAACTGCATGCACAGGCTCTGCAATGGCAGGCCTGAGACTTGTTCATAGGGCTACTCGAGTGGGGGCGCAAACAGTGCTGCAGCACCACTAGTAGCATTTAATTTACAGTCACTGGGCAAATGTACTGCACTTTACTAGGGACTTAAACGTAAATTAAATATGTCAATTTTTAATACGCCAATGTTACCATGTTTTAGGGAAAGAGGACATTCACTTTAGCACTGCTTAGCAGTGTCACGATAAAAGTAGATCATCAAAAAGGGGAGGAGGAAGGCAAAAAGTTTGAAGGTGACCCAACCTAAAGGACCATTTCCAACAAGCTTCCTATCAGAGTGTTTTAAAAGGTTGTCACTAGCTCTGTCCTGAACCCTCGCCTCCGGCATTCAATTTCATGGCATTGCCTGTTTCATGTCTTGTGACACATGAATAACTCTTGTGAAATAAAAAAGTCAAAAACCGTGGATGCTGTGGTGATGGGAAGATCAAGTTTGCTGATTGGTGCTGAGTGGGGTAAGAAGAGTCTGTGTGCAAAGTGAGCAGTTGAGAGGCACTAACTCTAAAGAAACCTGCAACTTGTCCAGTGGATTTTACAATCTAAATTCAAAAACATCAAGGGCCATATATTAATGTCCTGGTTTGCGTCGTTCTTGCACCATGCAATGTGGTGCAAGTGCAACGCAAACCTTAAGTCAGATTTTTGAAGCCATGCAAAGACACTTTGTGTGGTTTTGAGTGGCTCCAAAAATCTGGAATAACACAACGCAGCGCAAATTGTGGTGGTGCGTTACTCTGCCCATGATTTTTGGCTCATTCCCAGATTTGCAAGACCTTGTGAACCTGGAATGCGTAAAAAATATACGCCTCCCCAGGAGAGGTGTAACATGGAAAAATATCTTTATTTCTCCTCATTACTTCCTCTTTCTATGTGTGCTGTATTCTGCAGCACACATAGAAAAAGGAATATGCCCCATAGGATTGTTTTTGTGTAGGAATGTGCACAGTTGGCTGCTTATCTGGGCTCCTCCCAGTCGTATGATATAATGATACGTCCTTCGAAGGATGTGAAACACACTGAAGAGCCAAACTGGATGCAGCAGTTTAATTGGAGGTGGCCTTATCTCTGGACTACTTGGCAGCATCTGCCTTTTAGCCGATAACGTCCTACGCTTTGGGCACCAGGAGAACAGCTGGTACATGATAAGGATACTATCAGCGAGAGCTACACTGTTGTTTGAACATTGATCCACATGGCTGCCCCATATGAGATGTATTTATTATTTTTTATTTATGCAGCTTTATATAGCGCGAGCTTGGCCCAAGGCCATGAAAGCCCTTTACTTGAGTGCCTCGTTTGAATTTTAACAGACAAGCTGAGAACTTGGATTTCTCAGAAGCAAAAGATTGAAATATGCTCACATTCCTGCTTGATTGTCGCGATTTGTGGGTGTTAACATCCTTAACCACTATCTTCTCATTGGGTTACCTGTGTAATGGAAATCATACTCAAAATGTAGCTCAGATTGCTGCAAACCAAGGTGGGCAAAGGTTCTTCTCCACTAGGCACATCCAAAATGCAGGCTGCCATGCTTGTTCAATGTGGTTCACATTATTCTCTTTATGTTTCACTTCAGTGCCTCTCAACTGTTGTGGGCTTACTAGCCATAGCACGAAGTATTGTTTGACTGCATTAAGACTGTCATTTGCAGTCAGAGAAAGAATTGATGAAGGCCTGTGTGTGCTGATTGTCTAATAGTCAGTTATAACCGGGGCCAGTAGTATTATGCGATTCTGCATAATTTACAGGCTTCACAAGAAAAATATTTGCAGCTTGGATGGTTCAAAAGTTACAAAAAAGCACCACACGTGATTCCACAGTCTTATACCCATCCCTCAACCTTAACAACCCCCTTACCCTTCCCTGAAACCCTACACCAAGCATAGCCCTGAAATCTAAAAAGAAACCTTACTACTCTTTGCCCCTGCTCATCCCAGAATCTAAAAGCCCCTTAGTATCCCTTACTCATCCCTAAAAAATCCTATCTCTTACCTCTACACATCCCTGAAACCTAAACCCCTATTACTTTTTACCCCATCAATATTTGACCCTAAAAACCCCTTAGTACCCAGCATCCATAACCATCCCTGAACCCTAAAAACCCTTTACTACTATTTACCGTTCCCTGAAAACAAAAAAACCCCTTTTTTAATTACACAGGACTTCACAGCTCCTCAGTACCGCTGCTGCGCAATGCATCCTCGACGTCAGACCTCACATCACAGCCCCACAGCTCCTTGGAACCGCCGTTGCCCATCACATTATCAACGTGGAACTACGCATCACTGACCCACAGCTATGTGGAATTGCAGGTGTGCAACGCATCTTCAACGCAGGACCTCAAAACTCTTTGAATCCCAGACCTTAATGTAATTTGTTTTGCTGGCATAACTTGGTCCCAGTATCCAGCCCACTCTCTATCGCAGTCTGCTGATTTTTCACTATAGAACATGTAAAATTTAAAAGAACATGTCCCACCTTTTAAATACACTTCACCAAGCCCTGTGGACTGTTCAAGGCCTACCATAGGGGTGGCCTATATGTATTAAATGGAAGGTTTAGACCTGGAAAAAGGTTCATTTTGCCAGGTTAAAATGACAGTTTTAAACTGCACACATAGGCCTTAATGGCAGGCCTGAGACATGTCTAAAGGACCATTTCAGTGGGTGGCACAATCAGTGCTGCAGACCCACTAGAAGCATTAAGTTACAGGCCCTGGGTACATGTAGTACCACTTTACTAGGGACTTCAAGGTAAATTAAATATGCCAATTGAGTGTAAGCCAATTTTATCATTTGTAAAGGAGAGAGTTCAAGCACTTTAGCACTGGTTAACAGTGGTAAAGTGAACAGAGTCCTAAGGTCAACAAAAATGAATTCAGCAAAAACAAAAGGAGGAAGGTAAATCATTTGGGAGAAGAATACCTTAAGGTTGGCAGGTCTAACAATCCCCCTCAACAAACAACCCAATATCTGGGGAGGTGAGTGTGTGTGTGTGTGTGTGTGTATTTAAATAAGTACTAATTTCATATAAGAAAAAAATAATACCTTACCTGTATGGAAAAGTCCTTCATTGCAAGATACCTAAAAATAACCTGTGTTGTACTTAACTGCATGGTAAATGTGTTGCATGATAAAGGATGCATTATAAAGGTGACATACCTCGGAAAATGTTAGTGAAAGCCAGATTGATCCAACCTCTTCTAAAATTATAATGCATAGCTTAAACTGCATATTCTCCTGGGAGCCCTTAGTGTTGCAATATGTCTAATGCCATGTAACATGTTATGTGACATTTCATTTTTTAAAGTTTGATTGAAAAATGTGAATATAACATAATTTACAGGTCACAGGAAACAATGGATGAGAAGACCAGCAGTGAAGTGTGATATCATATATTTTCTCCACTATCAGTTGAGAGGGGTGAGAGCCTCACTCAAATAATAAATACAGTCTTTGTCAGTGTGAACTACAAGAGTCACTAAATGAACCTGTGCTTAAACCTCTGGTAGCTTGGGACACAGAACATAGAACCGTAGTTCTGATTTTTTAAATTTCTGGGTGAAAATAGCAAAAAAAGCACAAAGCGCTAGTCACAGGTATCTGGTTATGCTGGACCGGTGTAAAGTCACAAGTTCAGGACGACCGTGATGCTGGGCATGTCAGATAAAGGGACCAGATTTGTCTTGGTGTAGAGTTTACCTGCTCTGAGTCGAAGTCCACAAGAGAAGCCTCAGGTGGAGATTCGCGCTGGTGGGGGCTGCAAGGAGCTCGTTGTTGGTGCGAGCAGCAGGCCATCCCTGGAGCTTCGTGTTTGTAGGAGATGTGGATGGCCGCTATTTGGCACAAAGAGGGTCGCCATCAAAACTAAATTGGCAGTAAATGTGGTGATTATTTCTGATGCGAGGAGCCCACTTGCAGTTGCAAAGAGTTTGAAATGTCTGGATTTTCACTTGGGGTGCAGTTTCGCAGTGTGCTGCAGTCCATATGTATACACATTTTACCATGTTTAAGTGAGAGAGCACAAACAGTTTACCACTGGTTAGCAGTGGTAAAGTGCACAGAGTTCTTAAGCAAATAAAAACAAGCTAAAAAAAATAGTGATAGCAAAAAGTCTAGCGGAACACCCAGCCAAGGATGTCAAGATGTACAACGTAGGGGTTTCCAATAGACCAGGACGGCGAGGACGAGGAAGGAGAGCGGCCATGGCGAGGAGGAGGCAGCCACAGCAGGTAAGTGCCTTTTTAAAAAAATAATTAATTAGGAAGGGTGGAGGGGCCAGCTAACTCCGCTCCACCACGGAGTTTTGCCTAAACTCTGCGTTCGCAATGGAGCACGGAGTAGGCAAAAATCTGTAAACTGCACTGGCGGAGCGGAGTTACCTGCTCGGGGTTCCATTTCAGAGGCCCTCGAAGAAGGTGAAGCCCCTACAGAGGAGCCCAGTTATTAAGCCTGCCAAAAATATCTACTGGTAAGGCTGAAAGAAGAGATACTGCACCACAGCTTAACACAGAGCCAGCACCGATACAAAGCAGAAACACTCAAGACAGTGATAACCATGTACAAAGAAGCACTAAAGAAAACGACAACCTACAGGCAAAGATGACCAGGCATAGAGAAATGCTAAAGGCAGCGACAGCCAGATATAATGCATAAAGAAGAAAGCAGTGAATAGCACGTCCTAGAAGTGAAACCAATACTCACGGTGAAGAAGGAAGAGGGTGCTCCCTGACCTCAGCTCGGACGTGATGACCCGAGAACCAGTGAGCAGGCTGATGCTTGCAGAGGTGCCATAGGGCCAAGAGAAGCTGAAGATCAAATGCTGTCTGAACAGCACATACTCTTCCATCAGTAGGAAACAGCACAAAAAATGATGCAGCTGTGTTCGTGAAACCACCACCTCCATTCGTATCCGCCAAAAAGCTGCATATTGGCGCCAGATGGACCGCCTGGATTGAAAAGTTCAACAAATTCATAGATGCTCTAGAAGAAGCAGATGACAAAAAGATGATCAAATGCTTAAAGAACCTTGACGGTGATGGAGTAAAGGAAGTGATAAAGAAGATATTGCAAGCTGATGAAGTATTCTACTGTCAAATCAAGAAGTTTATGGAGGTCAAGTTCAACCCAATGCAGAATGTCAACTATGAAAGGTAAACTTTCAAGCAAGCAAGACAGCAACCTGGTGAGACTACGGATGAGTTTGTTTAGAGACTTGATACGCTTACAAAGCACTGCAAGTTCAACGAATTCAATGTTGAAGAAGCCATGCATCTGGGAGTTATTGATGGTTGCACTGTGAGTCATTCAAACGGCACATGCTGTGAAAAATGCTCAGTGTGGAGAAAATGCCCAGGAGGAACATGCTGATAAACAGGCTGCTGATATGAAAGCTGGAACATCCCAAAATGAATCAGCATTGAGTATGAAAAGTATGCAGAAACACAAGGTAGAGGTCCAAAGAGTGAAGTCTCTGAAGAAAAATAAATTGTGTTTCCGCTGTGGTTTCTCCTTCCCACATGAAGGTAAATGTCCCGCCATTGGACAGATATGTAAAAGCTGTGGGATAGAAAAACATATCGTTTTGCAAGGCGAAAAAGAAACTAAGTGCATCACAGAGAGATGAGAAGATGGATGCCAGAAAGTTCCAGAAGCACTCTTGACACTCCCACAAGGCCAAATGGCAACACCGACTTAGGGAAGTGGAAAGAAAACAAAGACGATTGTTATCAAATTCCTCTTCCAAAGGTTCTTTAACTTCATCATGGAGTGACAGTGAGGAAGATGGATGTGCAATGGTGTTGTCAGTCACAGACCTATATGCGCATGTAGGATTGGCCGCTTGCAAAGAAAAATACAAATTTAAAACAAATGGCCACACTAAGCACCAAAGTTCATTTGGTCATTGTCCTAAAATCATGCTCAAGCTGAACAGTTGCCCTACAACTTTTATTATAGACAATGGTGTGTCGATAAACGTCATGGCGGCAGAAAAGTACAAAGAACTTTCTCCGACACCTCATCTCACACTGTCGAGAACAAAGGTCAGATTCTATGGTCACTACAAAGGATCCTTAACTCTGCAAAAGCATAGAAGCTGCCCAGGTGTGAGACTTGGTGTCAAAGAAAGTTCTTTGTACTTTTCTGCCAGCATGATGTTAATCCTTTATAGCCACCATGCGGCACAAGAAAATGACCGTGCAAGTACCAGTTCATGTCCTCCAAGGTATGTTGTCGAGGGCATGCTTGTTAAGTTTCGATACTGCTGCTAATATGAGACTGATCTCTATTAACTACAACTTGAATGCCAATTCTGAAATAGTAAGTCAATTCCCGACATTGTTTCATGGATTTGGGCAACTTAAGACAATGAAGAAGCAGCTTCACATTAATGAAGGCATTAGCCCTGTTGCACAGCTACACCGTCGAATTGCTTTTCACTTACTTAGGCAGCTATTGAGAAAGGACTAGAAACACTAAAAAATGACATCATCGAGCGCTGTACTGGTCCGATGCTGTGGGTTTCACCCATTGTAGTGGTGCAAAAAAAGGACAGTGGAGGTTCAGTGTGCATTTGTGTTGAAAGCAATTGAAAGAGAAAGACATCCAGGTCCACACACAGTACATGGTCAGGCAGCTGAATGGCGCCAAAGTTTTCTCCCACCTTGATTTGAAAAAAGTCTGCCATCAACTTGAACTGGAAATAAACTGTAGGTACATTTCTATTTTTTCAACTTAGGTTGGTTTGTTTAGATATAAAAGACTCAGTTTTGGTGTGTCGTCAGCTGCAGAAATCATCCAAGATGTAATTTTTTGAATAATTCAGCTTGGCACACATGCTTTAACTACAGAGATTTACTGGTGTTTGGGGCTACATGAAATCAACATGATAAAAGCAATCACACAAGTATGCCATCAGCAGGTCTCACACTAAATGCAGAAATGTGTGAATTTCACAAAAACAGAATTAAATTCTTTGTGCATATTTTCTCTGAAAAGGGAATGACTCCTGATGCGGAAAAGGTACAAGAATTGTCATCTACTTGCCCTTCCTAAGATGTGACCATGCAGCAATCCTTCTTAGGCATTGCCAGCTAATGCTCCAGATATATTCATGATTTTACCACTATGAGTGCCCCTCTAAGGGACCTAACAGTGAGATTTTGTGTTTGACTGGTCATCTGAATGTGACAAAAGTTTCAACGCAATTGAAAATGCAACCGAAATGGCTTACTTTGATACGAAATTGCATATAGAGATTGTGGTAGATGCAAGCCCAGTGAGGTAGGGCGCAATCCTTGACCACCACAATGGACAGACCGATGCTCAGAGACATATTTTGGCCTATGCTAGTTGGAGTCTATCTCAGACAGAACATGCTTTTTCTCAACCTCATCAGGTTGCACACCATTTTAGAAAGCCAAAAGTCAAGATGCCCTGCATCGAGAGGTGGGGTTTTTGTCTGCAGGAGTATGAACACACTATTGTGCACAAACCAGGGAAGGATCAAAACCCAGAAGTACCTTTCACGAGTCCCGCTACTGCGTCATAGTCCAACATCCAAAGCGGCTGAGGTCTACATCAATTTTACAGTAAAGTCAAGTGTGCCTGCAGCTCTTTCTGTTGAACAAATTATGCCAGCTACTAGTTCTTACAAAGACATGCTTAAGCTTTAAGAAATCATTGCTACTTAATCATGGAGAAAACATACTCGACCTCTCACAGATGATGTGAGTACCAGAAATTCAAGAATGTTCTGGAAGAACATTCTGTTACACATAATGTTGTCATACTAAGAGGGTCAAGAATAGTTATCCCTGAAAGCCTTGAGGCAACGAGTTATTGAACTGGTACACGAAAGACATAGGGGCATTGCTGCAACTAAAAGAGCCCTGAGGAATTGAGTATAGTTCCTGCACCTTGATGAGCACGTTGAAAGGAAGCTGAAAGCTTGTCATCTGTTCAACTGTCTGTCTCTCAAAATGACTCTGCTGAACATGTCTGATCTTCCTAAGAAGCCTGGGAGCGGAGTGTGGTTAACTTTTTCAGACCCCTCAATAATGCACATCATCTCATGATAGTTGCTGATGAGTACTCATGTTATCCTCTAGTGGAAGACTTATCATCAACCACACATGACGGAGTCATCGAGAGGCTGGATGACATTTTGGCAACATGGGGTGTTCCTTCCATTCTGAAATCTGACAATGGTCCACCCTTCAATAACAGAGAGCTCAACACTTTCTCAACCATTTGAACATCAAACAACAGAAAAGTATACATCTCTAGCCACAGGCAAATGGCGTTGAACATCAAACAACAGAAAAGTATACCTCTCTAGCCACAGGCAAATGGCGTTGTTGAATGATTTATGAGTACTTTGAAAATGGTGATTTAGCGTACTGCACTGGAAGGAATCAAGCCCAGACCTCTGTGCCTACCATTTTAAAATATCTAGTCAACTGCAGTACATTTTGCTGAGAAATTGGTAAGTACTATCTCATTGGGTAAATGTCCACTGCACCTTCTACACTACTGCTGCAAAAAGGACCACCCATTTAGGTATTTCTAAGTGTTTCTGCTTGCAAATGTTCTTAGTGGATTAATCACTATATTTCTCTTCCTAAATCTTTCATTCTTAGTGAATTTGTCGTGAAATATCGCGCTAGGTATTTTCCGGTTTTGCAGAAAGTAGTGAAGATAGCGTGTTTTTGAAAAAGTGTAAAAACATATACATACATATTGTAAATAATGTTTGACAGCAGTAGTTTACTAATGTAGTTTTTAAACTTGTGTTTCTGTAATCATTTTTAATGCAAAGCACTTTTTAATTGTATTTCATGTCTTTGCTATAATGCCGGTATTTGCGATGACATTGGTGTTCGCAAAGATCATGTGACTATGTAACTGAGAGATTTGATTGGAGAAGACAATTTTCATTAATCTTCAAAGGAATTTCCCACCCATTTCTCTCTTCTTGAAGCTTCCAATTGATATTTGGAATGGAACATTCTAATTAGTTGTCCTGTACTTTTAGTGCAGGCTGTTTGGGATATCTTTTTGTCATTTTTGAATATAAAACGGCAACAGGAGGAAGTGAGGATCTGCCACAACAAACAGAATAGCAGGAGGCACTGCAACGTCATCAATTCTCCTCTGACAGTGAACCAGCCCTAAAAAGGCAAATTATTGCTTGTTTTCTTTTTACTATCCCATCTGGCGAGAACAAGGCCATCCCAAATTTGTGCTTGTGAGAGAAAACCCTTTCAAGGGGCACTGCTAAAAAATATTCTTGTCAGACAACAAGCATGTTGTCCCATTTAAAGACCTATCACAATGGCCATCTGAAGAAGGCACAGAAGGAGAGAGCCTCTAGGGCTACACCACCAGATTCTGGAGAAAAAGTACCTCAAGAAGTGGAGAGGCAGCTGCCAGAAATATCTCCAGAATTGAAGAGGTTTGGCACATTTTGTATAGACTGCAATACAACCCTTAAAGTTGGTGATCAGTGTGCGGCTGTTATTTTTGAAACTGAAAAAATACACTTTTTTTGTTTATGGCAGTTTTCCCACTGTTTTTGACTTTCTAGTCATAATGTTTTATTTTGGAAGTTGCTATTTTATTTAAGAAAAAATACAAAAAAAAATACAAAAGGTTAGAAAGCAAAAATAAATAATACAGTTTCGGAAAAGAAAAGAAGAAAAAAAGGTTCTTGTCTGATCTGCCTTTCATGATTTCAAAAAAAGATAAATTGTATGTATATATAAAGAGGAGTGGTTGTATAAGTGAGTGACCGACTGTGCTAGTGGTTGCATGGGTAAGCGATTGGGTGTGTAAAAGGTTACAAGAGTGAGTGACTGCCTCTGTAAGTGCCTGTATGGGTAAGTAAAAGGCTGTGTAAGTGCCTGGACAACTGATCGAGTATTTCTGTTAGTGGCTGTATAGGTAAATGATTATGTGTGTTAGTGCCTGTAAGAGTGACTGGGGGGGGTGAGTGTCTGTGTAAGTGAGTGATTGGGTGTGTGAATGAATGTGTGAGTGGGTGAATGGGTTGGTGAGTGCCTGTATAAGTGTGAGAGTGACTGTATCGGTGAGTGAGTGTGTGAGTGCATTTATGAGTGAACAAGTGGGTGTATGAGTAAGATACTGGGTGTGTTAGTGGCAGTATAAGTGAGTGTATGCATGAGTGAGTATGAGGGTATGTGAGAGTCAAGGAATGCATGAGCGCCTCTATGGGCGAGGGAGTGACTGAGTGGCTGCATGGGTAAGAGAGTAGGTGTGTAAGTGGCTGTATAGGAGAATGAAGAAGTGTATGAGTACTTGCATGAGTGAGTGATTAGGTGGGTGAGTGTCTGTATAAGTGAGTGATAGGGCATGTTCGTGGCTCTAGGGGTGAGTGACTAGGTGTGAGTGGCTCTTTGAGTGAGTATATGCATGTGTGAGTGGCTTTATGAGTAAGTGACAGTCTGAATCAGTTGGTGTGTTTGAGTCAACAAGTGGGGGTGACCTAATAGAAGAGTGAAATAGTGGATATGTGAGTTGTATGAGTGAGTGACCTGCTGTGTGAGTGGCTGTATGGGTAAATGACTAGGTGTGTGAGTGCCTGCATGACTGAGTGACTGTGTGTGTGAGTATTTACATGGGTGAGTTAGTGGGTGTGTCAGTAATTGTTTAATTGAGTGAGTGGTTGTCTGAGTGACTGTATAAGTGAGTGATTGGTTGTGTGAGTGGGAATGTGGATAAGTGATTGGGTGTGTGAGTGCCTGCATGACTGAGTGGCTGCATGTATGAGTGTCTATATGGGTCACTGAATGCCTGTATGAGGGAGTGACAGGCTCTGTTAGTGTCTGTATGGATGAGTGAATGCCAGTGTGAGTGCCTGTATGATTGGATGAGTGGTTGAATAACTGGCTCCATAGGTGAGACACTCCATGTGTTAGTGCCTATATGAGTTAGTGACTGGGTGGGTGAGTGTCTGTATAAGTTAGTAACTGGGTGTGTTAGTGGCTGTAAGGGTGAGTGGGTGGGTAAGTATGTATATAAGTTGATAGCTGTGTGTGAAAATGGTGGTATATCTGACTGAATGGGAGTGTAAGAGACTATATGAGTCAGTGACTGTCAGTGTGAGCAGTTTTGTGGGTGAATATCTAACTGTTTGAGTACCTATATTGGTAAGTGAATGTGTGTGTAAGTAGGTCTATGAGTGAGTCAGTGGCTATGCCAGTGTTTCTATTAGTGTGTTTCTGGCTGTGTCAGTGGCTGTATTATTGTGTGTATGGGTGTAATAGTGTATACAAGTGTGTGTTCTTGGGTTTATCAGTGTATACACAAGAATATGTCTGGTTGTGTCAGTGAATGCCTGGGTATGTAGCTCTATATATAAGTGTATACGTGGATGTATTAGTGTATGATTCACTGTGTGCCTGGGTGGGTCACTCTATGCATAAGTGTCTGTCTGGATGTGTTAGTGTGTGCATCAGTGTCTGTCTGGGTGGCGTTCTGTATACAGCATTGTATGGCTGGGTGTGCCACAATCTGAATCAGTCTATAAATGGTTGTGTGAGTATCTTTATAGAGAACAAGTGGGTGCATGAGTGACTGAATCAATGACTAATTGGCTGTGCGAGTGTCTGTACAGATGATGAACTGACTTAGTCAGTGGCTGTATGCAATATTGAATATGTATGGCAGTAGCTGTATAAGTAACTGACAGGCTGTTAGTAGCTGTGTAAGTATGTGTATGCGTCACTGTTTACATGAGTTATTGGATGTGCTTCTAGCTGTATGGGCGAGTGCCTGGTTGTATCAGTTCTTACATGGGAAAGTGAGTGAGTATATTAGTGATTGTATGTATTGCTGACTGGTTGTATAAGCTAGTGTGTAGGTGACTAAGTGCACATTTCTGTGCCTGTATTAGGAAGTAAATAAGCATGTTAATATCTGCATGGGTAAGTAAAATCATGTCGTACTAGATGTATTTTTAAGTGAGATGGGTTACTAAGTGTTTCAGTGAGTTAGTGCGTTAGTGAGTAGTTCAATGGATGAGCGACTGGGTGTATGAGTTATGTAATCACTGTATGTGTGAATGTGTGAGTGGCTGTACAAGACTCTACCTTGATATATAGTTTTAGAGTGTACATTTGCTGAGCTACACTGAAAGCTATAATTACAAAATGAACAAGCTATGCCAAGTGATCTTCGTGTATCAGACTACTCTCCATGGGTATCTTTAAGCAATATTTCTGTGGTAGAAGAAGAAGTGTTTTGAGACATCTAAAGACGTTCAATTCCTGCCGCTTTGAAAAAGAAAAAGAACATAAATATATGTTAGTATTTCATTTTAAAAATTACAGAAACATAAATCACACTTCTGTCAGTCAGTAAACGTTAGAGCAAATGACATAGCGCAGAACCTAATCTCTTGTCTGGTTTTTCTTGAATTTGGTTTACTAGGTGTGGTAAATGAAAGAGTACATTGAGAATGACATTTGCATAGCAGTTAACACTTGAACTGTTTTCCAACTTGTAACCTACAGTATCTCCATCAGTTTCCAGTTTTCTCTTCTTAACACCTTCTAG
Source organism: Calotriton arnoldi (assembly GCA_963921515.1). NCBI lineage: Eukaryota > Metazoa > Chordata > Amphibia > Caudata > Salamandridae > Calotriton > Calotriton arnoldi. The sequence goes on from CAWUFW010013280.1 coordinate 378,437, forward strand.
ATTGTCCTTGTGTCCTTTCTTTTCTTGAGCATCTGTACTTACAGGGGGCGTAGTTCGTGGAGTTTTTCTATGCGGAACCCCACGAAGTTACAAAAAAACTCCACGAAGTTCCGCGAGTGGCGGAGTGCAGTGCGAACTGCAGTTTGTGCTGGTATTCCTGCCGCTCGGGTAGAAATTCTACCGGAGCGGCAGATCGCGCTCGCGAACTTACCGTTCGCGATCGCGAACTTACCATTCACGATCGCGAGCGGGGAAAAAACCCCGCAAACTCCGTGAACGGAGCGAATTTCACCGCCCAGGCCTAATCTGTACACTCTTTTGTAATCTTCCGTTTTGGACAGATTATCCGTTTCTTGTAAATAGGGTATTGGCCTAAATAAGGAGCATTTACACTTCTTTACTGATTGTACTCTCTTACGCAGCTTGCATCAGCACTAACTTTCTTATCATCAAAATCAATCAAAAACAAACCGGACAATGTTCTAACTCAGGCCAATGCTACATGTGATATTCCTTCTTTAAATACAGTACTTCCAATATTAACAAAGGCTGCATCTACATTTAAACCTTGTGATTTTTGAACAGTTACAGCATATGCTACAGAGAGTGGCAACTGCTGTTGCTGCAAACAGAAGTCTTTCACTAGCAAAAAACGTACAACACATAGGCCAATCCACTTCTAGCTATCAATCTGATCACATTTTATGGCCAAGTATACAACACCATCTCTATTTGGAAAATTAATTAAATCAATAACTTTACCCATTACACCATTTACTAATCCTTATTCAACATTTAAATTACACCGCAAAATTACTCAGCTATTCTTACATATGCTTTTCTAATCCTGCAGTCCTGGATACAGACTTCTGTAAAGTATCCAGTTTTGTTTGCAGTATTTCTGTGACTAGAATTGTCACTCCCTGATGTTCCATTTTATTGACAGCTGAAATTTCTAGAATACCTTCTTTCTCTAGTTTTAGTAATTGTTCGGCAATTCTGTTGTTCAAAAAAATTGTACATTAGTTCTGTTGCTGTAATGTTAGATAGAAATAGCTTCTTGACATGTCGACTTTCTAAAACACCTTTTCCATTGTTTGCTAGAACTCCTATTCTAATGTCCTTAAGAATATTTCCATAATCCACGTCAGATGCTTGATGCATATTTATCACTAGTTCCTTGTATTCAAAGTGTAAACAAATATTTACTTTGCCAATACTCCGCAAAGAATTTCTTGTTTCATTATGGACATGTTTTTTGAAAACAGGTTGTCCTTTTACAAGGGTAAGTTGCAGTAGGTCACCAAATACAATCAAATGCTTTCCTCCAAAGAGTACATAATAGTTTGGTCTAGAAATATGCTGCATTCTTAAGTGTATGAAGGCAAGTATTAAGTTCGATACATGCTCACCTAATCAATGATTAAAAGCTTCTGTTTCTTCAATACTCCTGATACCTCATGGAAAGCTTCGGCAGATAATTTTTGGTATTCCATTTTATTGTCATGTTCAACAGGCCGCATTAGTAGTCAATGTAAAGTAATTCCATTAATGTTATATGCAGCTAATCCTGTTGGTGCTATTACTACACACAGGAAATTTGATTCTGTAGTCTTCTGTAGAAAACCAGTTACAACATTAATTAGGAAGCTTTTTCCAGGGGCCAGCTTGACCACTGATGTATAGTAATATTGGTTTAAACGAAGAACATTCACATTGTTTTCTTCTCGTGGAGAAATCCATGCTCTAATTTATCTTTAACTTAATTAAAAATGTCTTTCTGTTCATTGTGCAGTTGTTCTATTAACTGTTCGAAACAGTTTCCTCTCTTGCTTGCTCTCCACCTCATTCATAGCTATAGCTGCTTCATTTTGAATAATTGGTTCTCCAAGAGGATCTTGAGTCAGTGGTCCAGAACTTTGGCTGCTTTGTGAACTTTCCATGGCTATCTCAGCAGCATTGGTTTCTTACTGTTCAATTTGATCTTTCAACATTTGCAAGTAGGTTGGAAAGACTGAACGCTCAATGCGGTCTTTCACAGCTTTGAAAGAGTCTTCGTAACAGACATAGTGTCCAAGTAAATCTGATTCAGCACGCCATGGCTTGAAAATCTGCAAAAGTGGCAAGTAGAAAAACTCTTTTCTCCATAGTTTGGCAACTAAGCATTTGGTGGTTAATTAGATTTCCTTTGTTGTATCTCACCAAACAACCATCACATCCAACAACTACATATCTCCCTTCTTCTATGTTTTAAGTTACATTACTTCTATATGCGTGATATTGAAGCACTTCATAGAGACATATGTTTTGAAGATGTCGACTCCTTCTTGGGTAGTTTGTACCCAACATATTATTTTTCAAAATGTTTTTACGTCCTGGATCAAATTCTGTGCGATACTGTATTTCTGGGAAAGGCTTCTCTATTTTGACTGCTTGCAAGGTCTAGACTTACTCATACTATTCCCCTTGACTTTGAGAACAAACTAGCAGAGTTCAACCAGTCCCGGCACTCATAGGATCCTATTTCTTGATGTGAAAGTATTTTCAAGCTGAAACTGTGCAATTTCTTGGTAAGATTCTTTTTTTGCAGAAATCTCCTCCCACATCTTTCATTTCTGTTTTCTATGATTTTGTTATATATGAAGTCACGTAGTGAGTAACAGCGATGGAGTTGTCTGCACCAAATTGTAGATCGATATTTACATACTGCATCTTAAGAATAACAATGTTGTAGTAATTAATATACCTTGCAGCCTCTCCTTTTCTGAGATTGTATGTAGTTTTTGGTGATTTCCTTGTCAGTGTTTGCCTGCTTGCAGATAAAAAGGTGTTGACTCTTCCTTCAGAAATAATAGGTTGTGGGTATCCAAAATGAAATTTTTGTAAAACTTTCCTTTGCATCTGTATTTTTTGACTACAATACTTCCAACATCTGAGTTTGAAATAGTACAACTTGTTGTCTCAAGCTCTTTTCACCAACATCTTTTAGGATGGCGCATTTCGCATATTGTTCTATGAAATGCAAGACAGAATCAACACTGTCTGTTCCAAATTTTGTTGCATCTTTTATCCATAACAGCATGTGAATATGAGGAGCACCTCTTGTTTGGTACTCTTTGCGCCAAAAGAAATCTGTTACTTGACCAAGCGAAGGATTACTTTTGTTGCAGATGAAAGACACCATGGCTTCAAATCTGTGGTTAAAAAATCTGCAAACATTTGCAGGATCCAATGAGCAAAGTTCTCCAGCTGTCTTCGCTTTGATGTCCTTTATGTTTAAGTTTGCTTCTCACAAGAATTCAAGCAGGTCATCCCATGCATATCCAGCACAGCGAGTGTTAGAAACCATGTAGGTGCTCCTAGATTTCTCAACATGCATTTCAGCTCACCATGATGATACCAGTACTCATTGGAGCCACGTTAGCATACCATCAAATTAATCATGTTGTATCACAGGTTTCATTTTTTCTTTGCACTTTGTCAACAAATTCTCTTGCTGTGAGATTTTGCAGATTCACTCCTGTTTTGAGATTGTGATTTAGTACATAAGATAGTCCTGAAAAGTCACTTTCAAATAGTAGATAAATTAGATAGGGAATAAACTGGCGAAATCTAGGATCTTCTGAATATAGTCTATTTGATCTGTACTCGGCTGCTTGTATTTGTACAGGCCAGTCATCATATTTACCTACTCCAGAAGGAAACAGATGTGGAAAACAGCGAGTTTCTAAACTTTTCTCCCACAAACTCATGGGAGCTCCTTTCACTTCTTTCATTTGAAAGAGATTAATAGCATCCCCAATAATCTCTTTAGAAGGCAGAGGATGAATACTGTAGTGTTCATAAGTTTCTTCTGAGCTCAGTTCGATCCACCTTTTTCATCTGACCTCTTGATGATGATTTGTCATCCTCCATATGTGTTCTAGCTTGAAGAACATCCATAATTTTATAATTTTGAACCAGATATAACGTTGCTTTTTTCAGTTTACTTAGATCCACTTGCCATAATGTTTTGCTCTTGGTTGGGACATAATTGACTAGAATAATAAGTGCTTCTTCCAAATCCATCTGCACCGCTTCAGTTTGTATATTCTGCTTGAAATCTAATGGCAAGTACAGAACTCTACCTTTAAGACCATTCTGTAACTCTGTTGGAGGTAACTTCCCTGTCTTTGGTTTCATACGAACTATAGCTTGGAGTGGATATATATACTGTATTAGAATTGATTCATGAACATTTAAATCTTGAAGTTCTTGTGGGATTAGAACTAATTCTACCTTGTTGTGGACTGCTCTAGCTGGCATTTTATTATCCTCCAACTTAGCATAACAGTACTTTCCTATAATTTGATCATGTAGAACAATCAAAGCCTTCCTCTACAAATAAATAAGCTGCATATTCTTGCCTGTTATCTCTGTTCTCGTCTTCTGTTTTTGAAGACACAACAACATAACGAGTTTGACTTTTGTAGTGAGTGCATAGACAAAATATACAAACACAGTTCGGTTTCTCTGGACAAACTGTGTTAAACTTTGTATTCTCTTCTCGAAAGTTATCAACAATAATACCTGTTCCTCTACATCTGCAGATACAATGTCTTCATTTTACCAACACTCCTGTTTAGGACCAAAGAAACAAAACTGAACATCATCACAAACCTTTTCTATCTCTGCTACTGTACCATGCAGAAGAGCTATATTTATTTCTCCTAAACATAAGGCAGGGGTTTTGACATAGTAAAGCCTCCTAACTAAAGTTCACATTTTTGAGTAGTGCACAGCAACATTCTGAAATGATGACAGGTGCTTCTGCACACTTTCTTCCATAGATATACTAGTGAATGTCCTTGGAAACTAGTATATTTCCTTACTTTTCATGGATCTAATCCTTGCAAAATCCCAATTTTCTGTTTCATACTTTTGCAGTAAAACTGAGGTAAGAAAGTTCTCAATATATCAATTAATTCCTGACAAACACTAAAAGTACTGCTACAGTTCCATTTATATACACAAGCCTGTCCACGCCTTCCCTGTACCTCTTCAGCTATCACTTCCTCTATATTTCTAGGTACAATCACCTTTATTGGACTCCAACTACCAACTGTTATCTCATAACATCATCCAGATTCTTCAACTGCATGCACTAATGTGTTCACTTGGAAGTATCTTTCTTCATCAAAGAAAGGCTCAGTACTAAAAGTATGTCTCCATTCACCACTGAAAACTTTCAAAAGTTACTTCTATTGTGAAGTCTCTTCTTCTGGCTTCTTTTCCCCATAGACAATACTATTTTATCCAGGGTCCTCATTCTGTTTAGAAGCAAAATAAATAGATTCCTCTTTAGAGCAAAGGACTTATCAACTACAGCCTCAACACGCTCCTTTTGTCTGACTGCTTCTCTTTTAATTTTCTTTATAGATTTGATCATTTTCTGAATTACTCTACTGCGGAACATTCTAACTCTGATTTCCTTACACAGCCTCTGTCTTCTGGTTAAAATCTCTGCTTTTTGGTTCGATTTTTTTACTCTTCATATCATGTACTTTTTCTCCTTTCTTAGTTGATCTCAAACTTCGTTTTTATTTGCTTGATTTCACTGAGTTTCCAGGTATCCACATACCATTTTAAGAAATGTCTTGGTTCTCTTACAAGTAGCTCTTTTCTCTTTCATCACTTTCTCCACATTTTGTCCCATTTCTTTGTCAGTCGAACACAGGAAATCCGTCACCCACGCTCTCATCAGCAGCAGGCTGGACTACGGCAACGCACTCTACGCCGGGATCAACAAGAACCTCACCCGCAAGCTCCAGAACATCCAGAATGCCTCCGCCAGACTAGTCCTTAACCTACCCTGCCACTGCCACATCACCCACCACCTGCAGGCACTACACTGGCTCCCCGTCGAGAAGAGAATCATTTTCAAGCTTCTAACCCACGCCCACAAAGCCCTCCACAACCCCAGCCCCGCCTACATGAACCACTGCCTCTCGTTCCATGCACCCCAAAGATCCCTCCACTCAGCCCAGCTTTCCCTCTCGATGGTGTTGCACATCAAGAAGACCAGAACAGGAGGCCACTCCTTCTCCTTCCTCGCGGCCAAGGCATGGAACACCCTCCCTCTCCACCTCCGCCAGACCCCAACTCTCTCCAAGTTCCTGAAGGACCTCAAGACCTGGCTCTTCGACGAATCACCTTGAGCATCCGGCAACTGCACGAACCCGGGTGGACCCTGGAAGACCTCAGGACCTACTTGGCCTACGACGAAAACACTGTGAGTGCCCAGGAGCTGTGCGCACCCCCCCAGCGCCTTGAGACCCTTCCGGGTGAGTAGCTGCGCTCTATAAATACCTGATTGATTGATTTCTTTGTCAGTTGTGAGGAGATAGTATCTTTTCCTCTGTTTATTTCTTCTCTCACTTTTTGATGGCATTATAGCTGTCTGTACTTAACTAGAAATTGATGCCTGAAAAGAAAAGAAAATTTGTACATTTACCTTTTCATTACATACTATCAGATTACTTATTTTAAGTATATACCTACCAACATAAGCAGTAGTCTTATTATAATATAGCTAACATTACTCTATTATTTTTCATGTTTATGTCTTTGTATCTCTGTCTGTTTCAGTGTATGAATTAGTCTGCTGGATATACTACCATATCCATTACTTTGTTCCTGTCTATCTATCCATGTTTAAAGGACTACTTGTCTGGATGGGTGACTACACTGTGACAGTAGTTGGACACATCTGAGTGAGGATAGACTTGAACTGTAGAAATGCCGTCAGATGTTTAAGTAAGTGTGACAGTATATGACTGTCTGTTTTACTAACTCTATGACTCACTGAATGTGTATGCCAGAGGCTGAACTAATAGCTCAGTGCCTGTGTTGATGAATACAGGGGTATGTAAGTGTGTCTGCAACTGCGTTTGATATTGCTGGAAAGATAACTAGTATTTGAGCATGTGAGTGAATGTATAAGTGCATGTGCACTGTCTGACTGTGTGAGAGAGACACGCTTTTGAGAACATGCATGTCACTTGCATTATGGGTGATATACACTATGTAGTACTTGTCATAGGGGTCTCCAAGTGCACAAATAACTTAGTGTAACTGAAAAAGACATCTCTTACCATTTAAACACAAACCACCATTCATTATGGCATGCCTACAGCCTATCTCAGAGATTAGTTACGTGTAGTAAAGGTGGGTTTAAGACTTGGTGAATGGCTGTTTTATGGCAAGTTGAGCTGCTACTAAAAGTGCACAGATACCCTCTGCAGTAATAGGCCTGACCCATGTTTAAAGGACTACTTGACTGGATGAGTGACTAGGTTGTGTCAGTACTTGGCTGCATACCTGAGAAAGTGTAGGAGTATTCCTGTAGGAGTGCCATCAGATGTTTAAGTAAATATACTACTATATCAGTGTCTGTTTAACTAACTCTATGGTTCACTAAATGTGTATGTAAGTGGCTGAATGAATAGCTCACTGCCTGTGTTGCTGAATACAGGGATATGCCAGTGTGGCTGTAACTGCCTTTTATAGTGCTGGAAACATAAGTAGTATCTGAAATGTATAAGAGCCTCTGCGGTGTCTGACTGGGTAAGAGAGAATCCCTATGCTTTTGAGAACATGTATATCACTTGCATTATGTGTGGTATAATCTATGTAGTACGTGGCATAGGGGTCTCCAAGTGCACGAATGACTTCGTGAAACTGAAAAGGACATCTGTTACCGTTTAAACACAAACCACCATGCATTATGGCATGCCTACAGCCTATCTCAGAGGTGGGTTATGTGTACTAAAAGGAGCGTTTAAGACTTGACGAATGGCTGTTTTATGTCACGTTGAGCTGCTACCCTTTGCAGTAGTAGGCCTCACCTAAAAATGGAGAGATACCCCCTGCTGTAGTAACCTTGACCCATGTTTAAAGGACTACTTGTCTGCATAGGGTGACTAAGTTGTATCAATACTTGGCTACATATCTGAGTGAGTGTAGGAGTCCACCTGTAGGAGTGCCATCAGATGTTTAAGTAAGTATGCCGGTATATGACTGTGAGAAGTTGGCCTGGTATATGATGTCCACTAATTAAAGTGGGCACCCTGTACCAGTCCAAACAACCCTTATGGTGATTTAAGAGGTCAAAGATAACCTTAGAAAGCTATCCAAGTGGTAGCTGTGGAGAGCAGCCTTCAGGCTTAGTCTTGAAGTAATGTTAAGCAGCTTGTTGCACCAGAATGCAACCTTCTAGTATTGATTAAATGAAAGGAGAACCACACAGTAGTTATAAAAATATGAATTTATTAGTATAACACACTAAAAGTACGACACAGTATCTTCTACATGAAGATACTCACAAAGCACACAATACTGTAGCACAGAAACAATTGTACGTAGCACTAATACACAGTGGGCTCCAGGGGGAGAACAAACCATATACTAAAATAGTGGTATAAGAACCACGACTCGAGTCAAGACAGCGTCTAGAGGATGTGGAATCACTGGGATCTTAAGGAACCACCCAAGGTGAGTAAGTAGGGATGCCACGGAGGACGGGTGCAGTGTGGGAACACGACTGCGTGCGCCGTACAATTCTATGGGAGAGTCGCGGTTGCAGTTTTAAAGTTTAAGGACCCTTCTGAGTGGACTTTAAAGAAACCCCGTGGAACTTAGGAGGTTGGAGAGCCTCCCCACCCGTGGATACCATAGTACCAGAGTTATCTATCCCAGAGAAGCCGGGTGCAGAGGTCTGAAGTGGCGTTGGAAACCGCTGTCGATCTCTATGGAGGACTTCGAAGAAGAGCCACTGCTGGGAAGAAGAAAAGTGTCCATCGGAATCCAAAGGTGGATTCTTGTTGAAGAGTATCTGAAACAGAGGGGCCAGAGTCTGGGTCACTCAGGAGTGACCAGGGGCTCGGTAGACGACTGCCCACCGATGTTGGGTGCTTCAGGTGCGTTGAGGGGGTTCTTGACTCTGCAGCCACCAGGACCACAAGATGTTGGGGATGACCAAGAGCCAGATACGAGCTGTCCCACAAAGGATGTTGAGTACTGAGGGGTCGGTGACTGGCTGGAGCACCAACAAGCCTTGGCAACGGCAACCCACGCAGAAGGTCAAAGAAGGTTACGGTTCGGGCCAGCAAGGTCCAGGAGACTCACCAAACACAGGGGAGTCAGGTCAGGCCTGGAACAACTAGATGAGCCCAAGAAAAGCAAAGATGACTCTCAAGAGGACCCACACGCCGGAAGCACAGGAGTCGAGAGGGGACCTCAAGCAGTTTCACAAAGCAACAGCCCACGGAGCACTTAGTGCAAGGAGGCCAAAGTTCTTTGGTGGAAAAGGTGCCAGAGGTTGGGGCTACTCAGAGCCCTGTGCACTTGTTTTGGAAACGCCAACAAGCATATGCATTTGCAAAAGTATGCGGTGCACAGGGGTACAGGTATTGCAGCCCCCACAAAGGATTCTGACCTCAAACTTGGTGAGAGTGCAGCTCGGACCTCGGAGGACTAGGAAACCTACCTCCTGTGTTGCTGGAGCCTTTGGAGTCTGTAGGAGCTCAGGAGCAGCAGACTGGTCAATCGTGGTGTGGTGCCTGCGGTTGCAGGGGAGTGACTCCTTCACTCCAAGGGAGATATCTTCAGTTGCCCTTGATGCTCCACAGGTCCTGCACAGAGCCTGTATGGTGCATGGGCACAGACGATGCTTTGGACGGAGTGGGAGTGAAAAGTTGGGCCCAAATGAAGTCCAGCAAAGTCCAGAGTGTCCAGACGGTCGAAGTTCAGTGGTTTCTGGTTCAGAATCTTGTACACGTCGAATCTGGGGTCCTACAGCCAGGTAAGCCTTTTGTACCCACGGGAGAGGGTTGGATAGATTCAGGGGACTCTCCCAGGGGAGGGTCTGGACAGTGGGGTGGTTACTCCCATGTCCTTTGTCCAGTTTCGCGCCAGAGCAGGAGCCAATGGCTCCCAGGACTGATTTGAACTGGACTATGCACAGGGACACCAAATGTGCCCCTCATGCAGCCTTTCGGTCGCTGGCAAGCACACCCATCCAGGCCTAATACACTAAATCATGACTGGGAGGAGGTCACACCTCCCTGTGACAGGATGCCTATTGTTCTGCCTTCCCCTGCTCGAGCTTGGCTCAGCAGCAGGAGGGCATAAATGTGTCTCCGGTCAGCAGCGACCCTTTTGGGCTGCCCGGGACTAGAAGGTTAGTACCGGTAACACCAGGGACCTCACAAAGCTCGTTTCTGAGGGGGTGGAATCATACCTCCCACACGGGTTACCGGTTTGGGGGTATGATTCCACAATGTTTGACAGCAAACACGATAGGGTTACTTTCAGCCGTTTTAGAGTTGGTCATCACGCTGTCGCATAATGCCACTCTATATGTTGTAAATGGCTGCAGCACTAACAACCTGGGAGAATGGACTCCGTAGGCTGCAGGGGTGTCCTGCTCATGCAGTGGCACCCTCTCACTTAGAACCAAGCACCCTGACTTCAGGATTTTCAAGGCCTGCTATTGGGGTGACTTATAGGTTTTAAGTGCAGTGACCCTTAGATATAGTAAACCTATATCTTAAGTAAGTGGTGCATGCACCAACTTACACAGGCTGCAATGGCAGGCCTGTAGATCCATTTTGCATGGCCTCTCATGGGTGGCATAATACTTGCTTCAGCCCATGGGAGGCCTCTGGGGTACCTATGCCCTGGGTACATGGGTACCATATACTAGGGACTCACAAAGGTACCCCAGTAGCCAATCTGGAGTGTACCTAAGTACATGACATAACAGTTTAGGGAGAAAGCAGATCGACTGGGGTCCTGATTAGCAGGATCCCAGTCAGACTAGTCAAAAACAGTGTAACAAGAAGCAAAAAGTGGGGGTTACCATAAGAAGCAGATCCTACTTTCCTACAATGACTATCTGTTTTAGTAACTCTGCTACTCTCTTAATGAGTTTGTAAGTGACTGAACGAATAGCTCAGTGCCTGTGTTGCATTAGGGGTGACTTATATGTAGTAGAAAGGAAATTTGAAGCTTGGCAATGAGTTTTAAATACATCTTGAGCAAACAGTAAATTTGCACACACAGGCTCTGCAGTACCATGCCCAACCCATGTTCAAATGGCTACTTTTCTGCATGGGTGATTAGGAGTCTAAGTCCTTGAGTACATACCTAAATAAGTGTATTGCTCCCTTTCTGAGTATGTCAAAGGATGTGTAAATTACTATGTGCCCCATTACAATGCTGGTCGGATGAGTGTCCGACCAGCAGTGTGTCGGAAACGGTACACACAACAAGGTGTTGGGGGTCCCGCCTCCGTCATTAGGATGCAACCGCCTTTGCAGCAGTCAGAAAGTGCATATTTCCTATTGTGGTTTGTGCTGCGGGCTGCAGCACAAGACGCAATAGGAAAAATGCACTTTTTAAACTTCCGTGCACTGTTTGGCAGGCACCATGTGGTGCCTGCCACACGATGCAAAGATGTGTACGGGGCACAAGCCCCATAGCGGAGGGCCAGGGAGAAGGGGGTACTTCTAGGGGCCCCCAAAGTCACAGTCCACCTGCCTTTTCATGGCAGTCGGACCGCCATGTAAGGGCACACTGAAAGCGGAATCAAAATCCCGACAGCGGAGCCGAGCCTGGCTATGCTGCCATTCGGAGATTATTTTTCCGGCCACGCCCTGATGGGCTCCGTGAGCCCGGCGAAAGTGGAGCGGAATTCCCCAGCGGGTTTCACTCCGAACACCAGTATCGTAATACGGCAGTCGAACTGAAACCTCTGATGTCGGGCGGAAAGCCTCCAACGAGCTGTCGGATGGCTTTCCACCCAACATCATAATGAGGCCCTATGTTGCTATATGACTAGTTGTCTTACTATCTCTATGAGTCTCTATTTGTGTATGTGACTAGCTGTATGGATTGCTTACTGGCTGTACTAATGAGCGCTGGAGTACACATAAGTGAGTGTGCAACTGGCTCTGTTACTGCTGCAGACATAAGTGCTGTGTGGGCAACAAACTGAATGAGCTCTCTCTGACTGGGTGTGTAAGTCTATGATTTTCTAAATAGTTAAGGGAGTTGCAGAATGAGTGGGATACTGCATGTATAACTGCACATATAGGTCTATAAGTACACATATAGCTTACTAAACTTAAAACTACATTTAAGTACAACGCACTCTGTCCTATTGCCTACCTACACTTACCTTATAATCAGTTATATGTAATTACTGCTGCATACATAAATTCTCTATAGGTATATCACTGAATATCTACATAACCCTGACTCTCTCACACAGTAGATAAGCATTAATTATTTCCTACATATGAATACAATTTGTAATGTATGTGACACACTGCATATTTAGCTATGCCTAGCACTTTTATATTACACATGTGACTCAGTAATACTTAAAACAGCACATCTTACCATCTAAGCACATAAAAACCTACCCTATAACTAATCAACACTCACCCTAGAGGGTATCTAATATAAAACTGCCAGGTTTCACCGGTTCATGCGTTGTGTACTGCTACAGTGCATGTTTTTTCCTTTCAATTCTGTGATATGTAGTTCTCTTTTTAAAAGAAATAAATAAGACTAAAAGTCCCAGAGTTCAAAGAAAAAGATTCTTTGTAAGCAGCACATCATTTGTGGACCTGTAAAACTTTGCACATCTTCTAGTACATTAAGTATAGGTTTAGAGCTTAGCAAGCTTATTTTTCTACCAACTACAGTATGCAATAAAACAGCACATATACAATATACAGTTCCAGGGTAACACATTGTAAACCAACTTCTCACACACAGTAGTCTGCACCTCAGACAGTCACATACTCAAACCCCCATAAAGGGTCTCACTCACCTACTAATAAATATGTAAAACACTCACACTACAACTCATAAAGTTACTCTACTTTTCTGTATATCATACTCACTTTTATGAACCTCACATACACATATACCTTTTCAATCACATTTTTTTCAAAGTTCAATCTAATTTACATACCTGAAATTTGAGTTTGTTGGTCAATTAGTTTTTTTTCCCTCTTATTAGATAGATTCAATGCTATCTGGAAATGTGAAAATTAAGCATAAGAATGGTTCACTACTCTCTCTCATACAAAGAAACCATTAATGGCAACCTTTTCAACTATGCACTCTCTGATACTGCTCAAGGCAGAAAATAAAAACATGTCTTTCATATTTCAGTTTTGTAAGTCCACTTCCGAATGGTTAGTATGTGTTAACCCTTTCATGCACATTTATAAAGAAGCCCAATATGAAAGGGTATTTGTGCATATTCGCCGCAAGCTATTTGCGACCTTCACGATGAATTAGAGAATAATTACCGGAGTCCAAAAACATATTTAACTTAGTAATTTTATGACTTTACACTACTCTTTCTAAGAAATCCCTCAGTAGAAAAACAAACTCTTATTCATCTAAAATGAGTGCAAATACCTCTAATTTAAAAAAAGAGAACTCTCTCTTTAACACTCTTCCTCCAACACTCTCTCAGCAGAGTCTCCATAGCAACCCACTAGAACCAGTAGGTCACAAGTTCACAGCACATTCTAGAAGGACCATACTAGTTGCAAAATCACCTGCAGAAGGTAAGTTTGACTATTCAGAATTAAAAGCATATCCAAGTTTACATTACACTTTTGTATTGTAACCAGAGTCAATCTGAGATCTATTTACTTTATTTTAAAGACACTACCTAATTTTATTCACCTGCATATTAACAGCAACCAATCAAATATATATATTTTTTAAACCAGGACCTCACTTCCATTTTACCTGCCAGCAGGCCTGGGCGTAGTTCGCGGAGTTTTGCTACGCGGAACTCCGCGAAGTTACAAAAATCTCTGCGAAGTTCCACGAGTGGCGGAGTGCAGTGCGAACTGCAGTTTCTGCTGGTACTCCTGCAGCTCGGGTAGAAATTCTACCTGAGCGGCAGCTCGCGAACTTACCGTTCGCGATCGCGAGCGGGGAAAAAACTCGTCTGCCCATCGTGAAGCGGAGTTTTCTGCACTCCGCGAGCTCTGCGGAGTGCGGAGTGCAGAAAACTCCGCGAACGGAGAGTAGTTCACCGCCCAGGCCTACCTGCCAGTCATTTTGAAAACAGTATCATTGAGCTCCAGCCTTCTCTTGCCTGCTACTGCTGCTTGACATCAACATGGTTAGAATGTGGATTGTGGGCCACAGCTATGTATTTTGGGCTAGAGAGGCTACTAGAAAGAGTGGCATTGACAGGGACTTGGGTTTGGCTAATGTGGACATTACTTGAGTTGACCACATAGGATTGAAGTGGCATCAATTGCTGCCTTTGATTGAAAGCATTGTTGATTGCCAACCCCCTGACCTCCTGATTGTGCACTGTGGTGGCAATGAGCTACGCACACTGATTGGGGTTCAACTAGAAATCCTAATGAAGGATACCTTTACACAAAAAAATTGACACTTTTCCCTCACACTGCCGTGGTGCACTCCAACATATGCCAAAGGAAGAAATGGAAGAGCTCAAATCAATTCTGTCCACAGGTTGACAAAGCCAGGAAACATGTTAATTAAACTGTTTCTGTGTTCCTCAGACACCATAACATGGGCTCTATCCACAACAACAATTCGCGTTTTGACATGCTGGAATCTACAGAAGTGATGGAGTTCACTTCACAGATGAAGGCAACAGGGAGTTTCTTACCAAATTGAAACTGCATCCTGTCTTATGTGTAGCTGTCATATACACACTATCAACACAAAGGCTCTTTTAAGAGCTACCCTGAAGGAAGCTGGCTCTCTATATGATGCATTAAAATGAAGTAAACTGTGTAGAGAGTCCAATGGAACCCTTACTTGTTTACAGAGGCAAACGTAGATAAGACTAATGCTGTATTTGTGGTAGTGTGGGCAAGCAGTTAAGTTTATCAGAGGGTAGTGCTAAGCATTTGTTGTACTCACAGAGGCAATAAATGAGACACACTCAACAATAAATCTGAGACCAATTTGCAAAAATAGTACCAATTTTTATGTAATTTTTGAGAGCAAGAACTTCGATGAACTGTAAGTACTTTTAAAGTTAGGAATTCTTTGAGTTCGCAAAAAAAAATCACTTTTGTGCGCACCATGGCAGTCAATGGGGAAAAAAACAAAATGCATACAAAATCGTACAGTCGACTTACAAGGTTCACCTATTGGATCTCAGTAGATAGCAAGGCCAGGTCCAATGTTCCACCAGTGGATTCTTGGGAGAGGCCCAGATTCGGCCAGGAGCAGGGTGCTGAGGTCTGTGGTAGCTGGTGTGCTACAGAGAAGGGGACACATGGAAAACACTCTTCAGAGGAGGACTTAAAGGTAAGCCTGGAGGGTCCCAATCGAGGGAGCAGGTTGCAGGGGCCTCCGGACCATGGGAGCACAGCTGGTTTGTCAGTACCCAGGCCTGGCGGGCTGAGTGCAGAGTAGATAGGTCAGCCAGGTGTCATGTGTCAAACTGTCCTCGCAGTCAGGAGCAGGCAAGTTGTAGAGGCCATTCCGGGACACCTAGGCCACTTACAAAGAGGATCTCATGGATCCTGGTATCCCTTGATGGGTGCTTACTTCCTGAGCCATTGGAGTCCTGAGTGGACTCTTTGTCTCAGTGTATGCTGCAAGGGGTCCGGTACCCTGGGTATTGGTATTGGTAGGGCTACGGTAGGTCTTGGTGTCCTCCATGTCCATGGTGGGGGGACAGGTCTGGCCCTTTGGAGCTGTTGTACCTTTTTTGTCCCAGGTGCTGAATCAGAGTCGCTGGGGAATGGCAAGTTGGTAAACATGAGTCTGTGGTTCGGTGCCTGCTGGTACAGGGGAGTAGAGCCTCTACTTCTACGGAGGGTCTCTGACTATTTGGCACACACTGGAAGGGTTCCAGGGTTCTTTGAGGCCTCACAGTTGCAGGACGAGACAGCACAACCACAATTGTCGAGTCGTTGCGGCAGCTGGCAGGGTTTGTCACCAATTTCTCTGCAGCAGGGCTCAGTTCTCACATCAGCAGCATTTCTGTCTCTGTATCTTCTTTGTGTCTGTTGAATCTAAATTTCAAGGTCCAGGGACGCCACCTGAATTCTAAATTTAGGGGCATTAAAGGGAGTAACAGGATGTAGCCAATGGGTTACCTACCTTTAGGGTACCTACACCCTCTAAGTGACCACTTTTTGTGGAAAAGGGCACTACCCCAGCCCTGATAGGCTATTATTCTACCATCTCGAGATGGACAAATTGTGGGAGGCAGGCTGAATGTGGGCACAACTCCTCATCTAACTAATTTTCCCACCTTACCTACCACCAAAAGTGGAGGAGAAATGGGGGGTTGGCATCCTCCTCAATATAGAGCTGCCTGGGTGGCATTTCAACGGCGACGCCACCTTTCAAGCTTCCTGTTCTGGAAAGCCTTTCCGGCCTAGACGAGGCGTTAAGCACCTCCACCGAGAGCAGGCTTTGTTCCTGGCCTCTGAGAGTGCTGGCTCTCACCCCATGAGGTAAGAAACATGTCTGGGGGTGGCAGGCCGGCTAAGACTAGTCAGAGACCACACCAGTGCTTGGTAGGTTTTCAGGGTACCCTCTAAAGTTTCCCCTGTGTGCACTTATTAATAAATCCATCACTGGCATCAGTGAGGATTTATTAAGACAAAATGTTTGCTACCAAACATCTTAAGGTACAGTGAAGCCATCGTGGAGCTGGGAAACTCGTAATGACAAGCCCATTCACTATCCATGGTTTCCCTGTACACTTACAATATCCAAGAATGGACTGGGTATTGCAGGGTAATATCTGTTCATGCAGATATGTCCACACATGGGATATAGTGCACCCTGCCTTAGGGGTTTAAGGCCTACAGTAGCAGTGACTTATCTATATCTCAGGCTGCGTCTGTAGACGTGGCACCCAGGGCTGTGTGCTATGTCAACTCTTTGTTTTTTATTGCACCAAGACACACAGCCTGTGCATGTCCCTAGGGTGGCACAATTCATGCTGCAGCCCTAGAGGACTACCTTCTGTACCTATGCCCTAGGTACCAGGGGTACCATTGATAAGGAGGAAGTGGCCCAAAGACCCCGACTTCCTGATCCTGTCCAGAAGGCTCCACCCAGTGCTTTGTCCACCTCCTGGTCACTTCTCATTTGGACTTGAAGCTGGAAGGATCACTCTGTTACTCTTCTGCATATATACCATTGGATTTGAGGACTTTGGTTTTGTGATATCACAAGTAACTTCAAAAACTGTTGTGTAGGGGTATTGTTTGTTTGATAGAGGGCATGCACCAGGATTTATTTGTACTTTTATTCATTTTTTAAAATGTGTTGTGTTGGGTGACCTGCAGTTTCAGTAGCGGCCTAGTTATTATTTTCATGTAATCTTTCTTCTTTTATAAAGCAAAAATGTGCAATGTTCATTTAATTCACTCTGTAGCCTAGTCTGCCAATGGGCCTTTCAGCCAGTAGGTCCAATACTAGTCAAAGGTGCATGAAATAACAGTTTCTGTGGTGTTTGTTAAATTGAAACATCATTTAGGCTATGAATGGCACTAGATTTAATTACAAAATGTGTTTTTGGAGTATTTCACATTTTATTCTGCAAATACTGTATAGGTGCAGCCTTATATTTGATGCTTTTGGAGGATGTGTGTTGTTGTAAACAATGTTAGCCCAGTTAATTTTAGTTTTTAGCATTGCTGAATTAATGGTCTTTTCTCTTGTGTTACCATGCCTACTTTGTCTGGTCAGTGTGTGATTGCGTTTGCCATAGGCTGCCATTTGTCTTTGTTTCCCATGCCATGTGGGCAGGTGCTATTTTGTATAGTCAGTGCCCATAGGTCTGCATGTGTTCTTTGTTTTTCCTGCCTCCTGCTTGTTGTTTGACCATGTGGCTGGTGGCCATTTTGTGTAGGCAGCCAGAGTGCTTTTGACATAGGCCTGCACTTGTTCTTTGTTGTGGCCATGCCTCCCTGCTGGCTGTTGTTGTTTGACCATGTGGCTGGAAGCCATTTTGTGTAGCCAGCCAGTGTGCTTTTGCCATAGGCCTGCATGTGTTCTTTGTTATGGCCATGCCTCCTTGTTGGTTGTTGTTGTTTGACTATGTGGCTGGCAGCCATTTTGCGTTGGCAGCCAGTGTGCTTTTGCCATAGGCCTGCATGTGTTCTTTGTTGTGGCCAAGCCTCCTTGCTATTTGTTGTTGTTTGACCATGTGGCTGGCAGCCATTTTGTGATGGCAGGTAGTGTGCTTTTTGCCATAGGCCTGCATGTGTTCTTTGTTATGGCCATGTCTCCTTGCTTTTTGTTTGACCATGTGGTCGTTTTGTGCAACCATTCTTTTTTCAGTTTTCAAAGCCATTTTGTATGTAGAGGCTTAAGCTTTTTGTTTGTGCCCATTTTTTTTTTACTTTTCCCTGATATCATTTTAAAATTATGCTTGAGGCCTTGTAGCTCAATGCTGATACAAAATGTACTGTATTAAGTGTTTTATATTACTATCTACTTTTTTACATTTTTCACCTGCACCACTCCTTGCCTCCCAAATCTCAATGGGTTTCTCATGGTAGTCCCCTAGTACATCAGCAATTATATATTTTACATTTCTATTTTTTGACAATTTTTTCACAAACCTTTTTTTATTTAATTTTAATTTTTGTTTTATTGTTAATTTTTCCTTTAAAAAAATAAATAAATGTTATTTATTTATTTTTGTACTTTTTTCACATTTCCCCAACATCCATCAACCCCCTGTCTGCCATAGGTGCACAGCCGCACAACAGCATTAATTTTTTAGGGATTATTCCATTGTCACCTGCACCTCCCTCAGTGCCACATCCCAACTTGATGCACATAAAGCAAATAGTTAAAGATGTAGGTTGTTGCTCTTTCTTATCCTTCCTGATTGTAAATGAAAGTTTATGTTGGTGTGGTTCTACTTTTGAATGGATACACTGTATTATTGCTAATTATTTATAACTTGAGTACCTACACTAAACTATATTGTTTGTACTACTAATTCAAACTGGAACAATGCCACGTTTCACTTATGTTCTTTTTGCTTGTTTGCTTTTAGGTGCACAAGAGAAGAGACATCACCCTTAGTACTGCCAGACAGAAGGCCTGTGCACATGACACGTGACACGTGACCACACAACACAGACATCTCTTCAGCTTGTGAAGCTAAGTGCCACTGCCAACTGACAGCTTCAAGATGACCCTAAAGAAAGGTGCTACCAAGAAAGTGGCCAGTGATAAGAAGGGGCTTACCATCACTGGTATGTCACCCCACATCTTTTTTGGGCAATGTTGTATGCCTGGCACACCGGTATCTGGGGAGCAACCTGGGAGCAGCACTACAACATCATCAGACCCACCCCAACCTAGGCCCAAGCCCGTGTGTGGCAAAGAGGCAGCCACTCTAATCACGACAACGCCGCAGAACAATGACGTAGAATTGGAGTTATCTCTTTCGCAATGTAGTACCCAATCGTTGCCGGAAACTCGGCTAAGTGGACAACAACAGCTGCAGCCAGCAATAGTAGTTCCTCCCGAAGGAAGAGCACTTCAGGATTATGAGCTTCATGCTGAGGAAGTAGAAGAGATACAAAAGAGGATGATGGACGGAACGTTTGAGCCAATCAAACACTGACCCCCAGTCAACTGATCTGGGTTTAATCCATCATCATTCTTTAGCTCACTCCACCACCCCAGTTCAGACATGGCCATATGCAAATCAGTCTGACCCTGTGCCTCATGGGAACAGTCCAGCCCGAACTGCCAACCCATGTCTTCCCTGGACCGGAAACAAGCATCCTAGGACCGGTTTCTGGCATTCCAGCCGTCATCAGCCAGGCTTGCTTGAATCCAGTGGCAAAGTGAGCAAGGGACCCACGTCTGGGCATACCCCGCCAACTTAGGGCGAACAAAGCGATACAAAGAGGATGATGGACGGAACGTTTGAGCCAATCAAACACTCACCCCCAGTCAACTGATCTGGGTTTAATCCATCATCATTCTTTAGCTCCCTCCACCACCCCAGTTCAGACATGGCCATATGCAAATCAGTCTGACCCTGTGCCTCATGGGAACAGTCCAGCCCGAACTGCCAAGCCATGTCTTCCCTGGACCGGAAACAAGAATCCTAGGACCGGTTTCTGGCATTCCAGCCGTCATCAGCCAGGCTTGCTTGAATCCAGTGGCAAAGTGAGCAAGGGACCCACGTCCGGGCATACCCCCACCAACTTAGGGCGAACAAAGCGATACAAAAGAGGATGATGGACGGAACGTTTGAGCCAATCAAACACTCACCCCCAGTCAACTGATCTGGGTTTAATCCATCATCATTCTTTAGCTCACTCCACCACCCCAGTTCAGACATGGCCATATGCAAATCAGTCTGACCCTGTGCCTCATGGGAACAGTCCAGCCCGAACTGCCAAGCCATGTCTTCCCTGGACCGGAAACAAGCATCCTAGGACCGGTTTCTGGCATTCCAGCCGTCATCAGCCAGGCTTGCTTGAATCCAGTGGCAAAGTGAGCAAGGGACCCACGTCTGGGCATACCCCCGCCAACTTAGGGCGAACAAAGCGATACAAAGAGGATGATGGACGGAACGTTTGAGCCAATCAAACACTCACCCCCAGTCAACTGATCTGGGTTTAATCCATCATCATTCTTTAGCTCACTCCACCACCCCAGTTCAGACATGGCCATATGCAAATCAGTCTGACCCTGTGCCTCATGGGAACAGTCCAGCCCGAACTGCCAAGCCATGTCTTCCCTGGACCGGAAACAAGCATCCTAGGACCGGTTTCTGGCATTCCAGCCGTCATCAGCCAGGCTTGCTTGAATCCAGTGGCAAAGTGAGCAAGGGACCCACGTCTGGGCATACCCCGCCAACTTAGGGCGAACAAAGCGATACAAAAGAGGATGATGGACGGAACGTTTGAGCCAATCAAACACTCACCCCCAGTCAACTGATCTGGGTTTAATCCATCATCATTCTTTAGCTCACTCCACCACCCCAGTTCAGACATGGCCATATGCAAATCAGTCTGACCCTGTGCCTCATGGGAACAGTCCAGCCCGAACTGCCAAGCCATGTCTTCCCTGGACCGGAAACAAGCATCCTAGGACCGGTTTCTGGCATTCCAGCCGTCATCAGCCAGGCTTGCTTGAATCCAGTGGCAAAGTGAGCAAGGGACCCACGTCTGGGCATACCCCGCCAACTTAGGGCGAACAAAGCGATACAAAAGAGGATGATGGACGGAACGTTTGAGCCAATCAAACACTCACCCCCAGTCAACTGATCTGGGTTTAATCCATCATCATTCTTCAGCTCACTCCACCACCCCAGTTCAGACATGGCCATATGCAAATCAGTCTGACCCTGTGCCTCATGGGAACAGTCCAGCCCGAACTGCCAAGCCATGTCTTCCCTGGACCGGAAACAAGCATCCTAGGACCGGTTTCTGGCATTCCAGCCGTCATCAGCCAGGCTTGCTTGAATCCAGTGGCAAAGTGAGCAAGGGACCCAAGTCTGGGCATACCCCGCCAACTTAGGGCGAACAAGCGATGCAAAGAGGATGATGGACGGAACGTTTGAGCCAATCAAACACTCACCCCCAGTCAACTGATCTGGGTTTAATCCATCATCATTCTTTAGCTCACTCCACCACCCCAGTTCAGACATGGCCATATGCAAATCAGTCTGACCCTGTGCCTCATGGGAACAGTCCAGCCCGAACTGCCAAGCCATGTCTTCCCTGGACCGGAAACAAGCATCTAGGACCGGTTTCTGGCATTCCAGCCGTCATCAGCCAGGCTTGCTTGAATCCAGTGGCAAAGTGAGCAAGGGACCCACGTCTGGGCATACCCCCGCCAACTTAGGGCGAACAAGCGATACAAAAGAGGATGATGGACGGAACGTTTGATCCAATCAAACACTCACCCCAGTCAACTGATCTGGGTTTAATCCATCATCATTCTTTAGCTCACTCCACCACCCCAGTTCAGACATGGCCATATGCAAATCAGTCTGACCCTGTGCCTCATGGGAACAGTCAGCCCAAACTGCCAAGCCATGTCTTCCCTGGACCGGAAACAAGCATCCTAGGACCGGTTTCTGGCATTCCAGCCGTCATCAGCCAGGCTTGCTTGAATCCAGTGGCAAAGTGAGCAAGGGACCCACGTCTGGGCATACCCCCGCCAACTTAGGGCAAACAAAGCGATACAAAAGAGGATGTATGCCCAGACGTGGGTCCCTTGCTCACTTTGCCACTGGATTCAAGCAAGCTTGGCTGATGACGGCTGAAATGCCAGAAACCTGTCCTAGGATGCTTGTTTCCGGTCCAGGGAAGACATGGCTTGGCAGTTCGGGCTGGACTGTTCCCATGAGGCACAGGGTCAGACTGATTTGCATATGGCCATGTCTGAACTGGGGTGGTGGAGTGAGCTAAAGAATGATGATGGATTAAACCCAGATCAGTTGACTGGGGGTGAGTGTTTGATTGGCTCAAACGCTCCGTCCATCATCCCCTTTGTATCGCTTTGTTCGCCCTAAGTTGGCGGGGGTATGCCCAGACGTGGGTCCCTTGCTCACTTTGCCACTGGATTCAAGCAAGCCTGGCTGATGACGGCTGGAATGCCAGAAACCGGTCCTAGGATGCTTGTTTCCGGTCCAGGGAAGACATGGCTTGGCAGTTCGGGCTGGACTGTTCCCATGAGGCACAGGGTCAGACTGATTTGCATATGGCCATGTCTGAACTGGGGTGGTGGAGTGAGCTAAAGAATGATGATGGATTAAACCCAGATCAGTTGACTGGGGGTGAGTGTTTGATTGGCTCAAACGTTCCGGTCCATCATCCCTTTTGTATCGCTTTGGTCAGCCCTAAGTTGGTGGGGTATGCCCAGACGTGGGTCCCTTGCTCACTTTGCCACTGGATTCAAGCAAGCCTGGCTGATGACGGCTGGAATGCCAGAAACCGGTCCTAGGATGCTTGTTTCCGGTCCAGGGAAGACATGGCTTGGCAGTTCGGGCTGGACTGTTCCCATGAGGCACAGGGTCAGACTGATTTGCATATGGCCATGTCTGAACTGGGGTGGTGGAGTGAGCTAAAGAATGATGATGGATTAAACCCAGATCAGTTGACTGGGGGTGAGTGTTTGATTGGCTCAAACGTTCCGTCCATCATCCCCTTTGTATCGCTTTGTTCGCCCTAAGTTGGCGGGGTATGCCCAGACGTGGGTCCCTTGCTCACTTTGCCACTGGATTCAAGCAAGCCTGGCTGATGACGGCTGGAATGCCAGAAACCGGTCCTAGGATGCTTGTTTCCGGTCCAGGAAGACATGGCTTGGCAGTTCGGGCTGGACTGTTCCCATGAGGCACAGGGTCAGACTGATTTGCATATGGCCATGTCTGAACTGGGGTGGTGGAGTGAGCTAAAGAATGATGATGGATTAAACCCAGATCAGTTGACTGGGGGTGAGTGTTTGATTGGCTCAAACGTTCCGTCCATCATCCCCTTTGTATCGCTTTGTTCGCCCTAAGTTGGCGGGGTATGCCCAGACGTGGGTCCCTTGCTCACTTTGCCACTGGATTCAAGCAAGCCTGGCTGATGACGGCTGGAATGCCAGAAACCGGTCCTAGGATGCTTGTTTCCGGTCCAGGGAAGACATGGCTTGGCAGTTCGGGCTGGACTGTTCCCATGAGGCACAGGGTCAGACTGATTTGCATATGGCCATGTCTGAACTGGGGTGGTGGAGTGAGCTAAAGAATGATGATGGATTAAACCCAGATCAGTTGACTGGGGTGAGTGTTTGATTGGCTCAAACGTTCCGTCCATCATCCCCTTTTGTATCGCTTTGGTCGCCCTAAGTTGGCGGGGTATGCCCAGACGTGGGTCCCTTGCTCACTTTGCCACTGGATTCAAGCAAGCCTGGCTGATGACGGCTGGAATGCCAGAAACCGGTCCTAGGATGCTTGTTTCCGGTCCAGGGAAGACATGGCTTGGCAGTTCGGGCTGGACTGTTCCCATGAGGCACAGGGTCAGACTGATTTGCATATGGCCATGTCTGAACTGGGGTGGTGGAGTGAGCTAAAGAATGATGATGGATTAAACCCAGATCAGTTGACTGGGGGTGAGTGTTTGATTGGCTCAAACGTTCCGTCCATCATCCCCTTTTGCATCGCTTTGGTCGCCCTAAGTTGGCGGGGTATGCCCAGACGTGGGTCCCTTGCTCACTTTGCCACTGGATTCAAGCAAGCCTGGCTGATGACGGCTGAAATGCCAGAAACCGGTCCTAGGATGCTTGTTTCCGGTCCAGGAAGACATGGCTTGGCAGTTCGGGCTGGACTGTTCCCATGAGGCACAGGGTCAGACTGATTTGCATATGGCCATGTCTGAACTGGGGTGGTGGAGTGAGCTAAAGAATGATGATGGATTAAACCCAGATCAGTTGACTGGGGGTGAGTGTTTGATTGGCTCAAACGTTCCGTCCATCATCCCCTTTTGTATCGCTTTGTTCGCCCTAAGTTGGCGGGGGTATGCCCAGACGTGGGTCCTTGCTCACTTTGCCACTGGATTCAAGCAAGCCTGGCTGATGACGGCTGAAATGCCAGAAACCGGTCCTAGGATGCTTGTTTCCGGTCCAGGAAGACATGGCTTGGCAGTTCGGGCTGGACTGTTCCCATGAGGCACAGGGTCAGACTGATTTGCATATGGCCATGTCTGAACTGGGGTGGTGGAGTGAGCTAAAGAATGATGATGGATTAAACCCAGATCAGTTGACTGGGGTGAGTGTTTGATTGGCTCAAACGTTCCGTCCATCATCCCCTTTTGTATCGCTTTGGTCGCCCTAAGTTGGCGGGGTATGCCCAGACGTGGGTCACTTGCTCACTTTGCCACTGGATTCAAGCAAGCCTGGCTGATGACGGCTGAAATGCCAGAAACCGGTCCTAGGATGCTTGTTTCCGGTCCAGGGAAGACATGGCTTGGCAGTTCGGGCTGGACTGTTCCCATGAGGCACAGGGTCAGACTGATTTGCATATGGCCATGTCTGAACTGGGGTGGTGGAGTGAGCTAAAGAATGATGATGGATTAAACCCAGATCAGTTGACTGGGGGTGAGTGTTTGATTGGCTCAAGCGTTCCGTCCATCATCCCCTTTGTATCGCTTTGGTCGCCCTAAGTTGGCGGGGGTATGCCCAGACGTGGGTCCCTTGCTCACTTTGCCACTGGATTCAAGCAAGCCTGGCTGATGACGGCTGAAATGCCAGAAACCGGTCCTAGGATGCTTGTTTCCGGTCCAGGGAAGACATGGCTTGGCAGTTCGGGCTGGACTGTTCCCATGAGGCACAGGGTCAGACTGATTTGCATATGGCCATGTCTGAACTGGGGTGGTGGAGTGAGCTAAAGAATGATGATGGATTAAACCCAGATCAGTTGACTGGGGGTGAGTGTTTGATTGGCTCAAACGTTCCGTCCATCATCCCCTTTTGTATCGCTTTGGTCGCCCTAAGTTGGCGGGGGTATGCCCAGACGTGGGTCCCTTGCTCACTTTGCCACTGGATTCAAGCAAGCCTGGCTGATGACGGCTGAAATGCCAGAAACCGTTCCTAGGAGGCTTGTTTCCGGTCCAGGAAGACATGGCTTGGCAGTTCGGGCTGGACTGTTCCCATGAGGCACAGGGTCAGACTGATTTGCATATGTCCATGTCTGAACTGGGGTGGTGGAGTGAGCTAAAGAATGATGATGGATTAAACCCAGATCAGTTGACTGGGGGTGAGTGTTTGATTGGCTCAAGCGTTCCGTCCATCATCCCCTTTTGTATCGCTTTGGTCGCCCTAAGTTGGCGGGGGTATGCCCAGACGTGGGTCCCTTGCTCACTTTGCCACTGGATTCAAGCAAGCCTGGCTGATGACGGCTGAAATGCCAGAAACCGGTCCTAGGATGCTTGTTTCCGGTCCAGGGAAGACATGGCTTGGCAGTTCGGGCTGGACTGTTCCCATGAGGCACAGGGTCAGACTGATTTGCATATGGCCATGTCTGAACTGGGGTGGTGGAGTGAGCTAAAGAATGATGATGGATTAAACCCAGATCAGTTGACTGGGGGTGAGTGTTTGATTGGCTCAAACGTTCCGTCCATCATCCCCTTTTGTATCACTTTGGTCGCCCTAAGTTGGCGGGGGTATGCCCAGACGTGGGTCCCTTGCTCACTTTGCCACTGGATTCAAGCAAGCCTGGCTGATGACGGCTGAAATGCCAGAAACCGGTCCTAGGATGCTTGTTTCCGGTCCAGGGAAGACATGGCTTGGCAGTTCGGGCTGGACTGTTCCCATGAGGCACAGGGTCAGACTGATTTGCATATGGCCATGTCTGAACTGGGGTGGTGGAGTGAGCTAAAGAATGATGATGGATTAAACCCAGATCAGTTGACTGGGGGTGAGTGTTTGATTGGCTCAAACGTTCCGTCCATCATCCCCTTTTGTATCGCTTTGGTCGCCCTAAGTTGGCGGGGGTATGCCCAGACGTGGGTCCCTTGCTCACTTTGCCACTGGATTCAAGCAAGCCTGGCTGATGACGGCTGAAATGCCAGAAACCGGTCCTAGGATACTTGTTTCCGGTCCAGGGAAGACATGGCTTGGCAGTTCGGGCTGGACTGTTCCCATGAGGCACATGGTCAGACTGATTTGCATATGGCCATGTCTGAACTGGGGTGGTGGAGTGAGCTAAAGAATGATGATGGATTAAACCCAGATCAGTTGACTGGGGGTGAGTGTTTGATTGGCTCAAACGTTCCGTCCATCATCCCCTTTTGTATCGCTTTGGTCGCCCTAAGTTGGCGGGGGTATGCCCAGACGTGGGTCCCTTGCTCACTTTGCAACTGGATTCAAGCAAGCCTGGCTGATGACGGCTGAAATGCCGGAAACCGGTCCTAGGATGCT
Organism: Calotriton arnoldi; assembly: GCA_963921515.1. Lineage (NCBI taxonomy): Eukaryota > Metazoa > Chordata > Amphibia > Caudata > Salamandridae > Calotriton > Calotriton arnoldi. Next base: position 405,407 of record CAWUFW010013280.1, read on the forward strand.
TGTTTCCGGTCCAGGGAAGACATGTCTTGGCAGTTCGGGCTGGACTGTTCCCATGAGGCACAGGGTCAGACTGATTTGCATATGGCCATGTCTGAACTGGGGTGGTGAAGTGAGCTAAAGAATGATGATGGATTAAACCCAGATCAGTTGACTGGGGGTGAGTGTTTGATTGGCTCAAACGTTCCGTCCATCATCCCCTTTTGTATCGCTTTGGTCGCCCTAAGTTGGCGGGGGTATGCCCAGACGTGGGTCCCTTGCTCACTTTGCCACTGGATTCAAGCAAGCCTGGCTGATGACGGCTGAAATGCCAGAAACCGGTCCTAGGATGTTTGTTTCCGGTCCAGGGAAGACATGGCTTGGCAGTTCGGGCTGGACTGTTCCCATGAGGCACAGGGTCAGACTGATTTGCATATGGCCATGTCTGAACTGGGGTGGTGGAGTGAGCTAAAGAATGATGATGGATTAAACCCAGATCAGTTGACTGGGGGTGAGTGTTTGATTGGCTCAAACGTTCCGTCCATCATCCCCTTTTGTATCGCTTTGGTCGCCCTAAGTTGGCGGGGTATGCCCAGACGTGGGTCCCTTGCTCACTTTGCCACTGGATTCAAGCAAGCCTGGCTGATGACGGCTGAAATGCCAGAAACCGGTCCTAGGATGCTTGTTTCCGGTCCAGGGAAGACATGTCTTGGCAGTTCGGGCTGGACTGTTCCCATGAGGCACATGGTCAGACTGATTTGCATATGGCCATGTCTGAACTGGGGTGGTGGAGTGAGCTAAAGAATGATGATGGATTAAACCCAGATCAGTTGACTGGGGGTGAGTGTTTGATTGGCTCAAACGTTCCGTCCATCATCCCCTTTTGTATCGCTTTGGTTGCCCTAAGTTGGCAGGGGTATGCCCAGACGTGGGTCCCTTGCTCACTTTGCCACTGGATTCAAGCAAGCCTGGCTGATGACGGCTGAAATGCCAGAAACCGGTCCTATGATGCTTGTTTCCGGTCCAGGGAAGACATGGCTTGGCAGTTCGGGCTGGACTGTTCCCATGAGGCACATGGTCAGACTGATTTGCATATGGCCATGTCTGAACTGGGGTGGTGGAGTGAGCTAAAGAATGATGATGGATTAAACCCAGATCAGTTGACTGGGGGTGAGTGTTTGATTGGCTCAAACGTTCCGTCCATCATCCCCTTTTGTATCGCTTTGGTCGCCCTAAGTTGGCGGGGGTATGCCCAGACGTGGGTCCCTTGCTCACTTTGCCACTGGATTCAAGCAAGCCTGGCTGATGACGGCTGAAATGCCAGAAACCGGTCCTAGGATGCTTGTTTCCGGTCCAGGGAAGACATGGCTTGGCAGTTCGGGCTGGACTGTTCCCATGAGGCACAGGGTCAGACTGATTTGCATATGGCCATGTCTGAACTGGGGTGGTGGAGTGAGCTAAAGAATGATGATGGATTAAACCCAGATCAGTTGACTGGGGGTGAGTGTTTGATTGGCTCAAACGTTCCGTCCATCATCCCCTTTTGTATCGCTTGGGTCGCCCTAAGTTGGCGGGGGTATGCCCAGACGTGGGTCCCTTGCTCACTTTACCACTGGATTCAAGCAAGCCTGGCTGATGACGGCTGAAATGCCAGAAACCGGTCCTAGGATGCTTGTTTCCGGTCCAGGGAAGACATGGCTTGGCAGTTCGGGCTGGACTGTTCCCATGAGGCACAGGGTCAGACTGATTTGCATATGGCCATGTCTGAACTGGGGTGGTGGAGTGAGCTAAAGAATGATGGATTAAACCCAGATCAGTTGACTGGGGGTGAGTGTTTGATTGGCTCAAACGTTCCGTCCATCATCCCCTTTTGTATCGCTTTGGTCGCCCTAAGTTGGCGGGGGTATGCCCAGACGTGGGTCCCTTGCTCACTTTGCCACTGGATTCAAGCAAGCCTGGCTGATGATGGCTGAAATGCCAGAAACCGGTCCTAGGATGCTTGTTTCCGGTCCAGGGAAGACATGTCTTGGCAGTTCGGGCTGGACTGTTCCCATGAGGCACAGGGTCAGACTGATTTGCATATGGCCATGTCTGAACTGGGGTGGTGGAGTGAGCTAAAGAATGATGATGGATTAAACCCAGATCAGTTGACTGGGGGTGAGTGTTTGATTGGCTCAAACGTTCCGTCCATCATCCCCTTTTGTATCGCTTTGGTCGCCCTAAGTTGGTGGGGGTATGCCCAGACGTGGGTCCCTTGCTCACTTTGCCACTGGATTCAAGCAAGCCTGGCTGATGATGGCTGAAATGCCAGAAACCGGTCCTAGGATGCTTGTTTCCGGTCCAGGGAAGACATGGCTTGGCAGTTCGGGCTGGACTGTTCCCATGAGGCACAGGGTCAGACTGATTTGCATATGGCCATGTCTGAACTGGGGTGGTGGAGTGAGCTAAAGAATGATGATGGATTAAACCCAGATCAGTTGACTGGGGGTGAGTGTTTGATTGGCTCAAACGTTCCGTCCATCATCCCCTTTTGTATCGCTTTGGTTGCCCTAAGTTGGCGGGGGTATGCCCAGACGTGGGTCCCTTGCTCACTTTGCCACTGGATTCAAGCAAGCCTGGCTGATGACGGCTGAAATGCCAGAAACCGGTCCTAGGATGCTTGTTTCCGGTCCAGGTAAGACATGGCTTGGCAGTTCGGGCTGGACTGTTCCCATGAGGCACAGGGTCAGACTGATTTGCATATGGCCATGTCTGAACTGGGGTGGTGGAGTGAGCTAAAGAATGATGATGGATTAAACCCAGATCAGTTGACTGGGGGTGAGTGTTTGATTGGCTCAAACGTTCCGTCCATCATCCCCTTTTGTATCGCTGAGGAAGTAGAAGAAGCACCTCTTTCAGAAGATCCATTATCTTCCAGATCTCCAGCAAGAAAAAGGAAGGGTACTCCACCACCTTCCTCTTCAAGCCCCCCTTCTGATGATCAAGACTCCACTTGGATGCCGCCTTAGTCTGAGACGCACCAGGAGAGGCTAGTGAAAAGGAAAGTTCCTGAAAGCCTTAGAGTTTTAGATGAAGAAGAGGAGAATGATGACGACCTAGTCATCATGAATGTTAGCCCAGCCCCAGAGGAGACTGACAATACCCCATCTCAACCTGCTCTGAGGTGTGTCGCACAGATACCACCACCACAGCCTCCATATTTGCAAGGCCCCTGGAACCTTCATCCACAACCACCTTAGTAGAAGTAGGCACTGCAGAGAGGCAAAACCTACCGCCACTTCTTCCGACATTGGCATTGGCACCAGTGTCAGAAAGTTGACCTCCACAGTTTGGGACTTCTTTACAGTTAGCAAGCAGGAGCCAAACATTGCCATATGCTCCATTTGCAAAGCAGGTGTTAGTTGGGTTAAGCTTGGTACAAACTATGGTACTGGAGGTCAAACAACCCATTTGAGAAAACACCATGCAATCCACTGGGAGGTACACCTTAGCTAAAAAACTGTAAGTGGTGTGGGTGAAGTTGGTGAGAGCAGGGAATCTCATCCGATCACAGTGGAAGGTAAAGGTGAAGAAGAGGGTGACATTTTAGTTACACAAATCAACCCTGTCCCCAGCAGAGCAGTTGTATCGCCCACATCTGCAACATCGCAATGGCACAAGACACAGAGTCAGGTCAAGACGCCAAGGAAAGAGCAAATAGTGACTGACCAGGTGAGACGCATATTGAGCATACCATCTTCTGCTCTCAGGAAGTCACCTGCATCAGTGGCATCAGAAAAGAAAAAAATCCAGGCTACTATTTCTGGCATGTTTAGGCAGGAGGAAAAGTACGAAAGCAACCACCTAACAGCACCGTTTGTACAACGGGAAGCTGGCTAAAATGTTAGTGCTGGACCTCCTCCCTTTTCGTTATGTGGAAGGAGTGGATTTTCTAGAATTTTTGGAAGGGTCCCAGCTGGCTCTATTTTGCCAGAGTTGCTGTTCCAGCGCTACATCATGATGTGCTGGAATTGGTTTGACATGCTTAGCAGCAGAGTGTTGTTCACACTATTCACCTGTCATCAGACATTTGGACCAGTTGCCAAGCCACTGATTACATGTGCATCACTGCACATTGGATCTCTTTTGTGGGGGATAGAGAAATTATATCTGCAGGTTCTGACAGTGCTGAAATTTTTAATGGCGCTTAGAAGCATGCAACATTAGCCATGTTTGCCATAGAGAAATCTCATACAGCTGCAAACATCTTGGATGACTTGAACTACAAGGTCTCTGAATGGCTGAATCCCAGAGGGCTTATTAAGACTGGATTTGTTGCCATGGACAATGGTATTAATATAGTTACGTTATCATGCAAAAGGGTTATCCTGCACTTTAAAGTAATCCTGGTCTACAAAGTTAGTCTATAGTTAATCAGAGCATGTGTGCGGCTTCGTGACGGAGCCTGCTTGTCTCCGTTACTGTCTGTCTGCCACCCGAGTTTACCCGAAGGTGTTCTAGAAACTAAGGGGCATATGTACAAAGAAGTAGCAGTTAGCTGTCATGGCTTAACTCCTCACTCCGCCACTTCAGAAACGCAAGGCTGCACCATATTTACAAGAATATGGTGCAGCCTTGTGTTTCCACCTTCGCTGGCACAACACTTAGCTGCCTAGCACCAACGCAGGCAGGTGCAAGAGAGTCTGCGTGCAGGGGAAGATTGTTTTTGTGTAGGAAGGTGTCCCTTCCTGCACATAAACAATCTTTAAATGCCATTTTGTCACTTCTATGTGTGCTGCTTAATGCAGCACACATGGAAGTGACAAAATGGCATTTTTATTTAAAGATTGTTTATGTGCAGGAAGGGACACCTTCCTACACATAAACAATCCAAGGCGTTTTGCTTTTTCCATGTGTGCTGCACAAGACAGCACACATGGAAAAAGCAAAAACGAGGAGAAATATAGCATTTCTCCTTGTTTTGCCAAGTTAAGACCAGGTTTTCCCTGGTCTTAATTTTGGCGCTGCCTCCTATTTACATCACCCTTGTAAATAGGGGGCAGCATCAATATCAATGGGTGTTGCTGTGGTACGGCCACCGCAAAACCCACTGCCCACCCCTTTCACGCTAAGCTTAGTGTGAAAGGGGGCCTTATTTACAAGCTGCCTTGTAAATAAGGCGAAGCCCCTATCGTCACAGGAACGTCGGAAAAAGTGACATTCCCGTGGCAATAGGGGCTTGTACATATGCCCCTAAGTGCACTACTGGATGAGCATGTAGGCTACAATATATTGAATGCTTTAAACAAATACAAACAATTGTACACATAAACTTTTGATTGGTCTCAAAAAGCTTTTCATTAACACATCATACACTAATCAGTGCATAATTTTTCCAACAATGTTACATCACATTATTTTGGGATTTGAATACATTCTCAAAGTTGTTAACACAATGGCAGCTCATGACTTGTGTATGGATCCCAATGCATTCCGGGGATTCCACCCTTCTTCAGGGGCAGATATAAATACAATAATATTCCGATTACCATATTGTGAAAGGACTGTGACTCATTTCTGAAACAATTTGGTTCTGACAGAGACATAAAGTGAAAAAAGAAAAATACATCATTTATAGAGTGCATGGCAAACCGAAGGCATCCCAGTGCTGAGTAAGAGTCAGCATCCTAACCGAGCGGACCGAGTCCCTCAAAAAGATTAAGCTATTTAAAGACCCAGATTTAGATCACTTTCCGGAAGAGTAGCTCGTTTTCTAGCATACAAATAGCTCATGGCAAGGTGTTCTAAAGCTTTGCTACGTTAAAGCTGAAGGAGCGACCACCTCTTCTAATTTTTTCAATAGGTGGGACAGAAGCCAGATGTAAATTCGCGGACTGGAGTGATTTATTCGGAGTAGAGCGAGAGATCAGTTGTTGAAGGATAGGTGGACCATGGCCTTGTAAAGCCCGGTGGGTAATGCACAATGATTTAAATTCCACTCTTTGAGCAATGGGAAGCCAATGAAGAGCCCTCAGGCCCTGCCTAACTGAGTGCGATCTAGGGATTCCAAGCACTGTGTGTGAAGCCGCATTCTGCCCCACCTGCAATTTCCGGATAACTCATTTTGGGGCCGCCATTATAAGGAGGTACCATAGACCAAACGAGATAGTACCAAGGCTTGAATCCCCACTTGTCTCGAAGTCTGGCCGAGCAAGGGTAGGATCTTACAAACAGCAGAATGAAAGGACCCAGGAAATTATCAAACGTCACCAGAAGGAAGCTAAGCTAGTTCGCGTAACGAGAATCAAATGACAAATATCCAAGGGGAAAAAAAGGGAGCCCCAGGACCCAACGGAATTCCGCCAGCCCTTTTCAAACAGGATGCAACGTTTTGGGCAGACACGTTAGACCCAATCTTTTGTCAAATCAGGCAAACAAGCCAGCTTTCAGCTTCATGGAAGGGCTCCGTTATTTCACCAATTCACAAATCAGACAACAAAGCCTCTCCGAAAAATTATCGTCTTATCGCTTTGCTCGATATAGAAGCTAAATACCTTGCAGGTACCCTACCAGCGGGGTTACAAGAGTGGGCCGAAGACCAGGGCATTATTCCATACAATCAGACAAGATTTTGCAAAGCAACGGGCACAACTACTAATATCTTAACAATGTCACTCCTTATTGACAAAGCCAGGGACACAGAACAGGCTTTGAACTTCTGTTTTATAGACTTCAAAGCTGCTTTAGACAATATTGACTCAGCAAGGCTGTGGAAAAACCAGCTGGAACATCCCGAATTCTCTCCTGGAAATTATAATTCAATTACACACTGATACCTGGGTGCAGGTAAAGTTGAGTAATGGTACGCATTTATCGAGGCTTATTCCCACAACTAACGGGCTTAAACACGGCTGTGTGCTTGCTCAAACTTTATTCAAATTGTATGTAGATCTCACGCAATCTCTAAATTTACCCAATGCACGCCTCAAGGATTGGCGGCAAGGCCTTGTCCAGCATTATACGCGGGTGACGTGGTCCTGATCAGCCACATGAAGGTAGGGTTGCAGCATCTCCTAAAGGCACTAGAGAACTATGCCACAGAAAACGTTCTGGAAGTGAATTTTGACAAAACTAAAACCATGTCTTTAAAAAAAATCCTTAAAAGGCTCCTATGCTTGGTACTTGGGCAACGTCAGGATTCAGAATGTCACAAATTATAAATATCTAGGCATGATCATCGATAACGGCGGGAAATTTTCCATTCAGCTTGAGACAATTAGAAGGAGAGGTTTGAGCCTAGCAACATCTCTGAAACAACTAAAAACAAAGTGACAGGTCCCAGGCTCTCTCCTTTACTTCAGGTCGCTCAAGCAAAAATTCTACGGACTATCTCGTATGGAAGTGTTGCTCTGAGAGGGAGGGACTCTAGGACTCTCGACAGCACCATCATCAGAGCTTACAGGATCCTTTTTAATATACCTACTTATGGTTCGGTGGCTCAGATTAGACTGTAATTTGGGATCACCAATCAACAGCTTGCAAGACAGGGGGCTTACCTAACGAGCTGGCACAAAATTAGGGATGCCCCCGAGAGCACCCTAAACCATCTATTATGGAAGCAGATACAGCTTAGCTCATAACAGCAGGCCAGGAAATATTTAAAAAGTAGCCTAGCAACTACAGAGCTCTCCCTGCTTTGAGAGACACCAACCTCGCATATATTTTTTAAGAAAGTAGTACGAAGGACAATAAGGACCCTATCACTAATTGACGATAAAGCCGCATTTGCAAAACAGAGCAACGCATGGATGACTATCAATAGCTATAAAACACACAGCTCTCAAACTTACTTCAACTTGGGGTATGCAAGGTGCATAACATTTCTTTTCTCAAACAGCGACTAGGAAAGCTGCCAACTACCCTGCACATTCCACCATGGCAAAGGGGGCAAGCTTGAACTAACTTTTGTCTATGCAGAAACGTAACGGAGGACATGGCTCACTTGATCTGTACCTGTTTGCACCTAAAGCAAGAAAGCGCCAGACTATTTATATCAGAATTTAACGTCCGCGGAATCTGTACACGATGGCAAGCAGTGATAGCGTGCTTCAACTCCAACGACCCACAGCTGAACTGCAAACTAATGAAGTTCTTAACCATGGTAGACAACAAAATGGAAGAAGCAAATGCTCTGGGGACTCTCATGGCCAGTTGAAAAGAAAGAATTATGCAACCTAAAGCCAATCAGACCAAGATGACTCTATTAGCCTCTTAATATTTAAACTCTAATTTAAATTTTTTATGCACTATCTAATTATATAAATTTGATTCGATTTTATGAAATATGAATTTTATAAATGAATTTTGTAAACATTTTTTACTAACCATATACAAACGGTATATAAATACACTACACATAGCAGTCTTATCATTCCAAAACAGATAGCTGCCGTTTTTGTGGCCCTGCTTCCATGTTCAAAGTATCTTCAAGCCACATCCCTAAGCTTTTTATGACAGATTTAGGGGGTTGGCGGGGGACCAAGGTTGATAGGCCGGCCCAGACCCTGTTGGATGTTGGAATTATTCCCAAGGATCATTAATTCTATTTTTGATCCATTGAGTTTCAGGCAGGACTTATTCATCCAGCTGACTACCTGCTCCAGACAGGGTCCAAGATTAGATATTAAAGTAGCCGAATCTGGGGCAAGAGAAAGCACCAGCTGGGTGTTATCCGCATATGAGACTATAGAGATTCCAAAGGTGGCTACAATATCATCCAAAGGCTGAAGGTATATATTAAACAGTGTGGGGCTAAGTGAGGACCCCTCCAGGACCCCACAAGCTACCGGCAAGATGTTCGAGAAAGAGTCTCTGTCAAAAACGTGGAATGTTCATTGCTTTAGAAAGGAACTCACCCACTCAAGGGCTTTCCCTGTGATACCGGTCTGACCCACTCTATCTAAAAGTATGGAATGCTCAACTGTATAAAAGGCTGCACTGAGAACCAGTAGCACAATAGCCGCTGTTGCCCCCCTGATCCAATCTCTTTTTTTGCCTCTTCCACTACTGCCAGAAGAGCAGTCTTTGTACTATGCTTGGGACAAAAGGCTTTTTGTGTATGGTGTAATACATCTATTCACAGACTTTTCTGCCACTTTGCTTAAACCTGGGAGCAGGGATATAGGACGGAAATTTTCCAGATAGGACGGGCCAAGATTTGGTTTCTTTTGGTCAGCTCTTACCATCGCATGTTTCCATGGCAGCAGCACTATGCCTGTTTCCAGTGAGATATTGACTGATTCTAACAAAATAGGGAAAATAATTTCCGGCTCTAATGCGAGAATTCTCATCGGCGCCGGGTCAAGAGGGGATCCTGGTTTGATTTTCCCAAAAAGGACAATAAACTCCTCTAAATAAAGAGGAGGGAATTGAGAAAGGGTGGGCAAGCATCCATTCTCACTAATGTTCAAAGGAGTGGAATTCTTACTTTCACGTTCCTTTTGAAATGATTGGTATATTTTTAAGATTTTAGAATTGAAATGCTTAGCCAGAGCATTATACTTATCAGTGGATGGTTCAGTTATGTAGGCAATCCTAGTTGATCCCCAACAAGAACTTAGCAATTCTGAACATTTCTCTAGGGGAATTCGCTGCATTGTTGATTTTAGTTTCAAAGAAGGAAGCCTGGGCTGGCTGAATTTCAGTGTGATATTTCCTTACTTTCTCTCAGTGCAATCATTTTATATTTTCATCAAAATCCTTCCTCCATGCCCTTTCTGCAATTTTGCGCTATTTTTTTTTAGAGTTCTGAGGTGCAGAGAGTACCATGGAGCTGATTTATTTTTAGATTTTTGGATTATGTAGAAGGTTGCAATTCCTCCAGACAGGATTTTTACACACAGTATCAAAAACGAGGCTATCCTGTTCAGGTTTTACTCAAAGTTCAATCAATGGAATGCAGCACCATGCTGCATCAATTCAAGAAACTGAATCAATCTCGAGAAGTTTTTGTAGTGAAGTTTTCAACCAAGTCTGAAGGAATCAAGCGAATCATCAACAAACGATGGGAAATGCTTCAAACTGAGCCAGATTTCCAAGGACTGTTTAAAGACAAATCTCTTTTTGCGCTTGCTCGCTACAGGAATCTTAAAAAACTGTTAAAGATTCCCTCCACAGTCAACCATAAAGGGATGCCCTAATGTCTGAACTGTAATCATTGCAGCAATGTGATCACTGGGAAATCACTATCTCACCTGCATACCGGGAAAATCAAGCTACAACACACATCAGATTGTAAATCAAATAAAAAAAAATGTAAGTCCGTTTTTATATAGCGCAGCTACTCACCCTTACGGGTCTCAAGGCCGGAGTGGAAATTAAGTGAGCTATTGCCCAGAGTCACATGGTGCTGAGCTGAGCTGCCGCCGGAGCCGGGGATCGAACCGTGAACCCTGTGCTCCGAAGTCAGCTGCCCTGGCCGCTGCACCACACCTCTCCACACTTATCTACGCCATCAAATGCCCTTGTGGCCAAGTCTATGTAGGCAAGACTGAACAAAAAATCAAAGTCAGAATGATTGAACACAAGAGCATGATCACAACAGAGATTTGCAATTCCAGTTTAGTAATTCACTGGTTTGACCACAATCATAACATATCACAACTACGCTTTACACTTATTGAGAGGATTACCATCCACCTCAATACTAATATTCAAAAACATTAGCCCAAAGGGAGACCATTTGGATACATTTTTGGGACAGTATGGCCCCTAAAGGGTTCAATGATAATATAGAAATGCTATGTTATTTATAAGGAAGTTCTGTCATCAGTTAATACCAACAGTCATTATATATTTAACAGGCCATTATTAGATTTCAATTCGATAAAAACCTTGGTGTTCAGACTATTTACAACATCGTGTCTACACAAGAGAGTTATGTCGTGAGTTTGGACTTTCAACATATATTCTGGTTATTAGTAAAAATGCTATCAAAACTTTACCAGGATGTGGGAGATCACCGGAATACTAAATATGGGCATGGACACTAGCTTTTTCACATTTCCTTCATTCCTTTTACATTTATAACATCGTTTATGCTCTTTTAATTTGCATTTTTTAGATTATTTTCATACTGTTGCCAGACAGGAGTCAAGGTGCATCTAAATCAAATTTTTCAGATAGCTTAACGGAACTTGGCGTGGGACGTTTTGGATCAGTCTGTTGTTGATGTTTAGTGGAAAGTACATCACATAATCGGGGACTTCCCCTTTTTTAACTACGGGCAATACGTATTTTAGCGATGTAGCTAACAGGGCGTGCGTTGCTGCTTTCAACAGCAGAGTGGATTATTTTAGCAAAGGTAACTGTATTACTGGTAATTTGCGCAGAAACAGTGACGGCTAGATCTGATTATGTTCTTTTTTTACCAGAACCCGAGCTTGACACAAGACGAAGAGGGGTTAGCCAAGCATTATGAACTCGCCCACAGGGGAGTGGATGTGGTCTCACGGCTAGACTGCCGACTTTGGAGCTGGGAAACTAAGATTAGAGCCTCGGGGTCAACTCCACAGCCTGTGTTTCTGGGCAAATCACTAAGGGCCAGATGTATCAAGCAAAATTAGCGTTGTAAACGCCGAAATTCGCAGAATTTCGGCGCTTGCGAACGCAATTTTGCTTAGTGGTATGTATTAAGGCAAAACTGCCTCGTCAAAATAGGGAATCGCAAAATTTGCGATTCCCTATTTTACGATTGCATTTAAGGAATCGCAAATTGCGATTCCTTAAATCCAATGTAAGAAGCACCAAAAAAGTGCAATTTGGCCTTAAGGAATCGCGAAATTACCACCAACTTCAAGTTGGTGGTAATATGCGATTTCTTTGAAAAATGCACTTTTTAGCATTTTTCAAAGTGCCATGTGGCACACATACATGCCCTTGGGGCATGTAGGTGCGCCACATGTGCACACATACATATTTCAGGGGTGCAACAGGGTGTCAAAAGGACACCCTAGCACCCTTGAAATTGCATTCTCAATTTCCGATTCTCTAATTGCGATTCGCAAATTGAGAATGTCTTCCCATTCATTCCTATGGGCCTCTACGCCCATAGGAATGAATGGGAAGGTATTCCTTAATTGCGAATCGCAATTTGCAATTCGCAATTAAGGAATATTAAGGAATCGCAATTATTATTGCGATTCCTACATACATAGCATTTTGCGATTCCTTAATAGCAATTCGCTAAAATTCGCTATTAAGGAATCGCAAATGCAATCCTTGATACATCTGCCCCTTAATCTCCCAGTGCCTACCAAAAAAATGAATGTGTCCTAGTGTAACGTAACTGGTGGTGCTCATGTAAAGCGCTCCAATACCTTCGGGTCGAGTTCGTGTTATATAAATCTGCAAAAAAAAAAAAAAACAACAGTGGTAGCGTTTCTGTGTATTTCCTCACTAGGATTAAACCATGGCGAAATATGTACAGCGTCGTTCTTTCCATCCACAAGCTAACAATGTTAGTTATGTTTGTAGTTTAAAAGGATACACAGAGCCTTTGAGTTGGGATTCAGGCATCATGATTCAGTGCACAAATAAGATTTCAGATGCATGCTGGATTTTGTAGTATGCTTTACTCAGCAGATTTTAAAAACAGACTGCCCTAAAAGGCAGCAGTGCAAAGTAAAATACCACAAAAAAGATTTGAGGCATAAATAATGTAAAATAAATATTCATTACCCTAGCAATATAGTAAAACCCACCCCTTCCACCCACAACTGGCCTACCCATCTCCCCAAACAAATTTCCCTGTCCCCAACCAATGTCCAAAATGTCCATTGTTCAACAACTGAAGTCCAAACAGTACGGTCCCAACTCCCACATTCTCACCCTCTCCACTCACAACAAGTCCCAACCACCAAAACAAATGTTAAAAAAGGGGCAGAAGAGGGCACTAACCATGGTAAGCTAGGAGCTTTCTGAGGTGCCCCTCCATCTGTGCCTGCTTGGCTTCTATGTGTGCCAGCCTCAGCAGGACGCAACATTGAAGGTGTGGTTTGAAATTGAGAGGGGGGCAGAAGTGATGGAACGATGAAGGGCGGCTGCCAGTGGACTGCATCACTGGTGTTGCTGAGACGGGAGGCACTGGAGGCTGGCTGGGGCCCTGGCCAACTGACTCCTCCGCCTCCTCCGCCTCCTCCTGGCCCCCCAGTCTTTGGTACTCTGCTCGTATGGCCTCCACCTATGGCTGCAACTTCCGGGCTGCTATATCCTGCTGAGATGAACTAGCAGCAGTAGCTATATCAAGTAAGAAAAAAGACAAATTGTAAACTACGCTTGGTGTGAAACACTTGTTTAAAATTATGCAGTGGCACAGTAGCAGTACATTGCTGGTCCCCTAGGACCATTCAATTTTGTTGTGATTAGAGTCACAGCCATTACCCACACATGCCTCACATAAAACATAAGGCAAATGGCAAATGCACTATCTGTCTGGAAGGAATTAAGACAGAATAAACAGCACACCAATTAAAAAAACCCTGTTATTTTGTTTTCTTTTGAACGATTTCCTTGTAAAAAAAAAACGAAACGGACACTTTTTGTGGAAAAATAAAAATAAATGAACTCTCATTAATGAGTAAGGCATTATGCACTATGGAGTACAAGTATTTTCTCTCTTGTTGTGCTAAATTAATGGAGGCATGTTAGCTGGTGCCCTATTCATACTCGTTAGTCGTACTTTGCTACTCTCTGTAGTCTGAAGCTGAGGCAGCTGTAATAGACAATTATCTTATTCCAACGGCCCTGACCTTCTCCAAAATGCCTTTCAATTTTACCCTGACCACAAGGCAGATGAATAATAATGAATGATACACATCACATATAAAATCATGCGGACATCCTGTCTGCCGTAAGTAGATGGTGGGAAAAGTGATGCACTGCAGTACAAGAAAAGGATTAAGGAACAGTATTTAGATTGTATTTGGCACATGCGTCACAGACTCTCCTATCCGCAAAAGTCAAGGCACTTACTTAGTCCCACTTTACTCCTGGGCCTCACCTCCACCACATTTTATAATTATTTTTCCAGAAATACATTTGGTTGACTGTAAGGAAAGGAAACTTAACTTACTCTACTTCAGGGTAAGTTAGAGGGATTAGGCCGGGTGAGCAGACATTTTACTACAGATTAGCGGGGTGTCACTAATCATCATCATGTGCCTAAGCTTTGGCTAGTGAATCACTGTGGTTGACAAATGTTGAAAGGGTAAAATGTAAACAGACGTAAATCAGTTATAGAAGCCATGATGGAATATATCACTTGGCCAAAAAATGTGGCACATTCAAAGAAAGGATTTTTCTAATTTTTGGGAAGGCTGGAACAGAACTTCGGAAACAATAAAGGAGTGGAGTACTAGGAAGTGACTGAGTGGGCATTCGGAGGGAAGAGAAACACACCTTGTTTTCATATTGCCATGCATTGAAAACTTTGTAAATGTCACATTAACTGAACCAGACGTACATTGCACCGCCAACATTGCAGTGCCGAATTGAACCATGCAGCAGGTAGGTCATCATGGGTGGCACTGGTAAAAGGTCATGGGTAGGGCGGCGGTGATGATTGATTATGGGTGGGATACATATTTTCTGCCTTGCTTAAAAAATACTGTGAGTAGAGAGAAATATCACCCCAACCCTTTGAAGCAAAGCTTTGATAAAATCATTCCAAGTAAGTGAAGTAAGTGAGCATGCCCCTATCCAGAAGAGCTCCCTTGTTTCTTCATCCAAGCATTTATCCATTCATCATTTCATTGTTCTAGTATTCTTCACCCTTGGCTTTGATACACACCATTTAAGCTTTACATTCTCTAATCCATTCTTTCACCATTGAAAACCCTCCATCCATATATATCTATCCATTCAAACATGGCTCTCAACTATCCTTTCACCAACATCCATTTATCCAACCACGCAGCCTTTCACCCTTTCACCCATCTTGCTTTAACCCACCTGAGCATTCCTTTCACCCACCCAGGCAGGTATTCTTCCACCAATACCCTTTAACCCAGCCAGGCAGGCATCCTTTCAACCATACCCTTTCACCCACCTAGGCAGACATCCTTTCACCCATATACCCTTTTACCCATCCTTCACCCACCAATGCATCCTATCACCCACCTATATGCATCCTTTCACACACGCATCCTTTCACTCATATTACATTTCACCCATCCTTTCTCCTTCCATCCTTTTTTCCCTTTTCCATCAACCCAACATTGTTAAAGTTCATTATGAACCTTTGTCTGCTGAGTTGCAGATAGAAGAGGCCATTAACTACTCAACTCCCGCTGTATCAGCTAAAGCAGGGTGTTCACTCATGAGTCAATGCCCTTGCAGTGAGTATAATACTAATTGTCAATAAGCAAGCAATTTGACTTACCACCGCCCATCCCTGCTGCTGCTGGGGCCCCCCTTCGACTGCCGCTGCCAGGTCCGCTCAACTGGCGCTCTTGATGCCGGCTCTGTTACTGGTGGTCTGTGCAGCTAGATAAAACAATACAAATTTTAGATGCCAGATACACCTCCCCCTATTATTTTTCTTTTTTCAATATGCAACTATAATACTTCTTTACAGTTTGGTTACAGTATCTTCTTTCAAAATATCACGCCGGGCATTTTGTTGGTTGGCAATGTTTGAAGAGCCAGGTAGTCAAGCCAATCAAAAACGTTTCGTAATGGAGGAGCAGAACTATGATGAATCTAGTCATTGAAGTGCAATGAAGGGATATAATAATTGGTCAATGAAGGACATAAGGTCTTGGTTGGCAAACGCAATGGGGCCGTCCTCATACTTCCAGCCATGCTGCACTGTTATAAACTGCTGGTATACTATGATAATAATATATACACAACATTGGGGGTCTATCATGACCATAGCCACTCTCTCATTTTACAGTTCGAGCATGAGCAAGAAAAAGAAGGCCTTCTCAACAAACATGCATAGAATACCTTATTTGGGCATGCAATCTTCACAGTAGAGTACCTCACCTAAAATGGAAACTCTGAGTCTTAGAGTACCAGTTCACAAGATATATAAGGGGAGAGGGAAAGCTTACTGACAAAGCAGAAGGAAGTAAGCTACTGACAGACTAGTACAGACAGTTTGAAGTCAAGTACAGAAACTTGAAATATAGAAAATAATTAAATAGGAGAATACAGGGAAAGAAGAATTTAGGAAACAGATATAACAACAAAAAAAGGAAAAATAATTCTAAACTTGGAGTGGTAAAAGTTAGGGAAATAATAATAATGTTAACAGGTGGACTTGCTGCCGCATTTGTGGAGGCCCCCTCGGCTCCCTTACCTGTCTTTGTGATTCCAGGCCCAGACCTCTTTTTGCCCCTGGATGCTGATGTAAGAAAGATTAGTGGTACAGTTAATAATCTCCCCAAAAATATTTTTACAGGCAAAGGCAAATGCAGTAACTTTGAACTTTTCTACATCAGATCGCCTATAGTACTAGTATTGTGGACCTATTCCTAATTTCCTAAACCTAACTCTAGTCCAAATTTCCTAATCTACATTTTGAAACTACTAATAAATTGGAACAAATGATCTTTACTTCTCATCTCAATCTCACAACCTGCTTTGACAGGCCAACTCAGTCTGCTTTATTTCCAATGCATAGATGCATGCATACTACGCATCACTGGGAGATTGCTTGGGAATATACGACCTACAAAAAAGAAAGGCACAGAGAAATGAGAGAACGCTAACTCACTAATACCAGTAACTACCACGAACATAGTGACAGGACAGAGGAGTCTCTGCATGACTTCTTAAATAATCAGCCCAAGTGAGCACTAACAAGTAGGATTAGGTAGCGCCGAGCACCTGGCTAGATGATAATCACATAATTAACTTACCTCCAGGTATGAGCAGCATGCTTGCTATTGGGGAAAAACATATTAGCATAGAACGCAACAAAAAAATTATTAATACTCACCGAGCCCCTCAACCTCAATGCCCAGCATGTCAAGCAGGTCCTCTCTTCCCTGTCCAGGATGTTGGCTCACTGGTGTGTTAGCTGTTGTTGGGTGCGTCGGACCCCAGAGCTGTGGTGCACAGCCTGGCACACTCTCTCCCAGCGCTGCTGACGCTCCTGGAGGCCATACCAACTGCCAGGCCTGGCGCCTTCTGCCAGGGTGGAAGGGAGGTGGCGCTGTACATAAAAAACCAGCACAGCCACCCCCACTTCTGAAGAAATTGCACAGGGTTGCACCCCTTCACGGTGCCACTGACTGCAAGGTAGGTGGCTAGTGCTGCAGGTGGTTCGGGGTGGCCTGGATCTGCAGCTCCCTTGCTCTGTCATGGACCTGGGTGGGGGGAGCTAGAAAGAGTGAAAGGAAGGAAGGAAGGAAAAATCTAAAAATTTAAAAAGTACAAAAGTCACACAAAAAACAAAATATTAGAAAAAAACATTAAATACATGTGACTGTCTGAGTGGGTCTATGAGTCAATCAATTAATAAATCAGGGGTTTATAAGCCCGACTATTCACTTGTGAGGGTCTCAAGGTGCTGAGGGGGAGCTGCTGATCCATCTGGACACTGGGGGTTCAATCGAATAGTCAGGTCTTGAGATCCTTCCTGAACTGGGTTAGGGACGGGGATTGTCGGAGGTGTTCCAGGTCTTGGTGGTGAGGTAGGAGAAGGAACTTCCTCCGGCTCTGGTCTTATATATACTGTCCCAGCACCAGTTGGGTGGGCCGAAGGTGTCTGGCGGGTACGTGGAATGAGAGGCGGTGGTTCAGATATGCCTGTCCTGCGTCGTGGAGGGCTTTGTAGGCATGTGTGGGTGCATGAGTGTTGCAGTGGGTCTGTGAATGAGTGCATGAGTTGCTGAGTGACTATGGCTGGGTGCATGAGTACCTCAGTGAATGTGTGAGTGGGTGCATGATTACCTCAGTGGGTCTGTCAGTTGGGGTATGAGTGTCTGAGAGAGTCTGTGAGTGGATGCTTGAGTGTCTGAGTAGGTCAGTAAGTGGGTGCTTGAGTGTCTGACTGAGTCTTACAGTGGGTGCATCGGTGTCTCATTGGGTCTGTTCATGAGTGCATAAGTGTCTGAGTGGGTTTGTGAGTCAGTGCGTGAGTGTCTGAATGGGTCTGAGTGGGTGCGTGAGTCTGAGTAGGTCTGTGTGTGGATGCATAAGTCTCTGAGTAGGTCTGTTAGTGAGTGCAGAAGTGTCTGAATGGTTTTGTTAGTAGGTGCGTGAGTGTCTGAGTATGTCTGAGTGGGTGCATGAGTCTCTGAGTAGGTATATGAGTGGATGCATAAGACTAAGTGGATATGTTAGTGGGTGCATAAGTCTCTGAGTGGGTGTATAAGTGTCTGACTGTGTGTGTGAGTGGGTGCATAAGTCTCTGAGTAGGTCTACGAGTAGGTGTCTAAGTGAGGAAGTCTGAGAATGGGTGCATGAGTCTCTGAGTTGATCTGTGAGCGGATGCATGAGTACCTGAGTGGATTTGCGAGTGGCTGAATCTGAGTGGATATGAGATTGAGTGTATGAGTCTCTGAGTGGGTCTCAGAGTGGGTGCGTATGTGTATCAGTGGGTCTGTGACTGGGTGCATGAGTGCCTGGTTGGGTCTGTGAATGGGTGTGTGAGTGTGCTTGTCACTGTCCCAGTGGGTCTGTGAATGGGTCTGACAGTTTCTGAGTGGGTCTGTGAGTGGGTGCATGAGTGTCTGAGTAGGTCTCTCCATGGGTACATAAGTGTCTTAGTGGGTCTGTGATTAGGTACATAGGTGCCTCAGTGAGTTTCTGAGTGGGTGTGTGAGTGTTTAAGTAAGTCTGAAGGTGGGTGTGTGAATATATATATATTTAATTTTTCGATGATATTCGCAAATTCGTTAGATGTTACACGGGGCCACGCTGGGTGTTGCGACAAATTCACAAATATCGTGTGTGGTACTGAAAAACTGTTTCTTCTACATTTTCTGCCCATACTGTGCCCCAGAAACACCCCTATATGCCACCCATGGGGTTAGGGTACATCGAGCCTGACACTTTATTAAACTTTCTCCATTTCAGTGTAGCCAGGGGACTATGGCGATAAATTAAATGACAGCTGCAACTTTCTGCACAGGTTGTGGCCAGCCAATCATGGCATTTCTGTTGGCACCCGTATTCACAAATCGTCGCAAACTAAATGCGAATTAGTCGCAGTTGTAGATATGCAAATTTGCATTTCCTTTAATTTCTCAGAAACTACTGAACAATTGACACCAAATAACTAAAAGAGTGATATGCGAACCAAAAGCTACCGTTCTGCCAAATTCGGTGTAATTCCATCCAGCGGTTTGGGCTGTAGTCGTGTTCAAAGCCCCTATGAGAATTAACATCAGAAATGCACTTTTGTTTACCTCCATTTTCATGGCCCGCTTGAGGGATGACCCCGAAACTTTGTATGCACAACAGATTCAGATTCATACAGTGTAGATATTGCGGAACGCTGACGAGCACGAGGGGGCGTGGCAGAGAGCGGCGAGTCCAGGAGCAGGAGGCAGCTGCTCGGCAGAGGAGAGGCCATCGGCTCTCGGCTTTGGTGTTTGGCTGCCAGTTAAGGGGAGAGGACGGAAGCAGGCCCCTTGGACGCTGCCCTCCGCCACCCTTTTACCTGCCACAGAACTGGTGTACCCGCCAATCGGCAGCTGAACCGGGCGCACAGCTGGTCATGGAGCTTTTTACCGCCAGTCACAAATATCACTGCAAAAAAAAAAAGCTGTTAAAAGACTGCCGGTATAAAAATCCTCAGCCACTACCAAACTGCTAATTTGAACTACTTTAAGGAGAAGGACAAAGGAAGAGCAGGCTGGAGCCATTCATAGCCCGAGTGCGAGGAACTTAGTGAGTACTCGCAGAGAGTGAGCACTGACCCCAGCGGAAGCAGCCCAGCCAAGTCAGGGTGCGGCTTGTAGGTGGTCAGGAGGCTCCCGCTTGGCCCCTGGTCCCTTGCACTCGGCTCCAACTTTTGTCTTGCTCTTGCATCCGCAGCCGGTCCATATTCAGCAGGCCTGGCATCCGGGCAATCTACACAACATCTGCAGGAATCCCAAGGAAACAAGGCGACCCTTAGAAGGAAGTGCAGAGGGAGTTGCAGGAACTTCTTCATTCACGTTTGGTCGCTCTGCTCACTCTGGGCCCACAACCAAGGTCCCTGCAGCCACATCTCTTCGCAAATACTTTCACCCCTGAGCAAAAAGCACTAAATTAGACTTGGAGCCCAAACGGCAGTGGTAGCAAGTACACATGGAGAAAGCACAAGGAATAAGGAATACAAGATCAAAGGAACAAAATAAAAACACAACACAACTAACAAACTTGGGGAAAAAAATTGGAACACACAAAGACAGCAGGACGAGCTGGAGGCAATATTTTAAACTGTTCAGGAGGGATCCCAAAATGAAAAACAGGCAGTGCCCCATGTGTTGATTACAGCTGTTAATCAACGGAAGCTAGCACGAGGTCCACTTCATTTAAAGAGACAGCAAACGGAAACATGCGATCTGGCAGAATCAGGTAAACGCCGGGGCAGAAAGCGAACAATCCGAAGCGATCATCAAAAAAATCAATGATGGATAACCCCGCCAGCAAAAAAGAATCTGCTCAAACGACAAGGAGCCCGCTAATCTCGCCAATATTCTCCATGTTTGGGAGAACAGACAGAGGCGCAAAAGACTCTACAAGCTCCAGATTCCATTTTCTTAAAGATCCAGGTGCTACAATCTATACAATGCCCGGCAAGACACCAGGGCTGCAAACAACGCTTGTCCCACAGAGGATCAGTCATAGTACAAGCTCTCAAATAACATGGGTAGATCCCATACTGTCCTCAAATTTAACAGCTTAACAACTGACAGAGGCGCAAGAAACGATAAGAATGAATCTTCAACCAACGTGTGAATTGCAAAATGAAATGTCTTATGGGAAAATAAACCAAAACACTCCAACCGCAAAAGCTCATACTAACCCAGAATGCCCTTCGAGGGACTCAAGCAAAATACTAAAAGATGCATTAGAAGCCAACATTGAAGCTCCCCCTGCTTGTTAAAGGGGCCGGAAGAAGACATTGAGAAAAATATAATAGCGAACCCACACACAGCGCAAGCGTCCCAAGACTACTCTACCCTTAGTGATACTTCAGCCCAGGAGATAAAGCAAGGGCATATAACCATAGCCCAGGTCCACCAAGAGTGAGCAGAATGAGACCGAAACATCTTGGATGGAATCATTCATACTGAACATAGACGAAGAAGTGAGCTGAGTTACAGACTCCGGAAAAAGTCTTTAGGGGAAACAAGAACCAGATAGAGAAAGCAAAGCAAATCAGAATACCTTTCCCCCAATACCAGCAATCCACAACACTAAAGAAGACAAAGGCATAGACATCTTCCAACCTAAAGATAAGTTAAACCGGTCAATACAGGACACCAGTCAGTCTGTAGAGCACCTGGCAACAAAACATACAGCACTAACATACCAAAACAGGCTAACCGATGCAGAACCGAAAAATAATACAAGGAGATTCAAGTAACTACCCAAAAAAGCAACTGGAATTCATCACTACATTATTAAATACTCTGCAAACATCAACAGAGATGCTCACAATGCAGTCGGACAAATTAGACATTCAAATTGATTTAATGAACATCGTAGCCTCCTACATAGCAGGAATGAACTAGAAATTAGAAAAATTGACAAATTTAATAACAAGAGTTCAATTTATCGACCCACCGCTGGAAAGATCCTGCACCTGTGGCCCTATCATCGACAAACTGAGCCTCTCACCGGCATTACTGGAGCAAATACTATGCGTCAATAAACCTAACATAGCAGCCAGTGCGCCCAAAGCTAATAAACCAGACGAACAGTTCTGCCAGCCAACAAAAGGCTCACCTCTAAACATATATCTGCCGTGGAAATTTCAAGTAATTCACAAAGTCAATTGGAAATACGGGTAGAAACTCAAGGGGTTAAACAGACAGAAGAAGACAGGGACACAGTAGACATCTTTAAAACTTCTAAACAATTGAGAAAACAAAAAAGCGCAAAAGAAAAAAAACATCTAAAATAAACCAACTGGCAAAACAGAACACCCAAAAAGTATTCCCTATCTTCAGCTCAATAAGGCGGGGACCAACCAAGGTGGGTCCTATCAAGCCTCCATGCAGGGCTGACGACGATTCAGACTCAAATACAAGTAAAAGGGATGGGTCCTGGAGAGTGATAGCTCAGACAAATCAATCCAAACCAACTACTGGAATACTGTCCCCCCAACAACAGATGAAACGGACCCCAAGAAGAACTTTATAACACAGTAGTATGATTCAATCCAAACCCTCTACAGGAATACCCACTCCCCAATCATAGATGAAATGGACCATCAGAAGAACCACCCAATACAGAAGGAAGAAATCTCGTGTACATTCGTAAAAAGAAGCAAACAGAAGAATGCAGAAACACTGAGAAATCGACAACACCAACACACCAACAAACCTAGATTTTAGTTGACAGGAAGGCTCAAACGTCGACAAGGACTCCTATAACAAACACTACTAAAGGCCAAGCCCAGCAAACAAAAACAGGGAAGGTGAGGGGAAAAAGATTGAGCATCGCCACCTCTAACGGAATATATCAAACAAGCAGCAAGGGCCTCAACAAGGAATAGACCCTGAACACTACCGAGTGCTACGTACCTCAAGGAGAGGGGTCTCACCTCCACAAGGAACCCTTAGACTTAACACTCGAAACTGTAACAAGTTAAGCCATGGGGAAAACAACCCCTTAGAAACAACTACAGAAAAAGATAACGAGAAAGATCCAACAACACTGCAATTCTTTTTACACCTGAATATGAATCACAAGGGAGACAAGATATCCTAAACAGGGGCAATATTTTAAAATTAATGACTGAAATTCTGGCATTAGAACATATACAATCGTCGAACCCCACGACAGTGCAGTTCCTTCCAGCAAATAAAGTAAAAAGTAACAAACGTACATTAAAGACTTGGGAGTCATAGGAAATAGCCCATCTTATTCTGAATCACACTAAACCATTTGAAGCTTGGTGTATAAAAATATCCAAACCAATTGCACCACGTTATCCTCGACCGCTTAGTGTAAATCGCGCCAATAACCCCTTCCAAGGGTCGAAACAAACCCATGAGACAACTCAGGTATACTCAGTACTGCAGAATGCAAAAGGAGGAAATGGTACTATATTAATCAAGAGGGACACAGGCATTACAACAAACTCTGAAAGAAATCATGCTCAATGGAATTGGCTATCAGGCTCTGTCAACGCAAAAAAATGTGAATGACTTGCGGAAATGCGAATGACTGGAAAAACAAACCAGCAAACTTCAGAACGGCAAGATCCATATGCTCTCTTGGAACATAGCTGGTGCAAAAAAAACTTCTAGAAGAAGGAACACCTCCACAGGGTTGGGAAACATGCGACATAATAGCCCTACAGGAGACATGCGCACTGGCAAACGTCCCCCTAGTAGGCTTCACCCACTATAAGGTTGCGGCTGAAAAAACTGAGATTTATGGCCGACGTAAAGGGGGACTGGCAGTCTACGTATCGGTGGCACTGAATATCAAATCTGAACAGCTACCCTCTCCAGACCCCAGCATCCAACTAATTAAATTCACTCACTGGTCTGCCAAAGCCCTGGGAACAGTGTTATTGATTAACACATAAATGCATCCAAAGACAAGCAAGAAAAAACTTCACAATGCATTATTGATTTCAACAATCTCTGACATTCGATGTTCCCACCCAAATGTGGGACATAGTACTGACAGGAGATTTTAATGAAAATCTAATCCACACCCCAGACGAAGATGAAATACTTGCAGCTGACAACATATTTTGGAATGTAAAACCTCAATACCAACTCAAGACCACTCGACTAGACCACTCAGGTCAACAGTTAGTTAAGACATTAGAATACCTGGGACTGAGAGTGGCGAATGGCAGATCAGTTGAAGACTTTCCTCCAAAATACACTTATCATGGGACGCAGGCATGATCCATACTTGATTTTACTGCAGTTTTGTTATCATTACTTCCACTTCTTTCGCAGTTCTCAATCGAATACACCACCTTGAGTGATCACTCATATCAACATATTTACTTTCAGCAGTGTAAACATGAAACCACTACAGTAATAGAGGGCAACATTCATACGACCAACCTGAAACGCCTTAAAATGGACAAATGAAACCATTCAGGAAAGACAAACCATTATAAAAGAATTGCTGATAGCATCGGGAAAAGAGCACTCAAAAAAAATACACGCCTGGTCTGATTTCTTATTAAACTTGAAATCTCTAACGACAAAAACAAACAATCAGGCGTCAAGAAACACAAACTATAAAGCAGTATCAAGTAAAGTCCAAACTACGAAACAAGAGTTAAAAAAAAGAAATCAGGAAACTAAGAGCCCCGCTTCTGGACCAAACGGCATGAGAGATAGTTTGAGAAAAGATTACAAAAAAAGCTTTGGGAAGATAAAAGAAACAGCAAGGAAAGTTTCTGGTTCAAATTACTGTTTAGAGCAAGGCAAACCAACTCTGAGCTCCTTCTGGGAAAAGATAAACAACTTAAAAAGACCAGCGAACGTTATAGCCTCAAATATTCAAGAACACGTTTGGGCCGAATTTTTATCAAACAAATTCATGGACAACATAACCTCTGTACTACTTCCGCAGAAAACACCAAGAGGGCCCCAATCGGAAAGATCGTGTGACACCAACCAGAACACCAATAAAGTCTCATTGTTGTACGGAAAGTACAGCCAAAATAAACTAAAACAAAACAGACCCGCCACTCCACCTAGGGGACAAAATAACTAACATAATAAGAAAAAGTAGAAGAGGAGGGACTCCTGGGCCAAATGGGATCCCTCAAGCCATGTTCAAACATAACCCAGAGTTTTGAAGCAACCACCTGACTGCACTCTTTAAAGAGACAGAAGAATTAAATCAAATACCATCCAGTTGTCAAGGCTCAATCATCACACCCATTTTCAAGGGGGGGGGGAACAGATCTAACCCAATAAACTACAGGCTTATTGCGTTGCAAGACGTAGAGGCAATGTACCATGCCTCTTTGATTCTAGCTGATTTGATCACCTGGACGGACAAACTTAACTTGATTCCAATAAATCAGACTGGATTCAAAAAGGGGATAGGAACGACAACCAATATTCTATCACTTTCCCTTATTGCACAGAAATATAAGCAAAAAAAACTAAAACTCAAACTTTGTTTTGTAGATTTAAAAGCTGTGCTTGACAGCGTGGACCGGCAACTTTTGTGGAACAAACTCAGACAGTGGAATATACCCGAAAGAATATTAAGAGGCATAATGCTATTCTACTCTGAAACATGGCTATGAGTGAAACTAGGTGACGGCTCCAGAGTCTTGAGAAAAGTTCACACTAATGAGTGCCTGAAACAAGGATGCGTTCTTGCGCTGCATCTTTTCAACTTATTTATGTCCGACTTGTCTCAAAGGCTTAATGAGATCAATTCCCACCCACCGAAGCTGGGACTACTATCTCTATCGCATCTCGCTTACACAGATTATGTGCTTCTTATAAGTTAAACGAAAGTCGGCCTCCAAAGGCTACTTACTGGAACGTTGGATATTATTTCACTAAACAAATTAGAAATTAACGCTTCCAAAACCAAAACAATGATCATCAGTAATCACCCTAGTCCCCAGTTGAATCCCTGGGCAGACGGAAAACCCCTGGAGGAAGTAACCTGCTATAAATACCTAGGGTATTACATTGACAACAGGCTGAGTCACCAAGAACAAAAAAAGTACATGTCACAGCGAACCAGCGCACTAACTTTTACTTTTATATCCCTGGCAAAAAAACTAGAGGGCTCATCCTACAAACCAATGCTCTCTGTTATAGCGGTAAAAATGCTACCAACAATATCATATGCCAGCATCGCGCTATATGGTAAAGAGGCGAATCTACTGAACAAGCTAGTAGCAACTACATACAAAAAAGTTTTTCAATTACCACAGTCCGCTTCACCGGCACAATCCTGGCTGGAATTTGGGTTGACAAATGAAAGCATAGGGAGAATGTACTCCACAATAAAGGATTGGTACAGACTAAAACAAAATCTAGTGTGTTCTGCCCTCAATAAAGCATTGTGGTTTGGAGTCGAAAAAGATTAAAAAAAATCAGCATTCAATCAATAAATACATAGAGGATTAACAACCACATGCACGGAGGAGCTGTGGAATAAAAACTTGCCCTTTACAACATTTAAACTAGCCATAATAAATCTGTTAAACTTCACTCTTTGCCATTAGACAAAATCACTCTCACTCACAGATCACATGCTTGGATGATGATCAACAATTACAAAACCCTCACACCAGCTGCTTACCTAAACATCACCTTCGCACTACACTTAAAAAACAATTAATGGCTCTCCGCTTTGGAAAGCTCCTGTCAATAGCGGACCAACCAAGCTGGATATGCAAAGGCCCCACAGCATGCCACCTCCTTGGCAGCAAAAAATAAGATTTCATCCACCTAATATGTATATGCCCCAAACTACAGCCAGCACCAGCATCTCTATTAAGAAATGGTTTTAGTGACAGAGGGGTAAGGACTTGTATAGCTGCCATAATGAAAGGACTAGGCCCAACTGATCCTCAGATGAACTGTAAGCTACTTAAGCTTCTCAAATTTCACGAACAGGCTTTGAAATTGGCAGCCTAGCAGGCGTCTGCAGCTATTTTACGCTCAACAAACTCTCCGCTGTAAACGAACCCCATGGATCACTCGGTCAAAATGCGCTATGTACAAAAAGTGAAATTTTAGCTTTTTAAACTATGGTAACTTTGTCTTGTCACTTTATTTGATTTTTCTCTTTTGAATTCAAAATTTTGTTATGGTTTTAATTAATTTTCTTACTTACTTGTATACACAACAAGAATCACAGGCACATTATATTTGAAAATGTTCATGAAGATCCGTCTAACGGTCGCAAAGATAGAGGCAAGTCAAAAAATGCTTTTCCTAAGGAAACATAATCATAACTATCTACTGGCACCCGCCAGTAGGTAATATATATATATATATTCAAGGAAAAATCCCCTTGTGAGCACTTCCCTCACCAGGAAAAAAGAGACTCGCACTCCAGGGTCAATGTAAATAATATATTATTTACATTGACCCTGGAGTGCGAGTCTCTTTTTTCCTGGTGAGGGAAGTGCTCACAAAGGGATTTTTTGCTTGAATCTACAGCCGGGATCCGACACCCGAAACTCGCACCGACCCCGAGTGGTGAGGAGCCGGTATCTGTCGGAAACTTTCCTTCCATATATATCTATAAATAAATATAGATATCTATATATATATATATATATATATAGCAGCAACTCCTCTCGTACTGCGGTGAAACAGATGAAAACCAGGAGCCCGGACCACAGTTTTGTGCAAAGCTGTAAGTTGTTTATTTCAGCTCGATCAAACCTCAGCCATGACGCGTTTCGGGTCCGTAGACCCTTGATCACATGACGCGTTACACAGTTCTAGGTCTGCCTTAAAAGCCGTTTTTTTACCATTTTCTTAAAGTGACAAGTGCAAGATAAACGCAAGGAAAGTCAACATAAAAGAGTTACTACTATACAGGTAATGTTTTTCACAGATAAATATATAAATATATAATTACATAAATATATAAATATATAAATAAATATGTAAATACCATAAAAATCATCATTTGTTCTAACCATCAATTATCAGAAAAATACAAGGGTTTTACATTGACTAAACTGGATAGCCCACATTTAAACCTGGCATTAATAGATATATATCACGTAATCATGATGTTTAGCCATTTACAAAATAAATAAATTAATTAAATTGAGGAGCAGAGTTGATCTAAAATTGTCATGGTTTAAATACCTGACTTTGCTGCTATAGATCTATTGTAGAAAGTCATGCATCCCAGCAAACATATTGGCATTAATGCTTAACTACAGTTGACGTGGTTAAATGTAAATGGCATTCTAGATGTTACTCATATTTCACCAATAATATTTAGACATGTAGCTATTATAGTCCAGTACAGAAACCCTTGCGTTGCTCAAAGAAATGTGCAAGTGCAAATAAATAAATAGAAAAATGTGTATGTGAACCCTCTATGTGCAAAAAGCTAAAACCTATTTAAAATGTAACTGTGATAGAGATATTGGGAGGCAGCATGTTAATACCCCTAATTATATTTTTACCGACTCAGTTTTGATAAAAATTATTATCAGAAATAATCACCTCAACTCAAGGTACTAGAGGCAGGTGTGTAAATCCTCTGTCCCGTTAAGACCCCCTGGATATTTGCTGTCCAATTCCAAAATATATCTGGTTTCCAACTTCCTAAGGGCCTTTTCCTGTTGCCTCCACGTTTATTTGGAGGTATGGAGTCAATTAAAAAGTATGTCAAATCTTTGGGGTCTCCCTTGTGTAAGTCCTCGAAATGACGTGCCACTGGATAGGCCTGGTCACTGTTCTTGATAGCTCTAATGTGCTGGAGTATCCTCTTGTGGCCCTGTAGGATGGTACTTCCCACATATCTAAGGCCACACGGACACTCCAGCACATAGACCACGTATTCCGACTTGCATGTCAGATTTTTGTGAATAGGTTGCTCCTGATCGCTGAACGGAGTTCTATAAGAGTATTTATTGACCCCATGTTGGCATGCTTTACATACTCTACACTTAAAAAAGCCCTTACGTTGGGATAACCATGTGGATTTGGTACAGTTTCCTGGGTCATTGTGGACTAGCTCATCTCTCATAGAAGGCGCTTTGCTATACGTAATTCCTGCCCTTTTAGGTAGAAAATGGCCTATTGTGGGGTCGCTTAGGACGATAGGCCAATTTTTCTTGATGATATTACTGATGGCTCTTGCCTGTTTGCTATAGCCAATTATGAATCTGAAGGTATCTGGGTTTTCCTTGTTGTATATATAGATCTATATATATATATGTATATAGATACATATATATATATATATATATATATATATATATATATATATATATATTCAATTGTTTCTTCCTTAAAGAAAACATGCTGAGCCCGATTCCTTAAGCGTGAAGTATTTATTCAATACAGCGAAAACACCTGACGCATTTTAGGGATGAAGGTTTACAGGGATGTTATAGTTAGGAAATAGAAATTGAAAAACTTAGAAATTCATCAAAAAACAATTGTTACAGGGACGTTATAGTCGTTAGAGTTAGGATGACATTTCACTCGTACAAAACCATAGTAATTCAGCAGTTATAGTTAGGTGAGGTAACTATAACTTATGCCCCCGCAATGCACTGCTCATGACCTCACATATTACATCACTCATGACATCAGAAAGAACATCACTGATGACATCTCAAATGACATCACTGGTGACATCATCCAGTGATTCTGAGTGTTTTCTAAAAGTTACTGAGTGTTGAGGAATATATACTAAGATAAGTGGCTGTGGGAGTGCCATTATGGGTGACTGAGTGGGTGTGTAAGTGGTGTATAGAAGAGTGAGTGGGTTTGTGAGTTTCTGTATACAAGAGTGAGTGGTTCTATGAGTTTATGTATGGGTGAGCGACTGGGTGTGTCAGTGGCTGTAAATGGTAAATGAGATGGTGCATGAGTATCAGAATGGGTGATTGGGCAGGTACAGAAGTGTCTGTACAGGTCAGTAACGGTATATGAGTGACTGTATAGATGCATGAATGGGTGTGAAAGTGGCTATAGATGTGAGTGACTAGGTGTGTGAGTGGCTGTATGGGTGAGTGCATGGGTGTGTGAGAGACTGTATAGGTGAGCAATTGAGTGTGAGAGAGGTTGTATGGGAGAGTATGTGCTTGTCTCAGTGACTGTATAGGTGAGTGTATATGTGTTAGTACATCGATTAGTAAGTGAGTGGATGTGTTAGTAACTGTATGGGTGAGTGAGTGGATGTGTGAGTGGCTGTATGGGTGAGTGAGTAGGTATGTGTGTATGTGTATGGGTGACTGATTCATTATGAGAATGGTTATATGTGTGTATGAGTGGGCGTATAAGTATCTGTATATCTGTATGAGTGGATGTGTGAGTGGCTGTATTGGTCAGTGGGTAGTGGCATGAGTGGCTGTATGTGAGTTAGTAGTTGTGTTAGTGACTGTATGGGTATAGGTGTATTACTGTTTGTATGGGTCTGCGAATGGAAATGTCAGTGGCTGTGTGGGAGTGGCTATATGAGATGTTATATAGGGTGTAACTGGGTGTGTGACTGGTTCTGTCGATGATGTCATCAGTGATGTCATTTGAAATGTCATCATTGATGTCATTTCAGATACATGAGTGAAGTCATGAGTGATGTCACTGACTATGTCATAACTGATGTCATATGTGAGGTCATAAGCAGTGCACTGTGGGTGTGTAAGTTATAGTTAGCTCAGCTAACAATAACTGCTGAATTTCTCAGGTTTTACATGAGTAAAACATCCCTGTAACATTTGTTTTTTTCATTGAAATTCTAAGGTCATTTTAATTCTATTTCCTAACTATAACATCCCTGTAACCTTTGGTTTTTTTCAGTGAATTTGTAAGGTTTTTTAATTATATTTCTTAACTATAACATCTCTGTAACCTTTTGGTTTTTCAAGTGAATTTCTATGTTTTTTTTAATTTTATTTCCTAACTATAACATTTATGTAACTTTTGGGTTTCTAAGTAATTTTCAAAGGTTTTTTAAAATTCTATTTAGGGAGCAGACTGGGGGTCGGGGGAGGGTCGTGCTGGAGGTAGTGTTTTAGGGTTTGGGGTAGTGTTGTAGTGTTTGTGTAGTGTAGGGTAGTGTTTTAGGGTTTAGGGTAGTGTCGGGGTGGTCATGCAGGGTAGTGTTTGAGTGTAGGAACTGGACTGGGGGTCGGAGGAGGGTCGTGCTTGAGGTAGTGTTTTAGGATTTAGGGTAGTGCTGTGGTGTGTGTGTAGTGCAGGGTAGTGTTTTAGGGTTTAGGGTAGTGTTGGGGGGGTTGTGCAGGGTAGTGTTTAAGTGTAGGGCATGGACTGGGGGTCAGGGGAGGGCCGTGCTGGAGGTAGTATTTTAGGGTTTAGGGTAGTGCTGTGGTGTGTGCGTAGTGCAGGGTAGTGTTTTAGGGTTTAGGGTAGTGTCCGGGTGTTGTGCAGGGTAGTGTTTAAGTGTAGGGAGTGGACTGGGGGTCGGGGGAGGGTCGGTCTGGAGGTAGTGTTTTAGGGTTTAAGGTAGTGCTGTGGTGTGTGTGTAGTGCAGGGTAGTGTTTTAGGGTTTAGGGTAGTGTCGGGGGTCGTGCAGGGTAGTGTTTAAGTGTAGGGAGCGGACTGGGGGTTGGGGGAGGGTTGTGCTGGTGGTAGTGTTTTAGGGTTTAGGGTAGTGCCGTGGTGTGTGTGTAGTGCAGGGTAGTGTTTTAGGGTTTAGGGTAGTGTTGGGGGGTTGCGCAGGGTATTGTTTAAGTTTAGGGAGTAGACTGGGGGTCGGGGGAGGGTCATGCTGGAGGTAGTGTTTTAGGGTTTAGGGTAGTGCTGTGGTGTGTGTGTGGTGCAGGGTAGTGTTGTTGAGTTTAAGGTAGTGTCGGGGGTCGTGCTGGGTAGTCTTAATGTAGGGAGAGTACACGGGGTAGTGCCGTGGTGTGTGTGTAGTGCAGCGTAGTGTTTAGGGAGCAGACTGGGGGTCGGGGGAGGGTCATGCTGGAGGTAGTGTTTTAGGGTTTAGGGTAGTGCTGTGGTGTGTGTGTGGTGCAGGGTAGTGTTGTTGAGTTTAGGGTAGTGTCAGGAGTCGTGCTGGGTAGTCTTAATGTAGGGAGAGCACTGGGGATCAGGGAGGGTCATGCAGGGGTACTAAATTAGGGTTTAGGGCAGGGCAGGGTAGTGTCACATACATTGCATACTTTTACCACGCATGCCTTTGCGTTGTAATGGTATGCTTGCTAAAACCATATGCGTGGTAAAAGTATGCGATGTAATGGCATGTCGTTGTAATTGCAACGCGTAGTAATACCCGCGTTGTAATGGCACGCATGGTATTAGTACGTGTTGTAATGAGTCATATTCGTCAGTACGTGCATAAGTCTCACAGTGGGTCTGTGAGTGTGTGCATGAGTCTCTGAGTAGGTCTGTGAGTGGTTGCATCAGTGTCTGAGTGGCCTCTGAGTGAGTCCATCAGTGTCTCACTAGGCCTTTGAGCAGGTCAGTCAATGTTTTAGTGGGTCTGTGAGTGTGTGAATCAGTCTCTGAGTGGATCTCTGAGTAAGTACATCAGTGTCTGAGTGGGTCTCTGAGTGGGTGCATCAGTTCAGTGTTGGAGTCAGGCTATGAGTGGCTGTCTTATTATCTTACTGAGTGTCTGAGTAGGTGCATCAGTGTCTGAGTGAGTCTCTGATTGGCCATGCCAGTCTGTTTCTGGGTGTGTCAGTCTCTGACTGGGTCTCTCAGTCAATGTCTGACTCTCTGAGTGGGTGCATTAGCCTCTGAGTGGGTTTCTTAATGGGCGCATCAGTGTAAGAGTGAGTCTGTCAATGGGTGTCAGTGGGTTTGTGAGTGAGTGCATGCATGTGTAAGTGGGTTCATTAGTCTGTAAGTGGGTCCCTGAGTGACTGTGTGACTCTGACTGCATCTGTAAGTGGGTGTATTAGTGTCAGAGTGTGATTGTAAGTGGGTGTATGAGTTTCTGAATGGGTGCATGAGTATTTGTAAGTGGGTATGTGTGCCTAAGTAAAAGTGAGGGTGTCTGTGTGTCTGTGTGTGTATATACATATTTATTTTAGGCCTGGGCGGAGTTATCCTACGTGGAACTCTGCGAAGTGACAAAAAAACTCTGCGGAGTTCCACAAGTGGCAGAGTACCGTACGAACTGCCATTCGCGCTGATCTTCCTGCTGCTCGGGTAGAATTTGAACCCGAGTGGCAGCTCGCACTCACCAACTTACTGTTCGCGAGTGTGAGTGGGGAAAAAACTCCGCTGCACTACGTGGAGCGGAGTTTTCTGCACTCCGCGAGCTCCGCGGAGCCTGGAGTGCAGAAAACTCCACAAACTCCATGAACGGAGCGGAGTTCAGCGCCCAGGCCTAATATATTTACATTTTTAATAATATTCACGAAGTCGTTGCGATAGTCAGGACTTCTCCACGACGACACACGGGTGCCATGCTGACGTTCGCGACATCTTCGCAAATATTACTCAAAATTTAAAAAATACATTTTGGACACATAACTTGTCTTATTAATGCCCCCATTTGTCAAACATGGGGTGAGAGTGCCTCCAACCTGACTCCTTATATCAGCTTCACAGAAATTTTCAGCCCCAGGAACCGTTCCCCGAATGATAAAATGCCAGCCATTCACAACATTCCTGTTGGCTCGTGTCTTCGCGATTAATCGTGATGTGGCCAGAGATATCAATAACTTTTTCTTCTTAAATTTCTCAATAACTACTGAAGGGATTTACACTAAATAATTAAAATTGTGATCTGTGTGACAAAATCTACATTTTTGCCAAATTTGATGTAATTCCGTCCAGTGGTTCGGGCTGCAGGTTCGACTGCGTGTCATATGGGAATTAACAATGGAAAAACACCTTTTTAGATCCCCCTTTTCTTGGCCCCCACTTGATGGATTACTCACTCCAAAACTTGCCATGCACAACAAGACTTACTGTGACACTTGGCAAATTTCGTCCACAGGAGCCATAGATATAGGCAAGTCAAAAAATGCTTTTTCTATAGAAACATGGTTCGAACTATTGTCGTGTAGTTCCTAAAAATACATAGGATCTGCGCGTTTGGACAACATAAACTAAGGGATGGGTGTCTAGACTGATTGCAGACACCCCAAAAGGATATGTTAGCCATAGACCAGCTAGCTCACAGTGCCACCATAAACCCCCTAACCTTACCAAGGAGCAAATAGTTTCTGGCAACCATTGAACATTACAACCCTTGACACTTCAGGGATCGTGGAAACAATACAGTACTTTTTGCTCAGTCACTCATGCTCACTTGGTCTCAGGGAGATACACAGAATAAACGTTGGGGACATTTTCAATCAGCATTTATAGAACCAGCGTCATTCTAGTATAAAATATATTTGCTGCTACAATCAATAGACAGAAGCTAACATATGAGATTACAAGCACCAGCAGAGTAAATAGAAGGTAGAATTCTACCATGGTGCTGTAACAATGAATATATGCAGGCATATAAACATGACAGTAATCAAGCATACTCCTACAATGCTGTCCCTACCTAAGTGTACCTAGCATGTATGTGGGTGTAAAGCCAAGAATCCCCTAGGAAAGAGTCAACCCCATTATCTGATAGGCGAGAATGAAGGGCCCCGTCTTGGTCTTGATTTGGAGAGCCCGCAAGGGATGTCAGACCGCTGCGTGTTGAAGCTTCTGCAGGCTGGGACCTCAGTGTCTGTGTCAGTGTGGAAGCATCTCCTCTCCTTCACTAGTGAACCTGCAGATCTTTTATACTGAAAAGGTAGCCTCAGGAGTTCTACCACAATCAATAGGTTGTGAGTACAATTATGTAGATGAGCCTAAATAAATAATTGCAATTATGCAAAGTAGCCTGTTCACCCTAGGATGAAAGTTAGCGATTACTTTTGTACAGAGATATGTATGTCATGAGTATGGGATTTTTCTAAGAATCCTCATGCATAATAAGGCTAGTTTCAAGAAAACCAATCAACATTTATTCAGCTCGTAATTTAGGTAAAACGTCAGTGCTAGAACCATTATACAGAGTAAGGTAGGACGAATGTAGGTAAAATGTCAATTTGCACTTAGGCCTAGTTTAGGGGACATAACACTATAACTACCCCTGGACCCACCTACTGCATAAGGGAATAGGTATAGCCTAGTGGTAGTGGACCATGGCAGCAGGTACCCTGAGGCAATCCCTCTTAAAACCATAGATGCTCCTACAGTGGCTAGAGCACTGCTTTGTGTGTTCACCAGAGTGGGTTTTCCAAAAGAGGTGGGTGTCAGATAGGGACACAAACATTCTGTCCACTATCTGACTGCATTGTGGGTTGAGTGTGGTGTCAACTATAAGTTCACCACCCCTACCACCCCCCAGACAAATGGTCTGGTGGAGAGGTTCAACAAGACCCTGAGGGGCATCATCAATGCGTTGTCTGAGAAACTCAGGAGGAGATGGGTTGTTCTCCTCCCTTGCCTAATGTTTGCATACAGGGAGGTTTAACAGAAAGGGGTTGCTTCAGTCCCTTTGAGTTGCAGTTTGGACTCCCGGTGAGGGGTCCATTGTACCTGCTGAGAGAGTCTTTGGAGAAGCCTGTCAAAGAAGCAAAGGACAATGTGCTTGATTATGTGCTAGGCCTAAGATCCAGAATGTAAGAGTACATGTACAAGGCAATCAGAAAACTGGAGGCTAGCCAGGAGCTCATGAAGCACTGGTATGATCAGAAGGCTACTATGCCTGTGCATACTCCAGGAATGTTGGTGTGAGTGTTGGAGCCTGTGGTTCCCAGGGCCCTCCATGACAAGTGAAGTTGGCCATATCCAGTCTTAGAAAAGATGGGTGAGGTTACCTATCTATTTGACCTTGGCACGCCCAGGAACCCTCATAGAGTCCTGCATGTGAACAGATTGAAACCCCACCATGACAGGGCAGATATGACCGATAATGTGCAAGATGGGTCAGCCCAGTTCATTTTCCCCATTGCAGATCCCCAGCCACGTAGGTTAACACGGCAAGAAGTTATTAATTAATAATCCCATCAGGAAACCCTGACAAAATATCATTCAAGGACTTACTAGAATGGTATTGATAAATGCAACAATATGCTATTGCTGAATTTATCCTAAAATGTACAGACAAGAATTTATAAGACTTTTTGTCTGTAAGTTAAAATGCAGCCTTCCAGAGTTCTGCCCTGGTTGGTCAGAGTTAAGTGGCTTAGCAAGTCTGCTTTGATGAGGTGATAAGCAGCCCCTGGGGTGAAAGAGCCATTCTGGGAGTAGAGGGTTCTCCTACATAGAAGTGCCAGAGGAAGAGGGAGGGGGTTGTAAACAATGATCTTCAAAAGAAGAAAGAGACAGGCAGAAGAAACCAGTTTTATTTACGCCCCTACCCTTTGAACCCAACCAGATGGCAGGCTTTAGGAAGGAATGTGCAGATGCCAGGGGGAGGAAGTCTATGGAGATGAACCATCCTGGAGGTTGGTTTAGCCAGCTCTTGCCTCTCTGTTGAGACTTCAGCCATATTGAATTTAGGAGAAATAGTACCTTCTGGGAGAACATTGTGCCACATGTTGGAGGAAATGTTCCTGCTCTGGGGTGTTGCCCTGCACCTCAATAGACAGGAGTGCCCTCCTGTGTGACCCCAGAGACCACTGAATAAGTATCTGAGAGGGGCAGTGCTTCTCAGATCTGTTGCTTGAAACGAAAGAAAGGTGAAGGGTCCATACTGGAATTTGGAGTTGCACCAACCAGGCCTGCTCTCTGACGGACTACACCTGCTGCACAATATGGAACTACAGCCCTGTGGATAAAACCTTCTACAAAAGGACTAAAGAGTTGACTCCATGCAAGCTAGAGGTTATTATAGTTCACCTGGACCATCACCACCAAGAATCCCCAGCCTGGAGTATGGCCAGTGGATTTGTAGGGGTTTTGTCTAAGTGGATTGTGGGAATTGAAGTCCCAAACTTTCAAGGACCATCTTGGAGCTACCAGACCCTTGGAGTAGGTTTTGGACACTTCGGGACTCTCAAAGGAACTTCAGGAAGAAGTTTCAGAAGTTTGGAGCGCCATAAGGGGACCGGCTCAACCTGGCCAGCCAAGCCAGGTTCGTCCTGCTGATATGCTCTGGAGGTCCAACTTCCAGAGTTTGACCAGGAGTTGGTCAAAACCCAAGCTAGTAAACCCTCACCAAATCCGAACTGGCTGAGACCTTCGAGGGGCCGGGGGAGAAAAAGCTCTGTAAACGTTTCTAAGTCCGAACGTAGAAAAGGTGACCGGGACTAACCGCAAGAGTCAAGCCACCCACCTTCAACCAGGAGCTGGCCTGGATCTCTGGTTTGACCCACTGGAAAACTCTGGAGGTCTGACTTCCATAGGTTTGACAGGGAGCTTGTCGCAAGGCAAGCCGACAAACCCTCACCGAATCTGGACTGGCTGAGATCTTCGAGGGACCCTGGGAAGAAAAGCTCTAGAAAAGTTTCTAAGTCAGAAGGGAAAAACTTTGACCGAGACCTACAATGAGGGGAACCCGCATAGGGCTCCATCGCGTTCACCCTGAAACTTTGACTTTGTTCCGGTCTACCGTGACCAGATGTCCCATTAGTGCTATAGGTTTCTATGTGCTATTTAATGCTAAATCTTTACAAATTCATATCTCTGGTTCCCAACATTGGATTTTTTTTGTTTCCTATTTTTATAAATTGTTGTTGGATTTTTATTGTGTGTTGTGTCTTAATTATTTACTGAATTTATGTTTTCAAATGCCTTACATACTTGTAATTGAAGTTAAGCCTGCCTGCTCGCAGCCAAGCTGCCAAGGGTTGAGCATGGGAATA
This sequence comes from Calotriton arnoldi, assembly GCA_963921515.1. Lineage (NCBI taxonomy): Eukaryota > Metazoa > Chordata > Amphibia > Caudata > Salamandridae > Calotriton > Calotriton arnoldi. The sequence continues at coordinate 443,028 of CAWUFW010013280.1, forward strand.
CAGGGAGCTGCATGTTTAGCAGCTCTCTTTGTGTGAAAGCAATGTCGACTCCTGCAGGAGGCGTGGAGCTGGCTGAGACCACCGGGCCTTGAGGCTCCTCCCACGGTCCCGGTGAAGAGCAGAAAGAGGCTAAATGAAAGTCAGAAACAAGCAAAAATAGGCAAAATAAAGGTCAGAGAGAGGCAAGAAAAGGTGAGAAATGAGCAGAAACAGGCAGAGTAAACGTCAGAAATGAGCAGCAAGAGGCATAATAAAGGTGAGAATAAGGTTAGAAACAGGCAGATCAACAGCCGGATTGGTACTTTCCTACCATTCGACAGTGTGGGTGCAAGGGCACAGCCTTGGCGTACCCCTCACTGAATAAGGATTTTATTCGTTAATTCACCGGATCTCACCCTGCGGACCTGTGCTTAATTGTGCTTGTGCAACCTTACCAGCAGGTTCACCCATTGTTCCAGGGCTCCCATTCCTTTTAAAACTAGCAAAAGCGTTTCCCGAGGTACCAAATCGTTGGACAAGCAATCAGGCAAATTTTCACTGTCATCCAAACAAGTGATTACTTCCCTCTTATCATATAGTAAGGAGAAGTGATCGACCCACTTCTCAGGTTGGATAAAGTACATTTTCTAGGATCTATTCTGAGCCCTATATTGTGCTAGTGGCATTATTTCCAGTCATAGATGCATATTCACTACTACTAATAATCCACTTTCCAGCATATACTTACATCCGGAGCCGTCTTCTCCCCCTAGCGCCTTGAGACCCTCACGGGTGAGTAGCACGCTTTATAAACCCCTGATTGATTGATTGATTGATATGTACATACATATATATATATATATTACATGTATATATATTACCTTGTGGCGGTCGTCAGCAGGTAGTTATAGTTAGGATCTAGTTTCCATAGAAAAGATGTCAGAAACAAGCAGCAAGAAGCAGCATAGAGATAAGAAACGAGCAGAAAAAGGCAGGATAAAGGTCAGAAACAAGCCAAAGAAGGCAGAATAAAGGTTAGAAACGAGCAGCAAGAGGCAGCAATAGAGGTCAGAAAAAAGCAGAAAGAGGCAGAGTAGAGGTCAGAAGTGAACAGAAAGAGGCAGAATAGAGGTCAGAAACGAACAGAAAAAGGTGGAATAAAGGTCAGAAACGAGCAGCAATAGGCAAAATAAAGGTCAGCAACAAGCAGAAAGAGGGAAAATAAAGAACAGAAACGAGCAGCAAGAGGCAAGGTCAGAAATGAGCAGAAAAGACAGAATCAAGGTCAGAAACGAGCAGAATGAGGCAAAATAGAGGTCAGAAACGAGCAGCAAGAGGCAGACTAAAGGTTGGAAACAAGCAGAAATAGGCAGAATAAAGGTCAGAAATGAGCTGAAAGTGGCAAAATAAAGGTTAGAAATGAGCTGAAAGAGGCAGAATAAAGGTCAGAAACGAGGAGAATGAGACAAAATAAAGGTCAGTAACGAGCTTGCTGAGAATTTTTGAGACCTTGTTGGAGGCCCCACCCTCTTTCTCAACCACTCTGCACAGGGGCCTCCTGGCGTACTACTGGTTGGAGGATGAACTCCCCTTGGCTGCTGAGGGCTGTTGGGGGCCAAGAACCCTATTATTGAAACAGGTAAGTCCCCCACAGCCAGATAGTTGATACCTCGCTGGAGGCCCCACCCCCATTGTCACTGTTCTGTCATTGTTCCTATTAATCTGTAGGATCTGCGCATTGTTTGGACAACATAAACTAAGGGCTTGGTGTCTAGATGGGTTCTGGACACCCCAGCAGGATATGTTGGCCTACAGACCAGCTAGCTCACAGCACCACCATAAGCCCCCCTAACCTTACCAGGGAGCGAATGAACTCTGGCTACCACTGAATATGACAGCCCTGATCACTCAGGGATCGTGGTCAATCAATCAATCAAGGTTGGTAAAGCGCACTACTCACCCGTGAGGATCTCAAGGTGCTGAGGGGGGGGTGTGAGCAGCTCTGTTGGGGTCATTCGAAGAGCCAGGTCTTGAGGTCCTTTCTGAACTGGTGCAGTGTCGGGCTTCGTTGGAGGGTAAGTGGGAGTTTGTTCCAGATCTTGGCTGCGAGGTAGGAGAAAGAGCTACCCCCTGCTCTGGTCCTGTAGAAACGAGGGACAGTGGATAGGGCGAGGTCGGCTGAGCGGAGGTTTCTCTTGGGGGTGTGGAAGGACATTCATTTGTTGAGGTATTGGGGTCCGGTGTTGTGGAGGGCTTTGTAGGTGTGTGTGAGCAGTTTGAAGGTTATTCTTCTTTCGACAGGGAGCCAGTGGAAGTCGCGGACATGTTGGGTGATGTGGCCATGTCATGGGATGTTGAGGATAAGTCTGGCAGCGGCGTTCTGGGCTGTCTGGAGGTTGCAGAGGATCTGATGGCAGCATTCTGGACGGTCTGGAGTTTACGGTGGTAACATTACAGAATCTTTCGCTAAGTCACTCGTGCTCACTTTCTCTCAGAGAAGTATTCAGACAACACAGTGGGACGTTTTCAATATATTTATTGAACCAACGTTATTCTTGTATAAAATACATGTGCTGAAATGATTAGGAGACTGAAACAAATGAAGGAGATTACAAGCACCGAAAGAGTGAACAGTAGATACATTTCTACCATGGTGCTGAAGCAATGAATATATGCAGGAATATATGCAAAATGGTAATCTAATGTACTCCTACAATGCGGCCCCTACTCTTAGTGTACCTAGAGTGTGTATGGGTGTAGAGTCAAGAATCTACCGAAGGGATGATCCAACCCCATTACCGGATAGGAGAGAGTGAAGGACTCAGTCTTGGTCTCGAATTGGACACCCCTTACGGAATGTCAGACCAGTGGGTGGTGATTTCTCAGCATGCAAGGACCTTCGGTGTCAGCAGAAGTGCCTCCTCTACCCATCTATTGGGATGCATATTATTTATTAAAAAAGCAGCCTTCACGATGTGCGCTTTAGATTAGTGATGTTATGGATATGTAGATAACACTGTCGCCCTGTGGATGAAGCTAAGGCGACTTTTGTACCTAGTGCATAGAGAGGCCTAGTACATGATATTCAAGGAATTGTGATAATGTTGTGCAAAGCTGGATTTGTAGACAAAGGAGTTTTCAGAGAAACACATCCAACATTGTCGTGCATGCAAATGTGTGCAAAAGTTCACCGCTGAAATGTTATTTTCTAGGACAATGTAAGAAATACGCTGCTTCGCTATATGGGCCTAACTTGGGAATTTAACACTGACTCTTCATCCTAAGGGTCAATATATAAAAGCTATCTAAAAAGCCAGCATATCCTAAAATGCAATAAAAGGAAAAAAGTACTCTTAACATTGTCTAAAAGCAAGCTTCCCTTTAAAATATTCATAAATGCCGTAAAGTGATTATACTGTTGGAAATCCTAAGCGCTCCGAAAGCCATGGTGCCTGGAAAAATAAAAATAAAACAAAAACAGTTTTGGATGAATTTTGTTCATACAAACAAGCCGAATTGTTCCCACATGGAAAAGGCCAATTATTTCATGTGTTCAGAATGGCAGATACAGCATTGCTGTTGTCCATAACCGCAGACGACGATCCCAGAGGCGCTCCTTGAAGCAGATTTATGGAGCAAAGGTGATTCCATCCAGTTGCCACAGCAGCTGCTGAGGGAGAGACTACATCCTGTATGCGTATCGTAGAGCCGTTGTCCAAGTCACTAGGAACTGAAGCATCTCAGGGTGGCTCAAGAAATGCATTCATCAGTATTGGAAGACGCTGGGGACAACAATACCCATGGGACTTTAAGGGGTCCAGCAGTATTTCAATGTCCAGTGGTGCAACCAATTGTGATCCTAGGCATATGTCCAATAAGCAATTGTGGCTGCAAAGCAGGCAGTAGAATACAAATTGTATGCAGTTAAGCCAAATAGGCCTGAGAGCAAAAACCAGTGCTTGTCTAGTTCTCGAAGTCGAAGTGTGCCAAACGTGTGAACGTGTGCTCACAGCATCGTAGCACAAGCAGTACTGTCTCCATTCCTAATCGAACTTGGAAGTCTATTGTGGAGCAGAAAAATTTAAATCAGGATTCCCGCCAAAAGTAGCAGGATAAGCAGAAGCTCTCCAAAAACGCTTCCCAGCACAGAGTGTATAAATGATGGAATACATCTGTCTGAAAGGTGCTAACCAGTCCAGAGACATTTAAAAAAGTGCACTATTCCTTTAGTATCAGAAATGTTAAAGATACGATGGACTAGCTCCCCAAAATGTAGCGGGAAATTAGCATGGAGTAGTGTCTGTATCTCAGACGAAGACCTTGCAACCTGGAGATCAAACATCTCTCTGGCTGAAGTCAAGGCCACATCCTGTTTAAAAAGCATGGCTTTCAGTCTGCTAAGGGAATCAAAGCATATGTTGGAAACATTTATTGAAGGCCACAGCACTGCCTCCCTAATTTTGCGGGCAGGTGGAAACAGGACTTGTGTACAACAAGTGGCTCAGGAATTAACAGTCACCAGATAAGCGATGCCCGGTTCCATTTCACAGCATCCTTGATCATTCAGCATCAAGTAGCTCCCATTTGAGAGCAGTATGAAAACTGAACATATCACTGCAGCTGGGTAACCCTTCAGATAACAGGACAAGTTCGCAACAGAAGCATTGCATGCCCTGTGAAAAGAAATGTCCTTGCAAACTAAGGACCCACTTAAGGCATCCTCACAGCAGGAACCACTAAGTAAAATGTCTGTGTCCTCTTTCCTGCATTTAAACCTGAACGGTAATTCCCAATACTCATGCACGGGAGACAGCGTTTACAACGCTGGTAATACCACGCGGGTAGATAACAACGCGGATGTTACATCGTCCGCGTTACCACGCATGGCATTACATCGCAAGTCGTTTCAACGACTTGCGCTAGATGGTCCGCAACACCAGGGAATGTGTTGGATTTTAAATCCAACACCTTCCCTGCTGTTGCGCTAACTGGAGTAGGAATAGTAATTTATACTATTCCTAAGTCCAGCGCGCCATCTAGCGCAAGTCGTTGAAACGACTTGCGATGTAATGCCATGCGTGGTAACAACGCGGACGATGTAACATCTGCGTTGTTACCTACCGTGTGGTATTTGTTCGCGGTGTAACATCACATATTCTCATGCACATAACCTTTCTCTAGCGCTTCGTATCTGCCTACCTGTTGGTATTGGAGACAATATTGGAATTGGAAAGTCGTTACCAGTAAGGTAATAAAAAGTCTGTGGATGGTGTCTCTGCCATGGCAAATGGTAATTGGTCTAAAATTTCAATGTGCAACATGGTGTATTTCGCATCTCTGCGTGCCAAAGTTATCTGCCTTTCCATTAGATCATATTCAGAAAACATGCCAGTAGTGTTGATGTAACACCACAGCACATGGCCAGAATGTAGTGTTTGTAACGTCCAGCTCAGTATTACGATTGATCGTAATTGTGACTGTCCATGTTGTAAAATAGACATGTCCCGCTGAATTATGTCAATTGCCAAAGACGCAATGTTGCCCAGTGAATACATTCTGGATGATAATTTGGTTATACCGTTATCAGCCACAGCCAAAGCCTTTTCCATATTAACCCTGTCGATCTCACGCAATCTCTCTACAGCTTCCTACTGAGAAATCTACCATAGTTCATTGTATATTCCATGCAAGAAGCTCTTTTGATGTGGGTTTCTGGGACCCAGTAAAAAAATCCCTGAGATCCAGTCATCAGAAAGAAGGGGCAAGTGTTGGTTCACCTGGGAAAGTGCTGAGGTCTTCAGCCAATCTAGGAATAACTTCCCAACACTATATGATGTCACCACCACTGCGTGTTCTGTTTGTACATAGCGTAGGTCAGGCCTGTTGATCTTAAACCCACCCGAGTTATCCAGGAATCTAGACTGTTATTTATTTGTGTCTAGGGGCCAAACCAACCAACCCTGCTGATCGGGGACTGATGTATTGTATGATTCATTGCGAAGCATGGCATTTAACTTATTCTCACTATACTTCATGTATTGTTGTCACTGTTCAAAACTTGCAAATGTGGGAATGCGAGGTATGTTCAAATCTTTTGCCTTAGTTAAACCAAGACAGGAAGTCTGTTGCACTGTTTCTTTCAGGAAAATCATTTGATTTGGTATGCGGCATGCTCTGAATAAGGCCTCTTGTCCCTGAACCTGCCAATCTCTTGTTCCCCAGACAGATTTTGTGGCTATCGTGTCTTTCCAAATGTTGAAACACTGTATAGACAGTTGGGAAATAAAGCAAGCAGAGTAAATCATTGTGGTGTTCGTGAGCATATTCTTCTTTGCAGGTGTAGGTGCGAGCCTATAGTAATAAGAGGCTGAGTCTGATGTGTCAAAACCAGAAAAATATGCAAATCTTTGTGCAAATGTTTTTGAACTACCTTTCGGTGTTGTTGGGCAGTGTTCCCATTGGGTGTAATTATAGACTGCACATGGGATACTAGCTTTGTGTAAAAAATGGTGACCATAATGTTGATAACAGAACATGTCACCAAAATTAGATGTGTCATCATACAATTCATCACTAGAAAATGTAGCGCATTGCTCTAGATATGAAAGCAAATTATGCACATTTTCAATGTCCTAATCATCAGAGATGTACTAAAGGTGATGATATCATTTTAAAAAATGTAAACAAATATGAAATTTGCAAAAGTTCAGTAGGACCATACACATCATACGATACCCTGTCCCAAGTTATTCCATCAGGACCTGCAACTGCTGTAATGTTCAGCAGGGACAGGTCCCTCAGTTCACGGTGAGATGATGCATGTGGTTATAGTACCAAGTTCACATGTTGGACTGCAGAGCGTTCTGGGAGATAATGTCCATTCAGAAGTAGAACAAAGACAATTACCAAACTAATCCATAGTAACGGGAAAAGTAATCCAATTGTAACCCAGAGATGTATCCAGGAAGCAACAAGGTATGTATTTTTTAGTCAAATATAGAGAGCATAAACTCGTAGCTTGAAAGGGAGTAGTTCTGTTGGCAATTCAAGTTCACTTGGATCCGATGAAAAGTCGTCATAATGCACGAAGTTACCAGACGCCATCGGGTCTATTTTTGGCAGGTCAGCAGGTTGTGTAAAACCAGGAGATGACTCGATCTGTGGAGTATTCACATAGATGTCGTCGATTTTTCGAATTGAAATTTCTGTACTACTTGATTGTACAGTTGTAGTTGTTTCAATAGGAAGAAGTATCATTGCATTGTTGTTCACTGCTTCTCTTTGGAAAGTGGAGTCTTTATTTGATATTAAAGATTCAATCTGAACTTCCTGTACGGTAGCGAGAGGAGATCGGCGGCTACCCAGGCGCCCCTTTGGCCTACTGTTGACTATCTGCCACATAGTGTGGTTTAATCAAATCGATGGAGACAAACCTTTTGTCTCAACGACCGGCAAGAGGCGGAAGAAGTACAGTTCTGGTACCTTCAACAGACAGGACAGGTACAGGTGCTCTGTAAGATGGCACAAATTCTTTCTTGTCCACTATTTTTTCTCTGACCAGGTCCCCAATCTTCGGGACCCAGGCAGGTCTTGCCGATACTGCTTTCACTTCCCAGGTGCTGGTGCATTTCACCTGGACATTGCTTCTTAAAGCTGCAAATTCTTTCAGGTCCTGTAAAATATCCCAATGATCATTGAGGTCAAATGGGGTTTCAGCCACCACTGTGCTGACACTATTGAGGTCTGGTACCCACATTCTCACCACAAACAGAAGTTCATAGGGTGTACGACCCCCCCCAGGGATTTTCTTGCCATGTTATTAAGTGCCCTCTGGACCCCGTATAGGTGATTGACCCAACTGCCACCTGAGCCTAGTACCGTAGATTTTAAGGATTGCTTTAAATCCCAGTTCTTCCTCTCAACAACCGAATTTCCCTGAGGATGGTAGGGGGAGGAGTACCGCAAGGCCACACCCAAACTTCCTATGGTTTCTTTGTAAGCCCGACAGCTAAACCCTGACGCTGGTCGGAATGTAGTGTGCCAATTGCGTATGTCCCGATAAAGACTCTCAAATCCTTTATAACAGTTCAGGCGTCAGCCGAGCACTGGGGCTAAACCCATAGGAATCTAGAGCATGAATCCACTCAATCAATCAGGGTTGGTAAAGCGTAGCTACTCATCCGCGAGGGTTTCAAGGTGCTAGGGGGAGGGTGGGCAGCTCCGTTGAGTGCTAGGGATATACCGAAGATCCAGGTATTGAGGTCCTTCCTGAACAGGAGCAGTGTAGGGACTTGCCGGAAGTGGAGGGGGAGATCATTCCAGGCCTTGGTTGTGAGGTAGGAGAAAGGCTTTCCTCCCATTCTGGTTTTGTAGATGCATGGGACGGTGACCAGAGAGAGGTCAGCTGATCGTAGGAGTCTCTTGGGTGCATGGAAGGAGAGGCGGTTGTTAAGGTATTCTGGTCCGATGTTGTGGAGGGCTTTATATACATGAGTGAGGAGCTTGAAGGTTATTTTTCTTTCGATGGGGAGCCAGTGGAGATCGCGGAGGTGTTGGGTGATGTGGTTGTGACGGGGGATTTCTAGGATCAGTCTGGCTGCAGCGTTCTGGACGGTGTGGAGTTTGCGAAGTAGTTTCTTGTTGATTCCGGCATAGAGAGCATTGCCATAGCCCAGTCTGCTACTGATGAGGGCGTGCATGACCGTTTTTCTGGATTCAGGTGGGATTCATCTCAACGTTTTTCAGAGTATGCGGAGGGTATTGAAGCAGGCCGAGGATATGGCATTGATCTGGTGGTTCATTGTGAGCAATGAGTCAAGTATGATGCCGAGGTTAAGTGCGTGGTCCGTCGGGGTGGGAGGTTTCCAAGGGCGGGGGCCACCAGGTATCCTCCCACACAGAGAGGGTGGAGCCAAGGATGAGGACTTCTGTTTTCTCTGAGTTGAGTTTCAGGCAGCTCTTCTTCATCCAGTAGACGACGGCTTTCATCCCTTCTTGGAAGTTGTGCCTGGTGATGTTGGGTTCTTTGGTGAGGGAGAGGATGAGCTGGGTGTTGTCGGCATAGGAGACAATGTTGAGCCCATGGTTTCTGAGGATGGTTGTGAGGGGGGCCATGTAGATGTTGAATAGGGTGGGGCTGAGGGAGGATCCCTGGGGCACCCCACATCTGGTCTCTGTTGGTTCCAAGAGGTAAGCGGGAGTCTGACTCACTGAGTTCTGCCTGTGAGAAATGAGCATATCCTGTCAAGGGTATTTTCGCGGATGCCGGCGTTGTGGAGTCTGGGGGCTAGTGTGTGGTGGGAGATGGTGTCGAAGACAGCTGAGAGTTCCAGGAGGATGAGGGCTGCCATTTGGCCCTGGTCGAGAAGGGAGCGGATGTCATTGGTGGCGCCAAGTAGGGCGGTCTCGGTGCTGTGGTTGCTGTGGAATCAGGATTAGGAGATGTCCAGGACATTGTTGGCTTCGGTTAAGTTTGCTAGCTGGGTGTTGACGACCTTTTCGATGACCTTGGCCGCAAATGGAAGCAGGGAGATGGGCCTGAAGTTCTTGAGGTCCATCAGGTCTGTGGAGGGTTTCTTCAGGCAGGGGTTGACTTCGGCGTGCTTCCAGTCATCAGGGAATGTGGCAGTTTTGAGGGAGCAGTTGATCATCCGGCGTAGTTCGGGTGCGATGGCCGTGGCGGCTCTGTGGAAGATGTGGAGTGGGCAGGGGTCTGAGGGTGCTCTGGGGTGGATGCTCTTCATGGTCTTTAGGGTGTCTTCTGTCATGTCGAATCTGGTTGAGAGCATGGAGGGTGCCGTCATCGTAGAGGAGGCGTGTCGGAGGACCAGGGTCCCTGGCACTGGTCATTGTCGGGCGCAGACGAGCCTGCTTTTGGCGTGGCTGCCCAGCGGGCACCATTAAGTTAGGGTAGCAGGGAGAGCGGTCAGCTGGGAGGAGTGAAGGACACACTGGAGGGGGGTGGGGCTGCGGTGCCAGCAGTGGCATTGATAGTGCGGGGAGCTAGATGAGAACAGAGAGAGGAGAGAGAAAGGAGAGCAGAGAGAGGAAAGAAGGCACAGAAAAAACCAAGAGAGGCAGAACAGCAGAAGAGCAGAGTGCTCTCCCACTGGCCCACCAGGGATGAGGTGACCACCCAGCAAACGGAGAGCTCAGGGGGGCTCAGAGGGCAGCACTTAGTGGTGGAGCTGCATGGGGGGAGAGCAGTCACACTGACCAGGTCATTGGCGTAGCCTCCACTGCCACTGTATCAAACAGCTAGTATCAATCCCAATCTGCGATCAATGTTTGGTATTACTCTATCCCCCACTCCTGGAATCTGAGCATATGGAATGTTTTGTGCATCTAACAAGTATTGAGTGAAAAGCCTTTTGGTGCTGAGCTGTTGCTTGTGGCATTGACAGCTATCAGAGTTGTTCCATCTATCCTTGTACTAGTGATTGCAGCAACGGCAGCAGTACGAACTGTTGCCTTGGGGGCTTCATCCACCATAAATTCCCTTCAACGCGAAAGCCAACACACTGATGACTCAATGTATGGATAACATGAGCCCGTGGCAGGACTTCCTTCAGCTTTGCCACGTGTTCCTAAAGCATCTTGTGCTTGATTGTACAACCCTTGGAATCTCGAAATCCATTTTGGCCCCAATAGTAAAGGTATTCATTGTTAGACTGGACACAGAATTCTAGACTCACAGCGCAAACATTGCTATACACATTATGCTATGGTGAAATCTATAGATAAAATGGTATTCTATTTAACATTGGATATGCCCGTAACTCACAGAAGACTTTTAACATATTTTCATTTGACTATGTTCCCTCAACTAGTAGCAGGATGGCATAAGCCACTAGACCCTCCCATTTGCACATGTGTTGCTTTCTCTGCATTAAACACTTTACATATTGTTTTTTTTGGCTCAAATGGGACAACCAGCGACATAAGTATATTCGCCCTCTACTTGTACCTTTGAATTTTAACCAAGCAAGACCAGCTCTCTTATATGTTCTATTTTTAGACAATTTTACTGTTTCCTGGTATTTATCCAGATTTTTATCAGGCGTGTATTATGCTCATGTTTGATACTGAACCTTTTATTGGACTTTATATTATGGAATGATACTTATTGATGTTTTTATTGTACTTTTATGATTGATGATGCAAATTGAATAAAGTAAATATTGATTGATTGATTGACTGGACACAGTAAAATGAATCACACACGATAAGTGTGGGGAATTCATGATTCTTATTTTGTAGTGCTAGTATCAGGGCTTTTAGTTCTGCCATCTGGGCTGTACAATCCCCTAGGGACTTTGTGTGTGCTTTTCCAGGAAGAAACTTTCTGTTTTGCATGCGCCCTTTTACTATTGTGCATGTTGCGTAATATTGGTGTTTCGTTCCTATGGCAGGTTGAGCAGATCCATCGGTATAAATGATACATTCATCAGAGGCATAATTTCATTCGACAGAGGATACTCTTGTTCGCACTGCAGGAATGCTTGTGTTTGTAATGTAGCGTCAAATCTGTAATCGACATCTGTCGCAGTGAGAGAGTTGTCCCATTGAATCCATCTTGGATGTAGAGCCTTAGCATTCGGAATGCTTGCTTTTGTAAAGGCCTCTACAGTCGGTACTGGGGTAACAACATTTAAGCATTTACCCTGCCATCGCTCTCTCTCTCATTACAGCAGTCTGTACAGCTGTGAAAATTTTCTCAGTGGGTGCAAAACGCATTTCAGCGTTCGTGTACAAATGTGATTTGTATGCTATAGGTACTGTATCACCTTCATTGAAAGTGACATATGTGTACCCGGTTGGTCCAGCGACTACGAGGATCTCCAGGTTAGTTGTGTATGTAAATGCCTGCAAGCTAGCATGTCAGCTTGTACGGAACGCAAAATATCAATGTATTCCTGTGTCCAGTGTTGCACTGAAAAATCAGCTCTAATTAAGTCGTAGAATGGTTTGACCCTTTCTGCGTAATCCAAAATAATAAATTCTTCCAAAATGCCAAAATCCTAAAATGGATTGTAGACTTTTCAGAGTTGTTGGAGGTTGGAGCAATGCACATTTTTCTACAAAATGTGTCGCAAGGCTTTTGTCTTAACTTGATAACTTGTATCCCAGAAACAGGACACTGAGGTGGGCTATTTTTGATTTATTGAAATTAAATTTGTAGCCCAGGTAAGCAAACCCCGCTATTATGTTGTTCACTCTAGCCAAATGTTCCATTAATTCATCATCCGTCAGATAAATATTATCTATATAGGACAATGACTCTTCATCAAAGCTTTGAAGTAACTCTGTTACTCTGGCTGAAAACAGCCCAGGGCTATTCTTCTACCCTTGTGACAAATGACAAAATTGACGCTGAGATCCTAGCACCGAGACTACTGTCAAATATCTTCTTCCAGGCGTTATAATCTGGCAGAATAAAACATTTGAGATATCTAATGTTGTTTTGTAATTCTTCCTCACAATGTTGTTCATTAGTGCAGCACTATGTACATTCTGTACTGCAAATGTGTGTGGAAGTATTTAAATGTCTGTAATCTAATACTAGATGATATGTATTGTCTGGTTTCATTATGGGAAACAACGGATTATTCATAGATGAGTTGCAATTCTCTATTACAACCGGGTACTGAAGTTGTTCTAAGATCTTGCTGACTTGTTTCTTTACTTCATATTTAATTGGGTACTGTCTCTGCGGTGGAGGGATCTTTTTTAACAGGATCTCATGCTAAGGAGACTCATCATCCCACCCAACATGATTGCGGTATAGAGCAGGTGCTAATGCTGATTCCCATTCCTGCGCGTAAACATTTTTAACTGATTCTGATACTAGGTCGTAGAAAGCAGGTAAAATTACTTCTTCCCCCATTGGGCAATCTATTATGAACTCAGGTGGCCAATTCTTTTCAGCCAAAAGAATGTCGTAACCATATGTCAGGTCCTCCCAAAAGAGACCCTTTACCTGTCTTTGTATGTCCCCCTCTATTTGGTGCTTTATTTTGTGTAAACGATTAAGGACACTTACTCTTGTATCAAGTGTTTCTGCCGTGATATACTCACTCATAAAAATCCATCAGGTTCTGGCGAGCTATTGTGACTTCTGCCGAGTTGTCCAGCATCATCACTGCCCATTCCCCTTTCAGAAGCAGTGTCCTCAGCAGCCAGGGCATTTCTGATCCTAATCCCTGCTACCTTTTTATTTTTGAATTGAGGTTTTGTGGATTTTTGTTTATCTTCTTGTTTGATGATGTAGTCTGAAGTGTGACGTGTCTCCCTTTTCGGCTTGACTCGCTCTTCTGAGCTTTGCTCTGACCGTCCGCCTCTCTCCGAGCATTTCTCAGATTGATCCTGAAAGGAACGAGAGGAACGTGTATCAGTATCCTGATATCTGTCAGGCTTTCTAATATTATCACGGTTCCTGAGATTGTATCTTTTTTTGGTGTGTTCCTGTTGAGGTGATTGTTGTTTGTTTTGTTTATTTTTTTGTTTATTATCCCATTTCTTTTTAGAAGAATCGGGTGCTTTCTTAGAGTTATCCTTTTCAGAATTACCCTTAACCACTAGTTTCCCAGGTCTGGCTTCCAGATTATCTCTTCCCAGAGAAGCGTATGTTTCTTTGATAATCTTAGATAACTCCAGCTCCTGTTGTAAAGGAATGAAATGTTACTTAACATAATTGCAGAAACTTGGGCAAAAATGCCTATTAGTTTCATCCCTAAGTCCAGGTCTGGTTCTGCCCCATACTCATTCTGTATTTGTTTCAATACATCTTGTATTACTGATATTGAAGGGGTACCATGAGTTCTGGTGTAAACGGCACCCAAGTGGCACAATCTTCTATCGGGGGAGCCATCCCCATTTGCAAGCAAATTGTTAAAATTCTTTGTTTTTCCTGTGGGCCCATATGGGGAAAAACCTTTTCATGCTGTGCTGTTTTTTGTGCTATCCAGAACGGTATTTGCTCCCGACTGGTGGGAATCTTTCCGATGATGGCATTCACCATTTCAGGGTTGATACTCGTAGTAGCTAATAGAGGTTGTGCAGACTGAGCAGCCCTCACAGTTTGAACTATAAATCTTCACATTATGAACCGTGTAAGATTTCTCTAAATTTTTACTAAATATTTGTATAGTGTGCGCATTTCTGCTACTGGTAACATATGAATGTCTGGATGTGGTGTATACGAAGCTAAGACCGGCTAGATTGCTCCTTCTCTATTGAGCGGACTGAGTCTCACATTTTCTATGGTGTGGGGAGGGCGCCTTTAAACAAATTTATATGCTCTTGGTAAGTTAACAGGACTTTTATGTCCATGTATGGAAAGTATTCATCTGGTATCTCATCTACAATGTAAGTGTGAAACAATTTTGTGTGTGCTTCTGCAGCTGGGAATCTAACCCAAGAATTTAATACCTCAGTCCTGATAGCTTCTCGACCACGAAGGTAACAGCTCCACCAAAAATTAAAAGTATTTTACAAAAATTTATTTATTGAGATTTGGTTTGTACAATATAGGGAAAATCCTTTAATCCTCCAAGCTTGATAAAACCTACAGCAAATACATAGAACATACCTACTCAGCTGAGGTGGATTCCCTTTCCCACTTTGGATGTCTCTGGTTTAATGTGAGTAGGGGTCTCTGAGAAAGCACAACTGAACTACTCAGATCTGAGCATTAAATAAGAATCCAACCAATGCTGGTGGTACCATATTGTGTAGTTCCTACTAATCCGTAGGATCTGCGCATTGTTTGGACAACATAAACTAAGGGTTTGGTGCCTAGACTGGTTCCGGACACCCCTGCAGGATATTTTGGCCTATAGACCAGCTAGCTCACAGTGCCACCATAAGCCCCCCTAACCTCACCAGGGAGCGAATGGACTCTGGCAACCACTGAACATGACAACCCTAATCACTCAAGGATCATGGAAACAGTACAGAATATTTTGCTCAGTCACTCGTGCTTATTTTCTCTTAGAGAAGTATACAGAATACACAGTGGGACGTTTACAATATATTTATTGAACCAACATTATTCTTATATAAAATAAATGTGCTGCAATGATTAGGAGACAGAAGCAAATGAAGGAGATTACAAGCACCAAAAGAGTGAACAGTAAATACATTTCTACCATGGTGCTGAAGCAATGAATATATGCAGGAATATATGCAAAATGATAATCTAATGTACTCCTACGATGCAGACCCTACTCTGAGTGTACCTAGAGTGTATATGGGTGTAGAGCCAAGAATCCCTGCAAGGGACGATCCAACCCCATTACCTGATAGGAGAGAGTGAAGGACCCTGTCCATCATCCCCTTTGGTTTTGCTATGTTCGCCCTAAGTTGGCAGGGTATGCCCAGACGTGGGTCCCTTGCTCACTTTGCCACTGGATTCAAGATAGCCTGGCTGATGACGGCTGTAAGCCAGAAACCGGTCCCAGGATGCTTGTTTCCGGTCCAGGGAAGACATGGCTTGGCAGTTCGGGCTGGACTGTACCCATGAGGCACAGGGTCAGACTGATTTGCATATGGCCATGTCTGAACTGGGGTGGCGGAGTGAGCTAAAGAATGATGATGGATTAAACCCAGATCAGTTGACTGGGGGTGAGTGCTTGCAATGTTCAACACTCCGTCCATCATCCCCTTTGGTTTTGCTATGTTCGCCCTAAGTTGGCAGGGTATGCCCAGACGTGGGTCCCTTGCTCACTTTGCCACTGGATTCAAGATAGCCGGCTGATGATGGCTGTAAGCCAGAAACCGGTCCCAGGATGCTTGTTTCCGGTCCAGGGAAGACATGGCTTGGCAGTTCGGGCTGGACTGTTCCCATGAGGCACAGGGTCAGACTGATTTGCATATGGCCATGTCTGAACTGGGGTGGCGGAGTGAGCTAAAGAATGATGATGGATTAAACCCAGATCAGTTGACTGGGGGTGAGTGCTTGCAATGTTCAACACTCCGTCCATCATCCCCTTTGGTTTTGCTATGTTCGCCCTAAGTTGGCAGGGTATGCCCAGACGTGGGTCCCTTGCTCACTTTGCCACTGGATTCAAGATAGCCTAGCTGATGACGGCTGTAAGCCAGAAACCGGTCCCAGGATGCTTGTTTCCGGTCCAGGGAAGACATGGCTTGGCAGTTCGGGCTGGTCTGTTCCCATGAGGCACAGGGTCAGACTGATTTGCATATGGCCATGTCTGAACTGGGGTGGCGGAGTGAGCTAAAGAATGATGATGGATTAAACCCAGATCAGTTGACTGGGGGTGAGTGCTTGCAATGTTCAACACTCCGTCCATCATCCCCTTTGGTTTTGCCTTGGTCTTGAGTTGGACACCCCTCACGGAATGTCAAACTGGTGCGTGGTAATTTCTCAGCATGCAAGGACCTTCAGTGTCAGCAGAAGTGCCTCCTCTACAAATCTATCAGGATGCCTATTATTTATAATAGAAAGCATCCTTCACAATGTGTGTGTTAGATTAATGATGTTATGGATATGTAGATAGTGCTGGCACCCTGTGGATGAAGATAGGAATACTTTTGTGCCTAGTGCATAGAGAGGCCTACTACATGATGTTCAAGGCATCATGATAATGTTGTGCGAAGCTGCATGTGTAAACAAAGGAGTTTTCAGAGAAACTAATCCAACATTGTCGTGCATGCAAATGTGTGCAAAAGTTCACCACTGAAATTGTATTTTCTAGGACAATGTAAGAAATAAGCTGCTTCGCTATATGGGCATAACTTGGGAATATAACAATACATTCATTCACACATCCACTTACTCACCCATACAGCCTCTCAGCACAGCCACTCACTCACCCATACAGCCTCTCAGAACAGCCACTCACTCACCCATACAAACACTCATATACTCCCTCACACACCCACACAAACTCTTACATACCCATTCACACATCCATACA
Organism: Calotriton arnoldi; assembly: GCA_963921515.1. Classification (NCBI taxonomy): domain Eukaryota; kingdom Metazoa; phylum Chordata; class Amphibia; order Caudata; family Salamandridae; genus Calotriton; species Calotriton arnoldi. The sequence goes on from CAWUFW010013280.1 coordinate 459,944, forward strand.
AGCCCTCACACATCTACTCACTCACCCATACATCTATTCAAATAGACACTTATTTTACAATACAGTCACTCACACATCACTTAACCAAATAGCCACTCACTTACCCATACAGCCACTTACACAGCCAGTGACTTACTGATACAGTCATTCAGACACCCTCTCACTCACCCATACAGTCACTTACACACCCACCCGCCCACTCATACTGTCACTTGACATGGTTAGTCCCTACTTTTTGCCTGATGCCTGATGTGATTTCTAACTGTAAGTGCACTGGGTCCCTGTTAACCAGGTTCCCAGTGCCAGATCTCTTTCCCAAACACTATACCAAGATTGGTACAACTTCAGTTACCCCTGTAATCCCCTAGTAAGTGCTACCCCTGGAACCTAGGGCACGGCTACTGTAGAAGGTTCCCTGGGGTTGCAGCACTGAAGGGACGCCTCACCAAGACTATGCTTTCTGCCATTTCAGGCTGCATGTCTTGGTGCAGAGAACTTTGTAGAGTCGAAATGGCACACAACCTTGTGTGCCATGTCCCCACACACCGAATAAGATATAGGTAACTCACCCCTATTGCAGGCCTTTAGCCCTAAGGCAGGGTGCACTATATCCTATGTGTGGGAATATCAGCATGAGCAGACATGCCACTACAATATTCAGTCTATTCTGAGATGATGTAAGCGCACAGGGAAGCCATGAAGAGTGCATGGGCTGGATACTTGTCAATATGAGTTTCATAGCTCCATGATGGCATCACTGATTTCTACGGTGCTTTTTACCAAACACCTTGTATTGATAAATCCTCACTGATGCCAGTGGTGGATTTATTAATACATTCACACAGGAGACCCTTTTAGAGGGTCCCATGAAAACCTTGCAAGCACTGGTGTGGTCTTTGACTTGTTTTCCCCAGTCTGCCACCACCAGACATGTTTCTGACCTCATGGGGTGAGAGACAGTGCTCTCAGAGGACAGAGACAAAGCCTGCTCTGGGCAGAGGTGCATCACACCTCTTCCAGGACAGGTGGCTGTCCTGAGTGGAAAGCTTCAAAGGCGGTGTCGCCTTTGAAATCCAACCGAGGAATGTCTAGATAGTGGGGGAGGCCAAACTCCCTTTCCTGCTCCGCTTTTGGTGGGAGGAAAGGTGGGTAAAGTAGTTAGATAAGGAGGAGGGTCCCCACTTAGCCTACACCACCCCTACGGCGGTGCAGGTTAGGGAACCTAGCTCCTGAAATTCCACCATCTTGGGATGGTAGAGAAACAACCTATCAGGGCTAGGGTGTAGACACCCTAAAGGTAGGTAGCCCATTGGCAACTACCTGACTCCCCGTGTAATGCCCGTAAATTCAGTATTTAGGTGGCACCCGAAAGCCGAAACATCAAATTTGACAGACAAGAGAAGACCATGGCAAAGAAGTACCGCTACACGAGAACTGAAGTCCTGCTGCAGAAGAAAAAAGCGCCAAACCCTGCCTGCTTCCTCAAGTACTCGACAATAGCTGCCTGATGTGATGTCCTGAACCTGAAAGGACTCCAAGTGCCCCAGAGTACCTCCAGCCTTCAAGAAATCGCTGAGAAGCTACCTTAGAGTGAAGGTACCACTCCCCTGCACAGTGCAGGCACCAAACCTGTGTAGTCCAGTTTGTCGACTTGCTGCTTCCCGACGACCACGATGCAGCACTGCAGCAAGAAGAGGTACAACACTCTGGAGGGTCAGACCTGTCTCCCCATCAAGTATGGAGACACCAGGACCTACCGGAGCCACGGTGTACCAATACCCCGGGTGCTAGACCCTCAACGCCAAACATCAAGAAGAGCCACACTGGGCTCCCAAAATACCAGAAGCAAGCACCCATCGAGGGATGTAGAGACACCCAAGTACCACTTTCTGAGTGGCCCATCTGTCCTGAGATCGCCTCTCCAAGTTGCCTGCTCCTGACCACAAGGACCTCAAGACGCATGACGCCCAGCTGACCTAACTACTCTGAACTGGGCCCCACTTGCCCTGGTAACAACAAACCAGCTGTGCTCCTGTGGACCCCAGGTCCTTGCGACCACCTCCATCCAAACAGACCCACCGGACTTCCCTGTAAGTCTCTCTGTGCAGTGTGTTTTCAAGTGCCCCCCCTGTCCTTGTAGACCAGCTTCCAAGACTCTCAGCACTCAACTCCAGGCTGAACTGAGATGCTCCGGAACTTCTCCTGCTGGAAGTTTAGACCTCGTTCCGACATTGACCTAAAATGAGAAGGTGAACTTCGTGAAAGCGTTTCTTGAATTTATATGCATTACTTTTTCCCTTTACCCTCAAGACCTGGCTCTTCGGCTAAACATATCTGCGGACCCCCCCCCCTCAGTGCCTTGAGACCCTCACGGGTGAGTAGCGCGCTTACAATTCCCTGATTGATTGATTGTTTTCAATTGTGTGTAATTACGCACAAAAGTGATATATTTTCTGAACTTTGAAAAATCTTGACTCCGAAAGTATTTACCTTAGAACTTCATTCTTGGTCTTAAAAATTATGTAAAAATAGATACCATTTTTATAAATTGGTCTCAGATTTATTCTTCAGCGTGTGTCTCATTTATTGCCTCTGTGAGTACAACAAATGCTTAGCACTGCTGTCTGATAAGTCTAACTGCCCGCCCACACTACTACAAAAAGAGCATTAGTATTATCTGCTTTTATCTCTGTATACCAATTGGGGATACGCTGGACTCTCTACACAGTGTACTTCATTTTAGTACACTATACATAGAGCCAGCTTCCTACACACAGACACTCACATAATATATGCTACAAATAGTAGCACTCAGGAGTACAGAAAGTGTACTATTTTAACTTTTGTACTACCTTGGTCTATATTTTTAACACTCCTAAACTTTTAGAAAACACTCACTGTATGATGTCATCAGTGATGTCATTTGAGATGTCATGAGTGATATCATCAGTGATGTCACTGACCATGTCATGAGTGATATAATATGTGAGGTCATAAGCAGTGCATTGCAGGGGCCTGAGTTATAGTTAGCTCAGGTAAATATAACTGCTGAATTTCACTGGGTGGCGAAGTGAGCTAAAGAACGATGATGGATTCAACCCAGATCTGTGACTTGGGGTGAGTGTCTGAAAAGTTTCAGCGCTCCGTCCATCATCTCCTTGTGTTTGCTTTGTGTGAATGTCTGAACGAGTCTGTCAGTTGGTATCTAAGTGGATGTATGGGTGTGTGAGTGGTTACGTGTGTTTCTGTATGGGTTAGTGATTGGTTGTTTGAATACCTGTATGGGTCTATGAGTGCCTGTGTGTGTGGGTGAGAGGGTGTGTGAGTGTCTGCATGGATAAGTGAGTGGGTGAGTCAGTGGGAGTATGAGTTAGTGAGTGTGTAAGAGAAGGTCTGTATAACTGATGTAATATGTGAGGTCATAAGCAGTGCATTGCGGGGGCACGAGTAATAGTTAGCTCAGCTAACTATAACTGCTGAATTTCTCTGGTTTTGTGCGTGTGAAATCTGAGCCTAACAATAAAGTCCCTGTAACCTTTGATTTTTTTCAGTGAATTTCAAAGCTTTTTTTAATTCCATTCCCAAACTATAACAGCCCTGTAATCTTTAGTTTTTTCAGTGAATTTCTAAGGTTTTTTAAATGTTAAATCCTCACTATAACATCCTGTAAACTTTGTTTTTTTCAGTGAATTTCTAAGGTTTTTCAAATTCTATTTCCCAACTATAACATCCATGTAACCTATGATTGTTTTTTATTGAATTTTTAAGGTTTTTAAATTGTATTTTCTATCTAAAATGGCTCTATAAGAGGTATTTATATAAGCTTGTATTTTCTTCAGTGGATTAACAAGCGTTGTTGCGATCCCCATGGACACGTCACGAAAACGGAAAACAAAAGCAGACCCGGGAACCCTTCTCGATCAATAAAATGGTGGCTGCAACTTTCTGTTCAGGTTCCGTCCAGCCAATCAGAGCATTCCCATTTGCTCGTGCATTCGCGATTACTCGCAAAACGACAGCAAAACATCCATGGTCTGAGATATCATATCACTAAAATTTAAAACTTAAACTTCTCAACAACTACTGAACGGATTTATACCAAATAAACACCTTCCTTGAACCGACATCTACCTCCCTGCTAAATTTGGTGTAAGTCCAATCAGCAGTTCAGGTTATAAGTGTGGCTAAAGGTTTCTATGGGAATTAACATTATAAAGAAGTGTGGGGGGTCTCCTGCCCCTCCCCACACTGCCCCGGGGAGCACCACCTCCCCGGGGCAAACTTAAATTAGGGGCAGGGTTCCGTTAGGGGTCAACTAGCCCACCAGGTACCTCCAGTAAGCCCCACAAAGTGGGATTGCTGAGAGGTCGTCTGAGGCCATGCCCCTTTTTACAACACTCTGCAAACGCGCCTCATGGCACACTGCTGGTGGGGCGATGAGGTCTCCTTGCGTCCTGAGGACCTCAGGACTAAAGTGGACTTCATCCCCCAAGCAGCAGTGCACCAGGAGGTGCGTTTGCAGAGTGGTGGAGAAAGGGGGCATGGCCTGTGTCCACCTCTCAGCAATCCTACTGTGTGGGGCTTACTGGAGATAACGGGTAGGCTAGTTGGCCCCTAAGGACCCCGAGCAGCGAAGAGGACTTCAATCCCCATCCAAGAGCACACCAGGGAGCATGTTTATAGAGTGGTGGGCAAAGGGGGCGTGGCCTGCTATGAGAACTCAGCAATCCTGCTGTCTGGGACTTACTGGAGGTAATAGGAGGGGTAGTTGGCCGCCATGGATGCCCTTGGGGGCCAACTACCCCTCCTGTTACCTCCAGTAAGTCCAACACAGTGGGATTGCTAAGAGGTCTTCAGAGGCCACACCCCCCTTTCTCCACCACTCTGCAAATGCGCCTCCTGGCACACTACTGGTTGGGGGATGAAGTCCACTTTACTCCTGAGGGAATTTGGGGGCCAAGAAGCCCTCCTGGTTCCTCCTGTAAGTCCTACGCAGTGGAATTCCTGAGCGCTGGTCAGAGGCCCAGCCCCCTTTCTCCACCACACTTCAAATGTGTCTACTAGTTAAAGAAGCATTTGCAATGTAACAGGTCTCACATTTGTGAGAGCTAGAGCTATTGGCGTTGGAAATGTAAAAGTTGTTTTGTGGAGTGGATGTACTTTGTGTGTAGTGAAATTATGCGACATGTTGTGCAGTGAAATTATGTGAATAGAAAGTGTGTGGTATTTAGTGTATAGGAATTATGTAGAGTGGGATTATGTGTTATGGAGAGTAATTATGTGGTATGGTAGTCTGTGTTGTGGAGTGGTAACCTCCAGTTTAGTCTTCCTTGTTTCCATAGAAGCTTAACTATACACTCAATGAGACAAAAAAAGATGGAACCACTGTGGAGCACTTCTGAACCTAGTCAGAGGTATGAGCAGGGCAACTGGAATTATGCAACTGTTTGGCTGCACCGACTTTCGCACAATTATACATTTTCCGCATTTGCCACATAATCCATCATCTGCTGCATAATCTACAGATCTGAACAAAAAAAAACCTTGTTTCCCTCAAACGTTACCAAAAATTAAGCGACAAGTGTTATAGCGTGGTGGAAGGCCCTTTGCAAAGCTAGAATGGTCAACTCTTACTTACTGCTAAATGTGCATGTTAAATTGGTACTAATGGTGTGCAAACCACTCTTGCTTATTTCTGCACCTCTCTTGCCTCTTTCTGCATTTCTCTTGCTTCTTTCTGTACCTTTCTTCCTTTTTCAGCACTTCTCTTGCCTCTTTCTGCACATCTCTTCCGCTTTCTGCATCTCCCTTCATTCTGCACCTATCTTGCCACTTTCTGCACCTCTGTGGATTCTTTCTCCACTTCTCTTGCCTCTTTCTGCACCCTCTTACCTCTTTCTGCACCACACTTGCCTCTTTCTGCACTTCTCTTGCCTCTTTGTGCACTTCTTTTGCCTCTTTCTGCACCTCGCTTGCTTCTTTCTGCACTTCTCTTGCTTCTTTGTGCACCTCTCTTGCTTTTTTATGCACCCCTCTTCCCTCTTTCTGCAGCTCTGTTGCCTGTTTCTGTACCTCTCTTGCCTCATTCTGTACTTCTCTTGCCTTTTTCTGCACCCCTCTTGCCTCTTTCTGCACCTCTTTTTTTCTTTCTGCACTTCTCTTGCCTCTTTCTGCTCTCCTCTTGCTTCTTTCTGCACTCTTGCCTCTTTCTGCACTTCTCTTGCCTCTTTCTGCACCCCTTGTCTGTTTCTGCACCTCACTTGTGTCTTTTTGCACCTCTCTTCCCTCTTTCTGCACCTGTCTTGCCTTTTTCTGCACCTCACTTGCCTCTTTCTGCAATTCTCTTGCTTTTTTTCTGCACCTTTCATTTCTTTCTGCAACTCTCTTGTCTCTTTCATAACTTCTCTTGCTTCTTTCTGCACCTTTGTTGCGTCTTTCAGCACTTCTCTTGCCTTTTTGTGCACTTCTCTTGCCTGTTTCTACACCTCTCTTGCCTCTTTCTGCACCTCTATTGCTTCTTTCTGCACCTCTCTTGCCTCTTTCTGTACCTCTCTTGCCTCTTTCTGCACCCCTCTTCCCTCCTTCTGCACCTCAATTGCCTCTTTCTGCACCCATCTTCCCTCTTTCTGTACCTCTCTTGCCTCTGTCTGCACACCTGTTCCCTCTTTCTGCGCCTCTCTTGCCTCATTGTGCCCTTCTCTTGCCTCTTTCTGCACCCCCTTGCATCTTTCTGCACCTCTTTTGTTTCTTTCTGTACTTTTCTTGCCTCTTTCTGCTCCCCTCTTGCTTCTTTCTGCACTCTTGCCTCTTTCTGCAGTTCTCTTGCCTCCTTCTACACCTCTGTTAATTCTTTCTGCACTTCTCTTGCCTCTTTCTGCACCCCTCTTGTCTGTTTCTGCACCTCACTTGCGTCTCTTTACACCTCTCTTGCCTCTTTCTGCACCTCTCTTGCCTTTTTCTGTACCTCACTTGCCTCTGTCTGCACTTCTGTTGCTTTTTTCCCCGCACCTTTTGTTTCTTTCTGCAACTCTTTTGTCTCTTTCATCACTTCTCTTGCTTCTTTACGCACCTTTGTTGCTTCTTTCAGCACTTCTATTGCCTCTTTGTGCACTTCTCTTGCCTGTTTCTGTGCCTCTCTTGCCTCTTTCTGCACCTCTATTCCTTCTTTCTGCACCCCTCTTGCCTCTTTCTGCACCCCTCTAGCCTCTTTCTGCATCTCTCTTGCCTCTTTCTGCATCCCTCTTTCCTCTTTCTGCACCTCTCTGGCCTGTTTCTACACCTCTCTTCCCTCTTTCTGTACATCTCTTGCCTCTTTCTGCAACTTCCCCGTTCCCTCTTTCTGCACATCTCTACTGTTTCTGCAACTCTCTTGCCTCTTTCTGCAGTTCTCTTGCCTCCTTCTGCACCTTTCTTGCCTCTTTCTGCTCCCCTCTTCCCTCTTTCTGCACCTCTCTTGCCTCTGTCTGCACCCCTGTTTCCTCTTTATGCACCTCTTTTGCCTGTTTCTGCAACTCTCTTGCCTCTTTCTGCACTTATGTTGCATCCTTCTGCACTTCTCTTGCCTCTTTCTGCACCATCTGTTGCATCTTTCTGCACTTCTCTTGCTTGTTTCTGCACTTCTCTTGCTTGTTTCTGCACCTCTCTTGCTTGTTTCTGCACCTCTCTTGCTTGTTTCCACACCTCTCTTGCTTGTTTCTGCACCACCTCTGTACCCTTCTTCCCTCTTTGTGCACCTCTCTTGCTTCTTTCTGTACCCATCTTGCCTCTTTCTGCACCTTTTTTGCTTCTTTCTGCACTTCTCTTGCCTCTTTCTGCACCCCTCTTGCCTCCTTCTGCACCTCTGTTGTTTCTTTGTGCACTGCTCTTGCTTCTTTCTGCACATCTCTTGCAAATTTCTGCACCCCTCTTGCCTCCTTCTGCACCTCTGTTGGTTCTTTCTGCACTGCTCTTGCTTCTTTCTGCACCTCTTTTGTCTGTTTCTGCAACTCTCTTGCCTCTTTTTGCACCTCTCTTGCCTCTTTCTGCACCTGTCTTTCCTTTTTCTGCACCTCACTTGCCTCTTTCTGCACTTCTCTTGCTTTTTTCCTGCACCTTTAATTTCTTTCTGCAACTCTCTTGTCTCTTTCATCACCTCTCTTCCCACTTTCTGCACCTCTCTTGCCTCTTTCTGCACCCCTGTTCCCTCTTTCTGCACATCTCTTGACTGTTTCTGCACATATCTTGACTGTTTCTGCAACTCTCTTGACTGTTTCTGTAACTCTCTTACCTCTTTCTGCAGTTCTCTTGCCTCCTTCTGCACCTCACTTGCCTCTTTCTGCACCCATCTTCCCTCTTTCTGCACCTTTCTTGCCAATGTCTGCACACCCGTTCCCTCTTTCTGTGCCTCTCTTGCCTCATTCTGCCCTTCTCTTGCCTCTTTCTGCACCCCCTTGCCTCTTTCTGCACCTCTTTTGTTTCTTTCTGTACTTCTCTTGCCTCTTTCCACTCCCCTCTTGCTTCTTTATGCACCCTTGCCTCTTTCTGCAGTTCTCTTGCCTCCTTATGCACCTCTGTTGCTTCTTTCTGCACTTCTCTTGCCTCTTTCTGCACCCCTCTTGTCTGTTTCTGCACCTCACTTGCGTCTTTTTGCACCTCTCTTGCTTCTTTTTGCACCCCTGTTCCCTCTTTTTGCACATCTCTTGACTGTTTCTGCACATCTCTTGACTGTTTCTGCAGTTCTCTTGCCTCCTTCTGCACCTCACTTGCCTCTTACTGCACCCATCTTCCCTCTTTATGCACCTCTCTTGCCTCTGTCTGCACACCTGTTCCCTCTTTCTGCGCCTCTCTTGCCTCGTTTCTGCACCTTCTCTTGCCTCTTTCTGCACCTCTCTTGCCTCTTTCTGCACCTCTGTTGCTTCTTTCTGCACTTCTCTTGCCTCTTTCTGCACCCCTCTTGCCTCTTTCTGTAACTCTGTTGCTTCTTTCTGCAGTTCTCTTGCCTCTTTCTGCACCTCTCTTGCTTCTTTCTGCACTTCTCTTGCCTCTTTCTGCACCCCTCTTGTCTGCTTTCTGCACCTCACTTATGTCTTTTTGCACCTCTCTTGCCTCTTTCTGCACCTCTCTTGTCTTTTTCTGCACCTCAGTTGCCTCTTTCTGCACTTCTCTTGCTTTTTTTCTGCATCTCTAGTATCTTTCTGCAACTCTCTTGTCTCTTTCATCATTATCTTGCTTCTTTCTGCACCTTTGTTGCTTATTTCAGCACTTCTCTTGCCTCTTTGTGCACTTCACTTGCCTGTTTCTGTGCCTCTCTTGCCTCTTTCTGCACGTCTGTTGCTTCTTTCTGCACCCCTCTTGCCTCTTTCTGTACCCCTCTTGCTGTTTTCTGCACCCCTCTTCCCTCTTTCTGCACCTTTCTTGCCTGTTTCAACACCTTTCTTCCCTCTTTCTGCACATCTCTTGCCTCTTTCTGCAACCCCCCATGTTCACTCTTTGTGCACATCTCTTGACTGTTTCTGCAACTCTCTTGCCTCTTTCTGCAGTTCTTGTCTCCTTCTGCACCTCTCTTGCCTCTTTCTGCTCCCCTCTTCCCTCTTTCTGCACCTCTCTTGACTCTGTCTGCACCCCTGTTTCCTCTTTCTGCACCTCTTTTGCCTGTTTCTGCAACACTCTTGCCTCTTTCTGTAATTTTCTTGCCTCTTTCTGCACCTCTGTTGCTTCCTTCTGCACTTCTCTTGCCTCTTTCTGCACTACTCTTGCCTCTTTCTGCACCATCTGTTGGTTCTTTCTGCACTTCTCTTGCTTGTTTCTGCACCTCTCTTGCTCGTTTCTGTACCTCTTTTGCTTCTTTCTGTACCCCTCTTGCCTCTTTCTGCACCCTTCTTCCCTCTTTGTGCACCTCTCTTGCCTTTTTCTGCACCTCTTGCCTCTTTCTGCACCTCCTTTGCTTCTTTCTGCACTTTGCTTGCCTCTTTCTGTACCCCTCTTGCCTCCTTCTGCACCTCTGTTGTTTCTTTCTGCACTGCTCTAGCTTCTTTCTGCGCCTCTCTTGCAAATTTCTGCACCCCTCTTGCCTCTTTCTGCACCCCTCTTACCTCTGTCTGCACCTTTATTGGTTCTTTCTGCACTGCTCTTGCTTCTTTCTGCACCTCTTTTTCCTGTTTTTGCAACTCTCTTGCCTCTTTCTGTACTTCTCTTGCATCCTTCTGCACCTTTGTTGCTTCTTTCTGCACTTCTCTTCCCTCTTTCTGCACCCCGCTTGCTTCTTTCTGCACCTCTGTTGCTTCTTTCTGCACCTTTGTTGCTTCTTTCAGCACTTCTCTTGCCTCTTTGTGCACTTCTCTTGCCTGTTTCTGCGCCTCTCTTTCCTCTTTCTGCACCCCTATTGCTTCTTTCTGCACCCATCTTGCCTCTTTCTGCACCCCTCTTGCCTGTTTCTACACCTCTCTTCCCTCTTTCTGCAACTCTCTTGCCTCTTTCTGCAGTTCTCTTGTCTCCTTCTGCACCTCTCTTGCCTCTTTCTGCACCCCTGTTTCCTCTTTCTGCACCTCTTTTGCCTGTTTCTGCAACTCTCTTGCTTCTTTCTGCAATTTTCTTGCCTCTTCCTGCACTTACGTTGCTTCCTTCTGCACTTCTCTTGCCTCTTTCTGTACTACTCTTGCCTCTTTCTGCACCATCTGTTGCTTGTTTCTGCACTTTTCTTGCTTGTTTCTGCACCTCTCTTTCTCGTTTCTGCACCTCTCTTGCTTCTTTCTGCACCCCTCATGCCTCTTTCTGCACCCTTCTTCCCTCTTTGTGCACCTCTCTTGCTTCTTTCTGTACTTCTCTTGCCTCTTTCTGTACCCCTCTTGCCTTCTTCTGCACCTCTGTTGTTTCTTTCTTCACTGCTCTTCCTCCTTTCTGCACCTCTCGTGCACATTTCTGCACTGCTCTTGCTTCTTTCTGCACCTTTTTTCCTGTTTTTGTAACTTTCTTGTCTCTTTCTGTACTTCTCTTGCCTCCTTCTGCACCTCTGTTGCTTCTTTCTGCACTTCTCTTGCCTCTTTCTGCACCCCACTTGCCTCTTTCTGCACCTCTGTTGCTTATTTCTGCACTTTTCTTGCTACTTTCTGCACCTCTCTTGCTTCTTTCTGCACTGCTCTTGTGTCTTTCTGCACCCTTCTTCCCTCTTTCTGCACCTCTCTTGCCTGTTTCTGCAACTCTCTTGCCTCTTTCTGCAGTTCTGTTGCCTCCTTCTGCACCTCTGTTGCTTCTTTCTGTACTTTTCTTGCCTCTTTCTGCACCCTGCTTGTCTTTTTCTGCACCTCTGTTGGTTCTTTCTGCACTCCTCTTGCTTCTTTCTGCACCTGTTTTGCAAATTTCTGCACCCCTCTTGCCTCTTTCTGCACCCCTCTTGCTTCTTTCTGCACCTCTCTTGTAAATTTCATCACTGCTCTTGCTTCTTTCTGCACTCTTCATCCTTCTTTCTGCACCTCTCCTGCAAATTTCTACACCCCTGTTCCCTCTTTCTGCACCTCTTTTGCCTGTTTCTACAACTTTCTTGCCTCTTTCGGTGCTTCTCTTGTGTCTTTTTTCACCTCTGTTGCTTCTTTCCACACTTCTCTTGCCTCTTTCTGTACCCCTCTTGCCTCTTTCTGCACTTCTGTTGCTTGTTGCTGCACTTCTTTTTGCTTCTTTCTGCACCTCTCTTGCTTCTTTCTGCACCCCTCTTGCTTCTTTCTGCACCCTTCTTCCCTTTTTTTGCACCTCTCTTGCCTCTTTCTGCACCTCTCTTGCCTCTCTCTGTACCCCTCTTGACTCTTTCTGCACCTCTATTACTTTCTGCACTGCTCTTGCTTCTTACTGCACCTTCCTTGCAAATTTCTGCATCCCTCTTGCCTCCTTCTGCACCTCTGTTGGTTCTTTCTGTACTGCCCTTGCCTCTTTATGCTCCTCTTTTGCCTGTTTCTGCAACTCTTTTGCCTCTTTCTGTACTTCACTTGCCTCCTTCTGCACCTCTGTTGCTTTAATCCGCACTTCTCTTGCCTCTTTCTGCATCCCTCTTGTCTCTTTCTTTACCTCTGTTGCTTCTTTCTGCACCTCCCTTGCAAATTTCTGCACCTCTCTTGCCTCTTTCTGCACACCTCTTGCTTCTTTCTGCACCCCTCTTGCCTCTTTCTACACCTCTGTTGCTTCTTTCTGCACTTCTCTTGCCTCTTTCTGCACCCCTCTTGCCTCTTTGTGCAGTTCTGTTGCCTCCTTCTGCACTTTTGTTACTTCTTTCTGCACTTTTCTTCCCTCTTTCTGCACCCCGTTTCCTTTTTCTGCATCTCTCTTGCCTGTTTCTGCAACTCTCTTGCCTCTTTCTGCAGTTCTGTTGCCTCCTTCTGCACCCCTCTTGCCTCTTTCTGCACCCCTCTTGCCTCTTTCTGCACCTCTGTTGGTTCTTTCTTTCTGCACTGCTATTGCTTGTTTCTGCACCTCTCTTGTAAATTTCATCACCCCTCTTGCTTCTTTCTGCACTCTTCTTCCCTCTTTCTGCACCTCTCTTGCAAATTTCGGCACCCCTGTTCCCTCTTTCTGCACCTCTTTTGCCAGTTTCTACAACTCTGTTACCTCTTTCTGTGCTTCTCTTGCCTCTTCTGCACCTCTGCTGCTTCTTTACACACTTCTCTTGCCTCTTTCTGCACCCCTCTTGCCTCTTTCTGCAACTCTGTTGCTTGTTGCTGCACTTCTCTTGCTTCTTTCTGCACCTCTCTTGCTTCTTTCTGCACTCCTCTTGCCTCTTTCTATACCCTTCTTCCCTCTTTGCGTACCTCTCTTGTCTCTTTCTGCACCTCTCTTGCTCTTTCACCTCTTTTGCCTTGCCTATTTCTGCGACTCTCTTGCTTCTTTCTGTACTCCTCTTGCCTCTTTCTGTACCCTTCTTCCCTCTTTGCGTACCTCTCTTGCCTCTTTCTGCACCTCTCTTGCCTTTTTCTGTACCCCTCTTGCCTCTTTCTGCACCTCTTTTGCCTATTTCTGAACTTCCCTTGCTTCTTTCTGCACCTCCCTTGCAAATTTCTGCATCTCTCTTGCAAATTTCTGCACCTCTCTTGCCTCTTTCTGCACACCTCTTGCCTCTTTCTGCACCCCTCTTGCCTCTTTCTGCACCTCTTTTGCTTCTTTCTGCACTACTCTTGCCTCTTTCTGCACCCCTCTTGCCTCTTTCTGCACCTCTGTTGGTTCTTTCTGCACTGCTATTGCTTGTTTCTGCACCTCTCTTGTAAATTTCATCACCCCGCTTGCTTCTTTCTGCACTCTTCTTCCCTCTTTCTGCACCTCTCTTGCAAATTTCGGCACCCCTGTTCCCTCTTTCTGCAACTCTTTTGCCAGTTTCTACAACTCTGTTACCTCTTTCTGTGCTTCTCTTGCCTCTTCTGCACCTCTGCTGCTTCTTTACACACTTCTCTTGCCTCTTTCTGCACCCCTCTTGCCTCTTTCTGCACCTCTGTTGCTTGTTTCTGCACTTCTCTTGCTTCTTTCTGCACCTCTCTTGCTTCTTTCTGCACCCCTCTTGCTTCTTTCTGCACCCTTCTTCCCTCTTCCTGCCCCTCTCTTGCCTCTTTCTGCACCTCTCTTGCCTCTTTCTGTACCCCTCTTGACTCTTTCTACACCTCGTTTGCTTCTTTCTGCTCTGCTCTTCTCTTGCCTCTTGCTGCACCCCTCTTGCCTCTTTCTGCACTTCTGTTTCTTTCTGCACTGCTCTTGCTTCATACTGCACCTCTCTTGCAAATTTCTGCACCCCTCTTGCCTCCTTCTGCAACCCCCCATGTTCACTCTTTCTGCATATCTCTTGACTGTTTCTGCAACTCTATTGCCTCTTTCTGCAGTTCTCTTGTCTCCTTCTGCACCTCTCTTGCCTCTTTCTGCTCCCCTCTTCCCTCTTTCTGCACCTCTCTTGACTCTGTCTGCACCCCTGTTTCCTCTTTCTGCACCTCTTTTGCCTGTTTCTGCAACACTCTTGCCTCTTTCTGCACTTCTCTGGCCTCTTTCTGCACTACTCTTGCCTCTTTCTGCACCATCTGTTGGTTCTTTCTGCACTTCTCTTACTTGTTTCTGCACCTCTCTTGCTCGTTTCTGTACCTCTTTTGCTTCTTTCTGCACTTCACTTGCCTCCTTCTGCACCTCTGTTGCTTCTTTTTGCACTTCTCTTGCCTCTTTCTGCACCTCTCTTGCCTCTTGCTGCACCTCCTTTGCTTCTTTCTGCACTTCTCTTGCCTCTTTCTGTACCCCTCTTGCCTCCTTCTGCACCTCTGTTGTTTCTTTCTGCACTGCTCTTGCTTCTTTCTGCACCTCTCTTGCAAATTTCTGCACCCCTCTTGCAATCTTTCTGCACCCCTCTTACCTCTGTCTGCACCTCTATTGGTTCTTTCTGTACTGCTCTTGCTTCTTTCTGCACCTCCTTTTCCTGTTTCTGCAACTCTCTTGCCTCTTTCTGTTCTTCTCTTGCCTCCTTCTGCACCTCTGTTGCTTCTTTCTGCACTTCTCTTGTCTCTTTCTGCACCTCTCTTGCTTCTTTCTGCACCGCTCTTGCCTCTTTCTGCACCCTTCTTCGCTCTTTCTGCACCTCTCTTGCCTCTTTCTGCACCCCTGTTTCCTTTTTCTGCATCTCTCTTGCCTGTTTCTGCAAGTCTCTTGCCTCTTTCTGCAGTTCTGTTGCCTCCTTCTGTACCTCTGTTGCTTCTTTCTGCAGTTTTCTTGCCTCTTTCTGCACCCTGCTTGTCTTTTTCTGCACCTCTGTTGGTTCTTTCTGCACTGCTCTTGCTTCTTTGTACACCTCTCTTGCCTCTTTCTGTACCCCTCTTGCCTCTTTCTGCACCCCTCTTGCCTCCTTCTGCACCTCTGTTGGTTCTTTCTGCACTGCTCTTGTCTCTTTCTGCACCCCTCTTCCTTCTTTCTGTACATCTCTTGCCTCTGTCTGCACCCCTGTTCAGTCTTTCTGCACCTCTTTTGCCTGTTTCTGTAACTCTATTGCCTCTTTCATCACTTCTCTTGCCTCTTTCTGTACCTCTGTTGCTTCTTTCTGCACTTCTCTTGCCTCTTTCTGCACCCCTCTTGCCTCTTTCTGCACCTCTGTTGCTTCTTTCTGCACTTCTCTTGCCTCTTTCTGCACCTCTGTTGCCTCTTTCTGCACTTCTCTTGCCTCTTTCTGTACCTCTCTTGCCTCTTTCTGTACCTCTCTTGCCTCTTTCTGCACCTCTCTTGCCTTTTTCTGCACCTCTGCTTGCCTCTTTCTGCACCTCTGCTTTTGCCTCTTTCTGCGCACCTCTCTTGCCTTCTTTCTGTACCCCTCTTGCCTCTTTCTGCAGCTCTGTTGCTTCTTTCTGCACCTCTCTTGCCTCTTTCTGCACCTCTGTTGCTTCACTCCGCACTTCTCTTGCCTCTTTCTGCACCCCTCTTGCCTCCTTCTGCACCTCTGTTGGTGCTTTCTGCACTGCTCTTGCTTATTTCTGCACCTCTCTTGCAAATTTCTGCACCCCTCTTGCCTATTTCTGCACCCCTCTTCCAGTACCTCTCTTGCCTCTGTCTGCACCCATGTTCAGTTTTTCTTCACCTCTTTTGCCTGTTTCTGTAACTCTATTGCCTCTTTTATCACTTCTCTTGCCTCTTTCTGTACCTCTGTTGCTTCTTTCTGCACTTCTCTTGCCTCTTTCTGCACCCCTCTTGCCTCTTTCTGCACCTCTGTTGCTTCTTTCTGCACTTCTCTTGCTTCTTAATGCTCCTCTCTTGCTTCTTTCTGCACTCCTCTTGCTTCTTTCTGTACCCTTCTTCCCTCTTTACGTACCTCTCTTTCCTCTTTCTGCACCTCTCTTGCCTTTTTCTCTACCTCTCTTGCCTCTTTCTGCACCTCTTTTGCCTATTTCTGCGACTCTCTTGCTTCTTTCTGTACTCCTCTTGCCTCTTTCTGCTGCTCTGTTGCTTCTTTCTGCATCTCTCTTGCCTCTTTCTGCACCTCTGTTGCTTCACTCCGCACTTCTCTTGCCTCTTTCTGCATCCCTCTAGCCTCTTTCTTTTCCTCTGTTGCTTCTTTCTGCACTTCCCTTGCTTCTTTCTGCACCTCTCTTGCCTCTTTCTGCACACCTCTTGCATCTTTCTGCACCTCTCTTGCCTCTTTCTACACCTCTGTTGTCTCTTTCTGCACACCTCTTGTCTCTTTCTGCACCCCTCTTGCCTCTTTCTGCACACCTCTTGCCTCTTTCTGCACCCCTCTTGCCTCTTTCTGCACCTCTTTTGCTTCTTTCTCCACTTCTCTTGCCTCTTTCTGCACCTCTGTTGGATCTTTCTCCACTGCTCTTGCTTCTTTCTGCACCTCTCTTGTAAATTTCATCACCCCTCTTGCTTCTTTCTGCACTCTTCTTCCCTCTTTCTACACCTCTCTTGCAAATTTCTGCACCCCTGTTCCCTCTTTCTGCACCTCTTTTGCCGGTTTCTACAACTCTGTTACCTCTTTCTGTGCTTCTCTTGCCTCTTTCTGCACCTCTGTTGCTTCTTTCCACACTTCTCTTGCCTCTTTCTGCACCCCTCTTGCCTCTTTCTGCAACTCTGTTGCTTGTTGCTGCACTTCTCTTGCTTCTTTCTGCACCTCTCTTGCTTCTTTCTGCACCCCTCTTGCTTCTTTCTGTACCCTTCTTCCCTCTTTTTGCCCCTCTCTTGCCTCTTTCTGCACCTCTCTTGCCTTTTTCTGTACCTCTCTTGCCTCTTTCTGCACCTCTTTTGCCTATTTCTGCGACTCTCGCTTCTTTCTGTACTCCTCTTGCCTCTTTCTGCAGCTCTGTTGCTTCTTTCTGCATCTCTCTTGCCTCTTTCTGCACCTCTGTTGCTTCACTCCGCACTTCTCTTGCCTCTTTCTGCATCCCTCTTGCCTCTTTCTTTACCTCTGTTGCTTCTTTCTGCACTTCCCTTGCTTCTTTCTGCACCTCCCTTGCAAATTTCTGCACCTCTCTTGCAAATTTCTACACATCTCTTGCCTCTTTCTGCACACCTCTTGCCTCTTTCTGCACCCCTCTTGCCTCTTTCTGCACCTCTCTTGCTTCTTTCTGCACCTCTCTTGCTTCTTTCTGCACCACTCTTGCCTCTTTCTGCACCTCTGTTGGTTCTTTCTCCACTGCTCTTGCTTCTTTCTGCACCTCTCTTGTAAATTTCATCACCCCTCTTGCTTCTTTCTGCACTCTTCTTCCCTCTTTCTGCACCTCTCTTGCAAATTTCTGCACCCCTGTTCCCTCTTTCTGCACCTCTTTTGCCGGTTTCTACAACTCTGTTACCCCTTTCTGTGCTTCTCTTGCCTCTTTCTGCACCTCTGTTGCTTCTTTCCACACTTCTCTTGCCTCTTTCTGCACCCTTTTTGCCTCTTTCTGTACCTCTCTTGCCTCTGTCTGCACCTCTGTTCAGTCTTTCTGCACCTCTCTTGCCTGTTTCTGTAACTCTCTTGCCTCTTTCATCACTCTCTCTTGCCTCTTTCTGTACCTCTGTTGCTTCTTTCTGCACTTCTCTTGCCTCTTTCTGCACCCCTCTTGCCTCTTTCTGCACCTCTGCTTGCTTGCTTTCTGCACTGCTCTCTCTTGCTTCTTTCTGCACCTCTCTTGCTTCTTTCTGCACTCCTCTTGCTTCTTTCTGCACCTCTCTTGCCTCTTTCTGCACCTCTCTTGCTTCTTTCTGCACCTCTCTTGCCTCTTTCTGCACCCCTCGTTGCTCTCTTTCTGCACTTCTCTTGCCTCTTTCTGCACCTCTCTTGCCTCTTTCTGCACCTTCTCTTGCACTCTTTCTGCACCTCTCTTGCTTCTTTCTGCATCCCTCTTGCCTCTTTCTGCACCTCTCTTGACTCTTTCTGCACCTCTGTTGCCTCTTTCTGCACCTCTTTTGCCTCTTTCTGCACTCTCTTGCCTCTTTCTGCACTTCTGTTGCCTCTTTCTGCACTTCTCTTGCCTCTTTCTGCACCTCTGCTTGCTTCTTTCTGCACTTCTCTTGCTTCTTTCTGCACCTCTCTTGCCTCTTTCTGCACCTCTCTTGCTTCTTTCTGCACATTTCTTCATCTTTCTGCACCTCTTTGCTTCTTTCTGCACTTCTCTTGCCGCTTTCTGCACTTCTCTTGCCTCTTTCTGCACCTCCTTTGCTTCTTTCTGCACTTCTCTTGCCTCTTTCTGTACCTCTCTTGCCTCCTTCTGCACCTCTGTTGCTTCTTTCTGCACTGCTCTTGCTTCTTTCTGCACCTCTCTTGCATATTTCTGCACCCTCTTGCCATCTTTCTGCACCCCTCTTACCTCTGTCTGCACCTCTATTGCTTCTTTCTGCACTGCTCTTGCTTCTTTCTGCACCTCTCTTTGCCTGTTTCTGCAACTCTCTTGCCTCTTTCTGTACTTCTCTTGCCTCCTTCTGCACCTCTGTTGCTTCTTTCTGCATTTCTCTTGCCTCTTTCTGCACCCCGCTTGCTTCTTTCTGCACCTCTGTTGCTTCTTTCTGCACCTGCTCTTGCTTCTTTCTGCACCTCTCTTGCCTCTTTCTGCACTCCTCTTGCCTCTTTCTGCACCTCTCTTGCCTCTTTCTGCACCTCTCTTGCTTCTTTCTGCACTTCTCTTGCCTCTTTCTGCACCTCTCTTGCCTCTTTCTGCACCTCTCTTGCCTCTTTCTGCACCTCTCTTGCCTCTTTCTGCACCCCTGCTCTGTTCCTTCTTTTTGCACCTCTCTTGACTGTTTCTGCAACCCTCTTTCCTCTTTCTGCCGTTCTCTTGCCTCCTTCTGCACCTCTCTTGCTTCTTTCTGCACCCCTCTTGCCTCTTTCTGCACCTCTCTTGCCTCTTTCTGCACTTCTGTTGCTTCTTTCTGCACCTCTCTTGCCTCTTTCTGCACCTCTCTTGCCTCTTTCTGCACTTCTCTTGCCTCTTTCTGCACCTCTCTTGCCTCTTTCTGCACCTCTGTTGCTTCTTTCTGCACTTCTCTTGCTTCTTTCTGCACCTCTCTTGCCTCTTTCTGCACCTCTCTTGCTTCTTTCTGCACCTCTCTTGCCTCTTTCTGCACTTCTCTTGCATATTTCTGCACCTCTCTTGCTTCTTTCTGCACCTCATGTGCCTCTTTCTGCACTTCTCTTGCATATTTCTGCACCTCTGTTGTTTCTTTCTGCACTGCTCTTGCTTCTTTCTGCACCTCTCTTGCATATTTCTGCACTCCTCTTGCTTCTTTCTGCAACTCTCTTGCCTCTTTCTGCAACTCTCTTGCCTCTTTCTGCACTTCTCTTGCCTCCTTCTGCACCTCTGTTGCTTCTTTCTGCATTTCTCTTGCCTTTTTCTGCACCCCTCTTGCCTCTTTCTGCACCTCTGTTGCTTCTTTATGCACCTCTGTTGCTTCTTTATGCACCTCTCTTGCTTCTTTCTGCACCTCTTGCCTCTTGCTACTCTCTTTGCTTCTTTCTGCACTCTCTTTCCTCTTTCTGCACCTCTCTTGCCTGTTTCTGCAACTCTCTTGCCTCTTTCTGCAGTTCTGTTGCCTCCTTCTGCACCTCTGTTGCTTCTTTCTGCACTTCTCTTGCCTCTTTCTGCACCTCTCTTGCCTCCTTCTGCACCTCTGTTGGTTCTTTCTGCACTGCTCTTGCTTCTTTCTGCACCTCTCTTGCAAATTTCTGCACCCCCCCTTGCCTCTTTCTGCACCCCTCTTCCCTCTTTCTGTACCTCTCTTGCCTCTGTCTGCACCCCTGTTCAGTCTTTCTGCACCTCTTTTGCCTGTTTCTGTAACTCTATTGCCTCTTTCATCACTTCTCTTGCCTCTTTCTGTACCTCTGTTGCCTCTTTCTGCACTTCTCTTGCCTCTTTCTTCACCACCTTTGCTTCTTTATGCATCTCTCTTGCTTCTTTCTGCCTCTCTCTTGCTTCTTTCTGCACTTCTCTTGCTTCTTTCTGCACTTCTCTTGCTTCTTTCTGTACTCTTCTTGCCTCTTTCTGCACCTCTCTTGCTCTTTCTGCACCCTTCGTGCCTCTTTCTGTACCCCTCTCTCCTCTTTCTGCACCTCTCTTGCCTCTTTCTGCACTTCTCGTCCTTCTTTCTGCACCCCTCCTGCCTCTTTCTGTACCTCTCTTGCCTCTTTGTGCACATCTCCTACCTCTTATTTCACCCCTCTTTTTTTTTTTTTTTTTTTTTTTAAATATCTTTATTGGCATTTTTCATATTTTAACATAACTGTCATCACATTTTTATTCAACAGTGTCAGGTGTTCATGACCAATAGAGGCGATTACATGTGTGGGATAACTGTACTTCTAACTTGAGCCTCCGGAGGTCAATCCAACGTAGTCATTTTTCACTGTAACATAAATCACCATACATGTGTACGGTTGGTTCAGTGATACTGCGTGCTTTATTTCCAACAGGTTTACTACCTTTTGTTTTGGCCGCTTGACATCGTTTTCGCCGCCTACACACCCGCAGTGCCCCTTCCCCCTTGCCCTGTTCCCCTCGTCATAAATGGCATGGGTCACGAGTGCAGTGGTCTACGTATTCCCGGGCCCACACAGCCGACTCGCCGCACTGTGGGGTAAGCCTGTAGGGTGGAGCAATACAGTGCTGCTATTTGCTCACTGCTAATTACCAATAAGATCTTTTTTTTTTTTTTTTCTTCTAAAATATACAGCTCCAACCTGAGCTCAAAACCTGAAAAAAAGGAAAAGAAAACATCTGCCTTGTTTTTTTTTTTTTTTTTTTGTTTGTTTCAGAACACCGTCTGCTTCTATCTTATTACTGCTGAAAATTAAGTGTACGTGCCAGGATATTGCTGCACATCTCAATATCAAATGTATCAGTGAGCATCACGTGCAGCCAGTTAGGGCCCCTTCCTATGCAGCCGGGGTG
This sequence comes from Calotriton arnoldi, assembly GCA_963921515.1. Taxonomy (NCBI): domain Eukaryota; kingdom Metazoa; phylum Chordata; class Amphibia; order Caudata; family Salamandridae; genus Calotriton; species Calotriton arnoldi. The sequence goes on from CAWUFW010013280.1 coordinate 480,772, forward strand.
GGGGCACAGATCCCTATGCGTTGAAACCGAAGGGGGCACAACCTGCGCCGCCTCCACGTGCGCGGGGGCACACCCACTCCCTGCAGCTTGGGGTGCGGGGGAAGGGGGGGAAAAGACCGGCAGGTTCACACATCAGCTGTCCGGGGTCATCATCTCCCCGCCTCGCTGGTGGCTTGGTCTGGAACGTCGCTGCCAGCGGCGCATCCCAGGCCTGGTGCTACGGGGAGTTCTCTTTCGGAGTCCCGCTCGCCTCCTCCCTGTGTGTAATGCCGCATCTTTCCGCCTCAGCCCACGCTGTGAAGGAGGCGTTCTCCAGCTAGTCGCCCCTGGGGGACGTGCGCTTTTCCACTGTTTAGCGATTAGGCGGCTTTGCAGTGATCAATCCCAAGTCTCGGAACCTTGAGGTCGACCTTGGCCGTTTTGGGCCTGGGATATAAGCTCAGCAAACAGACTTCCCACGACCACGGCGGCGGCGTAGTTGTGCACGGCGCCAGAGCTATTACTAGCTCCCGCCAATAACGTTGTATAGTCGCACACGCCCACATCATGTGTAGCAAGCGCGCCAGGGCACTGGCAAGCGAGGACACATAAGAAGGTGGTAATTTTTAAAATATCTATTTATCTTGCATGGCGGAAGATATGCCCGATGTATGATGTGTGTTTGAATAAGTTTCTGAACCCCGAGTTCCGAGTGCGTTCCTGGCACCCGCCAATATCACATCCCACTCCTTATCTGTCCAGGGCTGGCCCCTGTCTGTCTCCCCACCCCGCCCGGTGCGCCTCATCGGCTGCAGTGTTTGCGTGAGGAGCGCTTCCACTAGCCAATGGACCACATGTGACCCCTGCGCCCATTGTATGCAAATATTGTATCAGCAGATGTGTCGGCGGCTCTGTCGCCAAGTCCCCCCCCAGGCGGCCGCCAAGGCCCTCAAGAGGAAGAGCGCAGCAGAAACTGGCCCGCTGGCAATCCTGTGTCTTCGACTGCTGTCCCCAAATAGCAACAGTCCCCCATCCCCTGCATAGGTCTCCTACTGCATCCCGGATTCCGCCGCTCGCCAGGCCACCAGGGCTGTCTCTGTGGTGCCCATCTGGCCCCTGGCGTCCCCAGCAATGGCAGTAAGCGGAGCATAGGGCAGCGCATGTGTCGGGTGAGATACAAGCTTCTTTTGTAACATTTATATGCCAATTCTAGGTATAGTTGCGTAGGTCGCTGGGATTTAGCTATTGGGTGAAACAAGTGACAGATTCGGGGAGTAGGTCCAGGGCTGCTGCACGGCGGCGGTGTCCTCCGAGACACCTATCATCTAACCACTTTGTCACCCATTGAAGTTAGGCGGCTAGATAATAGGGGAAGTTCCAAGTTGGGGACCGACAGTCCTCCACGAGCCCAGTGGTGCATACATCTTCCATGTAATGCAAACGCGGCGGCCTCACCTTATTCCAGTATGAAGTCCCGGAGCAGACGCTCCAGCTCCCTGAACGCCCCAGGTCTCACATACAGTGGAAGGTTAGCAAAGTAGTATAACATCTTAGGGAGTACAATCACTTTCAGCAATGTTAATAATTTCGACTCCATTACACTGAGCTTGGAAGCGTCTTTCCAGAACGTCATGCAGACCTGGGCCCGTATTGCTGAGATGTGCTCCTCGTTAAATTGCCTCCCAGTAAGTCAGCGGGCTCACGATATGCTAAGACTCCTAGGTATCGAAACGTGGTCGGATACCATGTGAGAGCACGTCGTTTAGAGACCACCTCCGTCTCCCGTCGCTGTCAAAGCGCTGAATGAGTATATCCCGACTTGGCCCGGGTGACTCCGAAGCCCCGATTTTTCCTCAAAGAAGTTTCAGCGTATTCGGCAACGGATGTTGGCATGTGCAGTGACATCTCGAAGGCACAATATCAAGTCGTCCGCGCACAGAGAGACGGCGTGTAATCCATCTCCCAGCCGTGATTCCCCACTCCTCACCCCTCTCGCCGAAGCAGCATTGCTATGGGCTCCACCGCCGGGGAGAGCAGCAGCGACGTACAAGGGGGCAGCCACCGGCGCGTCCCCCGGCGCACGCTGACACAGTCGGACACCAACTTACCCGTTCGGACTCGGACGGTGGGCCAGTCGGTGACAATAGACGGACCATTCGAGATAGCCCCTCCCCCAGTTCGTATTTCTCCAGCACTGCTGCCAGGTAAGAGCCATTCCAGTGAGTCAGAAATCGCCTTTGCTAGGTCCAGTGCTCAAACAACCCGACCGGGAGCCAGATCTGTGGGGCGTACCGTTGTATTCTGAAAAATCTACGTATGTTTAATGAGGTACAACGCGTAGGGACAAAGCCATTACGGTCAGGATGCACGATAGCAGCTTTGCGAGAGGAGAAAAGTCGTCTCGGCTAGCAGTGACGCAAATATTTTATATGGTCACGTGTTGAGGAGTGCAAGTGGACGGTAGGAGCCCAGAAAGGTCGGGTGTTGTCCGGCTTGGAGGAGTGATACCAATAGGGGCTCACCCTGCGTTGCGGCAAGAGGTGAGCGCCATTCAACGCTGCCTTCATATACTTTCAATAGCTGCGGCACTAAAACAGACGCATATGCTTTATAAAATTCGGTCGGCAGACCGTCAGGTCCTGGTGACTTCCCATTAGCTAGGGAAAAAGACACTGTCAACGCAATTCCTCTGTTTGTATCGGAGCGTTCCGCTCCTCCCTTTGCACACTCGTGGGTCGTGGCAAATCTATTTTCGACCTAAGTAATGTCTGCAGTTCTAACTGTGTTACTCGTGTTTGCGTTTTGCGTACAGGTCTCGGTAATGCCTCTGCAAACGCTTCATGTATGTCTCCCTGTGTGTATGCAGTAGCTCCAGTCACCGTTTTTACCGATACTATGGGTGTGGACGGCTCACTCTGGACGAATAAGCCACGTGAGTAGCCTGCCTGCCTTATCACCCATCTGGTGTGTTCTTGCTTTCGAATGAGCCGCATAGTTGAGGGCACTTCAACCGCTCCAGCAGCCAGTGTGTGCTCGCCCCTCAAGCTGCCTAGTTTCCTTGCTCATTGTCTGGGTCGGCTTGCTCCTCGTCCGCTAACGTCCGCTCTGTGCGAGGTAAGTTCTCTCTCCCGAGTTGGTGGCGCATACCTACTTGAGTCCCCAAACAATGCCCCCAACCACCACCCTAGGGCCCCCACAGGAGCATCCTCCCATGTCGCGGCAGTGGCCGTGCCTGCATTCTCCTCGGCACATTGCTCCACCGTAGTGGCCAGCAGCTCTCGGTAGAGGCGTCCAGGCGCATGTCTGGTCGAAGACGCCGAGGTCGGGATCGGTGGCAACTTCCGTCTCCCATCGTAGCTCTCTGGGACAATATGCGGATTATGATCAGAATGCGTGGGGCGGCCCATGTAAGCTAGAGTCCACAATGCCCGAAAGGGAGGTCGTCGGACACCGTGAAACGGCTGCCCAAGCGCACGTGTGGTCCGTGAGCACCAGGAATAGTAGGGAGTATACCCTGTCTCAGCGGGTTCCTCGTGTCTCCAAGCCATCCGTGGAAGCGCCAGTGCTGTGCCCAGCCACCTAACGCCTTCGCCGCTGCATGCGTGGCGGCACCCGGGCAAGGGGGAATGATGGAGCCCATGGAGCACATCCAGCACACAATTGTAATCTCCGCCTAGGATCATGGGCAGTTCATGCCACACGGATAATTCCTGTGTCAGAAGATCTAGGAATATGGCCTGCTCAGTGTTAGGCGCATGAGAGTGACGCCACTATCACCGGCTTCCCATCAAGAGGCCCCTTGACTATAACATATCTGCCTTCCTTGTCTATTAATGTGTCCGTCACTTTAAAGGGGGGTGCCAGGCCTGACCCAGCAAACCAGTACCCCCCTTGCACACGCTGAATAGCCTGTCGCATATAGCTGCCCTCTCCAACGCCCATGCAGGCGCGCGATCTCTCCCTGTACAATAGGCGATGTGCTGCAGGGAGCGTCTATTTGTGTGTGGTGCCGTTTCAAATAGGGTAGATCTGATAACGGCGCTCTGGGCTATGAATGCCCCGCACGTTCCACGTGCCTATTTTGATAGAAGCCATGTCATGTGATTGTTGGCGTCACATCCAGTCCCCTCCCCACCGGGGATCTGCAACAACCGGGCGACAGGCGCATTAAGCGGCCCCATTGGCGTGCGTGCCCCGGTGTGTCTCAGCTGTGTTGTAAATATTTCCATGTCGAAGGATAATATTGGCAGTGGTGAAAAGAAAATAAGAGTCAACCAATAACACACATGAGAGCCCCTTCGCAACTGGCGGGCTGCCCGTAACCTATAGCACAACAGCACACAGTTAACTCTCTGGAGGGAACTATCGAGGTGCACAGCAAACTACGAAAATAGAAAGAGTCCGATAAGGGGAGCGTCCAGGCACAAAGCCGGTCCCTTCCCCGCAGCCAGTCCCATGTCGAATATATGACTATTTACCCAGGCTAACACGTATGGACATTCCCATCTTTACGGGGTCTGCAGAGCAGAAGCCCAACAACAGCGCCATCACCCATCTACGTCAAACAACTGGCATTATGCAGACGCAACAAACATTCACATTATGATACGCTGGAGTCCACTGAGTCAAGGACACTTGCGTGAACTGTGGGGCCGCAATCTTTCCCGGCGTCCCCAGAAAAGTGGGGCAGGCGACAAAACTGCAGTCCTTTGCAGGATCACACAATGGCGTCTCGAAGTCTGCGGGGTGA